>LPNX010632545.1:475667-620669 GCA_001517045.1 Pseudotsuga menziesii
TCGTTAGATGCGGAATCAAATTCCGCATCCAACAAGCTCTCCCGATCGAAATTTGAGTAAAAACACAATGAGATATGTCAAAAATACGAACAAAAAAAATAGTTTTTTTTAATGACAAATATGTCAATTCAACCATTATGGTTGACTTATTTTATTGAAATTCTATTGGTTCTTGAATTCCAACTCACAAAAACTTATTTTGGCACGTTTTCTTATAAGGCCCATTTTAGACCCCAGATTTCCTCTAATCGACGTACAATAATGAGTATACTTGAATAGACTACAAAGTAGTAACTCGATTAAATATAAAGCTATACTCCAATGCAAGGCTGGCTAATGGAGTGTAAGTAGAGAGTAGATGTACTAAATATGTATTCAAGTTTCGTATTAGAGGTTGTGTGATTAATATAAGTTTTATAATAAAAAACTTGTTCATGTTCAATTCCTTGTTATGCATATCCCCTTACTAGCAAACGTTTTGGGGTAGTGGTGTCCCCTTAAATGTTGAATGAATTAAATGATTAAAGGACCTCAAAACCCTTAACCTTAAAATTTTCAACCTTGACCCTAAATGCTTAAACCTCAACCATTATATATCAATGTATAAATAATTACACCTAGATATACCTTTACAAAAAACTCATAGTCCCTAAACAAATAATACCTAAATGTCACGCTTCTTTGAGAATACCTACTGGCACCATGCACTGATGTTATTAAGGATACTTGATTAAGGTATACATTTCAATGGACTATATCATAGCATCAGCACATATGAAGTCTAGATATGCGTTAAAGAGATGTGTGTTGGCATGTGAGCAAAAATGTAGGTATTGAATATTCAAATAAGCTTGATAATATATAAAGAATTTAATGAATTTGGAAAGGACTAATGCAAAAAAAATGAATTCAACTCATTACTATCCTTCTTTATGTTGCTAGTATAGGTTTTTTAGGCTCTATTGTCCATCTAAAGAGTGAAAAAAATGAATGATAAGTGGACCATTAAACCATTAACCTTAGTTAACTTTGAACCATTAGCCTTTAATATATAGATGCTTATTATCTAGACCTTAGTACAAAACTTAACCCTAAATGGAGAATGTTGGAATGTGCATAGCTTTCTATGTAACCACTTTAGGGTTTTTTAGAAGACCTACGTGCATCATGTAGACATGTTGTTTTGTATGAGCTCAAAATAACGAAAACTCTTTGATGTACTACAAAGCAGTATCTCAATGATGTCTAAGTATACTCTATTATAAGGCTCAATAGAATTAGAATAGAAAACATAAGTATAGAATATGTAAGTATGTTTGATAATATAGAAGGAAAAGTGATGAATGTGTATTGGATAAGTGAAAATGTGTTCATGTATAATTCCTTATTATGTATATCTCCTAAGGAATGTAGTATACTTTTATGAGTTATGATGTCCACAAAGACATTAAAAGACTAAAAGAGGTTACTCTAATATTATGTAATGTTACCAAATATAAAAAGTATTAAGAAAATTATATTAGTTCATAGAATAAAAAAATATTAAAAAAATGTGTGTGATATCATAAAATTTAAAATATATATATATATATATGGCCACCAGTGGAAGCTAAAATGAAAGTTACATCTATCTAAAAATAATAATAATAATAATCTATTTTTAAGGTCACCGCCAAGGGAGACACCAAATTGGCCCCCTATGCGCAGGGATCACCCCCTCTGGATTTGAACCCTTGACCTCCTAAGAGGAAACACATGCTCTTAACCATTAGGCCCACTCATGCTGTTAGGAGCAACAAACCTTAGGGTTAGGGTTGTAGAAGTATAATTATCCAAGTGGTATAGCAATCTATATAAGTATAATTAAGACGGTCTCCGTCTTACAACATTCATTCCATCTTTATCTTTTTTTTCGATTCGTCCCTCATTCTGCTTCTCTCTCTGCAATTTCTCGGCATAGAGACTTAGAAGATCGATCACCCCAGTTCAGACGTTCCACAATACCTAAATCTATTTAAAAGGCGAGAGAAGAAGCCAAATTTCTGAACATGAGTACTGTTCATGCAGCTCGATCCATCAGGAGCAGATTATTGCTTGTTCGATAAGGTATCAAAAGCCAGCGACGCCATTACCAAAGAAGATTGTATTGATTAGTGAAGAGCAGCCTGCTACTTTCTTCCCACAAAATTCAGAGTGCCAAGCAAATATGACAAAGCAAATGAATATTTAGGGCAACCAAGAATTCATGCCATTCCCAGCATTCATCATTAATCTATGAATCTCAAGGCGTGATCCTCCAAGTTCCTTGAGGTAAACACAAATCTCTCTAACTGTCAGTAGAGAGTTTCAATTTCTGAGTTCCCATTTCAAATTATCCCACTTTCTATAAACAGATGGGTCCCCGGAAATCTCTACAAACCGTTATGAATACTCAGATTACTGATAGAAATGCTGTTTCTGAGAATTCAAGTATAACAAGCCTTGGTTTATACAATCAAAAGATTGCAAGCCAGGATAACAGTGACATGGCTGGATCCTCTCAATTTGCTGCTAGATGCCATCGAACTATTGGAGAATCAGAAACTTTCTAGAACTACATACTTACAGACTCAGAAAGATATTTCAGTAAAGGTTTTACCCAAAAAGATGAGGCGAATAAAAATTTTTGTGGGAAACCCTAGTTTGCAAAACCCTCAATGCAAGGTTGAGGATCATGGTTCGGAGTCTGCAAAAATATTGGCATTGAGTAAGGTTAGCCAATCTGGCGATAGCGAACATAGTTTCAACAGCGTTTCAAAAGTGGGTGAGATAGAGCAAGGAAGCTTGCGAGGGACTTGTTCGAAGCGAGGAAGATTACAAGTCTCCCCCTCCAAATATTCAGATTGTGTAGTGCAGCCATGGAAGAAAAACTCAAGAAAAGTGCCCACTTGACAGTACTGTTCTTGATTTTCAAAAGCATGCAGCTGAATCATCAATCCTTCAAGTATATACTTTCCTTTATAGAAGAGAGGGCTAAGTTAATGCTGGTTTTAATAGTGTGCAGCATTGAAACTTCATGGCAGAAGTGCTTATTTAGGAGCAGAAATCTTGGCATGTTTTCTCTTGAAGAGCTGCGAAAGCTCTTCAAAACATACATTTGCAGAAGAATTCTTTTTCAATAAGTCGTGAAGCTTATAACCCACAAGTTTTATGTGCTCACATTTTCTTTGTGGATTGAAATATTCATTTCAAGTCCAATTTCATTATTAAATACCCATTGTTTCATGATAATTTAGGAAATCAACTTACATTAAATAAACATTAGATAATTTAAGAAATCCACTTACTAAAGATCAGTTTTTAGAATTTTATATATTTTTATACATTCAAAATAATTTTATATATATATTTTTAGATTCAAAATGAACACTTATTCTCTCAGACACTCGAAAGAAAAATTAAATGTGAAGTTGTTCCTGAAGATTTTTACTAACAAGACATTTGGTTATTAAAAAAATATTTTAATTTTATTATTAAAATTAAAATTAATCATGAGAAACAAAATTTTCAAAATTATTCATATTTGTAAACTTTGGTTTTGTCTATAAAAATTAGAAATTTCAATTTAAAAATTCACTGCAAAATCGGTTTTGACTATTAAAATTATATATTTAAATTTAAAAATTCACTTCAAATTATGATTAATAAAAACAAATTATAATTAATAAAAAAAATCCAGATTAAATTTTAAACATAAAATTACAAATTGTAATTAATAGAAAATATTTAATACAAATTATGTTTAACTTGAAAAAAAATCTTTTTAAATACAATGCTATAATACATCCAAAAAGGAACTTCAGTTTAAATAAAAATCTATAATACCATACATTGCTCTATTTATTGTTCTGTATTAATATTGAATTTTTTGTGTTCGAAAATATTTTGTTTTGGTTATAATATTTTTATATTTATTTTTATTAAATATGTTTTATAATTTATTTATTTTATTTTATTTAAAAGTGAATTTTTTTTATTTGACATATTTTGCTTTTAGTTATAATTTTTTTTAATTTTTATTAAATTGGTTTTGTTTTTATAATTACAATTTATTTATTTTATTTTATTAAAAAACTAAACATATTAAAAATAAAGTTTAATCTTTTATTAAAAATATATTTTTAAAAATTAATATTATTATTTTTTAATATCTTTTTAAAACTAATATCAATATTTTTTCTATACTTTATAAGTTATTTATAAAAATAAATATTTTATCTACTCTCTATAATTTTTATAAAAATAATTAATATGTAGTGTTAGAATGCTGCACTGTAAATTGTATTTGAGATATATTAATATTTAAATATCGAGAAGAGTTATAATATTTAATATAGCAATAATTTTAATTTTAATTATATAAATACAAATATTTTAATTTGGTTTTTATTATAAGATTTGATTTTTATTCATGATATTGTGTAATAAAAATGAAGATTATAATTTTTATTGGTTGGAAATATAAAAAAATTGTGTTAAAAATATTTTACTTTAAAGTATTATTTTGTATAAAATGATATTTATGAGTTGAATCACAACAAATGTGTAAGATAAAGTTTAACCACTTGGGTTATTTAAATGGACACATTAAACGCACATAGTAACAAAAGGATGAGTTTTAAGGCTGGCACTTGGAAGTAGAGGATTTAATCTTCCATAGGTCTCATTTTCTCTTCCTCACTAGTGGAATCATTCCCTTTAGTTCTCTTTACAAAACCATCTTGGACCATTTTATTATTTTTCCAACATAATATTTGCATAGCTTTTGAGTTACCATGACAAGCAAACCACATGGTCCATATACATAATTTACATTATACATGTCTAGCCATTCACTAGTTGGCACTTGGCCTTAGCTCCCCACTAGACACTAGCACATTTATAGCATTTACATGATTTAATTTAATACATTCCAAGTCAAAACTAGTATTACAAGAAGGATATTTTATTGCACTGTGTCAGTTGAAGAAGAAGATGTCGAAATGGTTAATTAAGTGTGGGTGAAGTGTTTTAATATATGCATAGTGATGGCCAAGTCCTACAACTTGTGAGGATGGATTTCATGCTTTAGCATTATGTAATTTTTAATCAATACAAGTGATTGAATGAATTTGGAATGTTCAAAGTTGTGGTTATGAATACATGATTTTTTGTACATATGTTTGATTGCATATAGTGAATGCATGATGGTGATAATATTAGTTACTACTAAAATTATTGAATTATTGAATTATTGGTGTGGCATAATTCTATGATTATTTCTTGTGTTTCTTTTTAATGTAGAAATGACATACATGAATACTCATGTTTTGTTATGTTGAGTGAAAACTTTGTTAAAAGGATAGATTGTAGATAGATCAGTAGCCTTGGATATGTCTGTAAGAGTAAGTCCATAACAAAGATCAGTTACTACCACATGCAAAGGCCAACATTGTGAGAGGGATTTCATATTTGTTAAATATGATTAATGTATGAAACATACACAAAATTTTGTTTGAAATTTTGATGATAATATTTCATCGCCATTGTATGTCTATGCTATTGATGAGAAATAATGACCATTATAATCTTGAAGGCACAAGAAGGGTACAATTATTATGACAATGGAAAAATATGTTATGCATTGATCTCTAAAACTAATGGAAGGCTTAAGTTTACTAATGGAAGGCTTAAGTTTACTAGTGGAATGCCATAGTAAAAAATGCACGGGGACTTCACTTAGTGAACCTCTCACATAGCACGTGCGATCGTGGGATATTAAATAATACCCTTAATTTCCAAAGATATTGACCCAAACTCTTTTTGTTGAAACCCCCTCCCAATACTTAAAACCTCCTCCCCACCCCTTTTTATACCTCAATCCTTATAAACCACCCTAACCACCCCCACCTTAAACCCCTCACCCCCCCAATACCTACAATATATTGGTTCAATTTTTTATCATTTTAAAACCCACAATATGAACTAACGTGATAGGATATTGGTCAACAAGTGAATCCCCCGTGAAAAAATGGAGGATTACATAGGCTTAGGTCTTGGGATAACCTTCGCAAATGGTGGATCACTAGAGAGATTGTTTAGCGAAGAAGGGGAAGCTTGAGCCTAAGAGGATTAATGGTTGTAAATAAAAGGCACTTCTTGCATGTGAAAGCCTTAGTAAATGATGGATCATGAGTTACTTAATAGAGTAAGGGATGCATGAGCACGTAGATATGAGTGGACGCAAGGAACAAGTGACTTGAATGAATATGTTATATGATATTTATGGCATTAAGTAGCACATGTCAAGAGGCAATATAATTTGTGTGTGCTAGTGAATACGATAAGTTGAATCTCGCTTATGCCACCCATGCGAAGCAAGAATATATTCATATATATAAGCATTGGATGGAAATGCACACTATATCCATATGAATTACGTATGAATTTAAAATTCCATTTGATGGAATTTAATGTTGTCTAGAAATGGCTGCGACATGCACTCTTTCATTTGATAATTGTTGTATGCATATTCTGCAAAGCTAAGACCTTGGAAGCATCTTAAGGCAATGATAGGAATTGTTGAGCGTTGTTTTCCAAGATAGCCCACAAATACAAGATTTCAATCGAGAAGATAGCATTGCAAATGCAACTAAAGAATCAGCATTGAAAACATTCTCACTGTACAAAATAAACGTTTGCTAAGGATGGTGATATTCCAAGGGTAGAGTGTGGGTGGTGGGGAGTTCTAGGGGTGGAATGTAATTCCTTGATTTCACCCATAAATTATAATATGTTGAATCATGTATTATTTGCATGCTCATGTTTATGTGATGGGTCTCAAACCATTTAAGTTGAGTTATAATGGGTTCATGTGTTGCAAATATACGAAATGAATTGTAAACATTTATAGTGTAGATCCCAAGGAAAAGTCCCAATTAATGAATGAGTTAGTCCAATAAATGAGCTAAGATAGGGTGTAGATGATATGTTTATGTAAAAATGTGTATGATATCAAATACATAAATATAATATCCGCCTAAAAGTTTGCTTTGGGAAGCAATAAGGGGACTATGATACCTAAAAATGAGAAGAGGAGAGGGGTTTACATGGGTGATTTCACCTTGACACTTGTCCCATTTATGCACATGCTTACTTAAAAACACTCACATGAATCATTGACTTGGGTGTGTGTCTAAGTATATTTGTCACGTCCTTGAGAAGAAAGTATATCTCATGCAAGAAAATACCTATTCTTGCCATGTGTGAAGATCATTATTCATAATGGATAGATTTTTCTTCCATTTTTTGGAATCCATGTTATTTTCCCATGTTGTGGGGTTTTCCTCTCTTTGATAATGAGAGTAGTCATGTGGGAAATCAAGGGTTGTTGCCTTATATATGGTAAGATAATCCCATGGACCTATGGCTAGTAAAAACATGGGATGGTTTTGAGGAGAAAATGATGGTTGAAATTTCCATGATATCTAAAGAAAACAACTTCAAACATGTAACCTTGTTATTGTTTCTCATTGAATATTTGAAGCCAGCTTTTCTCTTCTAGGTTATTCCCAAAAGGAAATTAGTAGTTTGCAATATTTTTTCCTACACTAAAGAGAATTGAAAGGAAAGAATACCCCTCAAGGATGATTGAGCGATAGAGGAAAATATCTTCTTGTATTGTGTAATACAATGGAAGAGAGTGCCAAGGTTGATTGATAGTTGGATGAGGCCCTAAAGTGTTATGTAGTGAGCAAATTGACTAGGTTATGTGATCAATGGTTTGGGACGAGTGAAATGAGAGCCACATAGATGCTTCCTTCACCTTAGTGGTACCATGGTATAACTTGGGGGTAGAATCCATAGTTGATTTTTATGGTTGGGCATTGAATTAGTCAACAATTTGTTTGGTGGGATTTGTTTAATTGCAAGGAAGTGTTCACATTCATCTCTTTGTAGAATTTTTTCTATTTGTAATCTATCGTGTGATGCTATGAGTTCAACTAATAATGAATTATTTATGTTCATGAATGTATGTGGGGATGATATTGATGATAATTGCATATGTTTCATGCATGTGAATAAATAAGTTAGTTGAACTATCATTGAGCATTGTTATGCATGTGTGTTTATTTTCATTGTGTTTGTTTATAATGTAAATGGTGTTAATGTTATTGCATGATTATTTTGTGATGAAGATGTTGACAGTCTCATTGGACTCATTATTGGTAAATATGATAGTAAAATAAATAAATAAAATATTGTTGGTAGTGCCCCAATGGCCAAGGAAGGAATTTGGGGATGTCAGATTTGTTCATATCATAATATTAATGGCAGGACCTATGAGAGAATAATCCATACTAGAGTCTCTTTGAGGAGATCTTATTCAAGGTTAATCTCATGTAAAACAAAGCATATAATACCTATATGACCAATGAAATGGGGTCCACTCATGAAGATTGGGTTGTGGTCCTCCTTTAATTGCAACAATAACATAGTGATTAAATTTTTGTTATCGAGTACAAGTATTTTTTATGTCTTCCACTTCAAGGAAAATTTTAAGGATGCATAATTTTCTCAAAGTGTAGAAATCTTGGTGAATCTTAATAATTCTTAAATTTGCAACCAAAAATGTTTGGCTATTTTTTAAAAAAGTATTTAAATTTGTAAGGACTTTATATAATTTTTAGACAATTTGGACAAAATTATCCCATGGAATTTGAGAAGATCATCTTTGAAAAAAGACAAATTGATGAATCCTTTTTTGGAAAAAAGGCCAAAAAATAGCTCACAAGCTAAATTTCGTCCCTAAAAGTTTCTATGTTCCACTTTCTGTTACCATATTAAATTACTATACCCATTTTTAAACACAATTCCTTTATTATTACCCGCTAAACTTAGACACTTAATCATTACTTAAAGAATGCACGAGGATATAGACATACTCTTTTTTTATAAGAGCCATTGTATGAAGAAATAGTTCCACATGCATACTGAGCCATTCGTAAGCAATCTAGTATTAGATTTATTATATTATCTCACATTCAGTAAGGAATTGAGGGAAATAATAAACTAAGAAAGCTTATAAATTTAGATATAAAATTATATAACATTCATTGAGGACTTAAAGGAAGAGAAGACACTTTAACACTTTTTCCAAACGAAAAGTAGTAGTTCCTTAATGTTCATGGTGAATCAAAGGTAACAAGTTATATCATCAATATGTCAAGTCATATAAGACTAGTCAAGTACTAGATCAAAGTATCTGATCCAAACAGAATACAGATTTGACTCTATACATCTATATCAACAAAAATAGGGGATTATCCAACAATCACTTAGAGAAGATACTAAGAAATCAGTTATGTCATCCAAAGAAGGGATCTGGGGAGATGTCTATGATAAAATAATTATTCACACAGAGGGGAATTAGCAGACTATAAAAAAACCATGACCCAAAGGGTCTGAAAATTCGATACTCAAAGAGAAAGGACTAGGTCATAGAGAGTTATGCTCATCTAAAAAAGCTGTGAATTGTCTTCCCCAACAATTATGCCTTCACAATATTTTGTAAAGGATAGTTGGCCCGTAGCCAAATTGAGCCCTTCCTTAGATAACATGTCTTCCCTCTCATTATATTCCCTATAGACGTGCTGATAATCAATATATGTAAAGGTGGCAGATAGATTAATGATGTTTACACAACAAGCCTTCAGGTCTAGAGCGGTGAGTGATGAGCATCCTTTTGCCCAATTTATGACCACCATAAAGTCTCCAAAAATATGTATCCTGGGAATCCCAACTTTTCTAGAAAAATATAGGAGTTCCCAAAGGGAAAATAGCTCTGTACGAGTGTTGGTACTATTTCCACAACCCATCTTGATGTGGAAATGATGAGTTTGACTGATTAAGAGTTAAATACTAGCACCCCCATTTTTTCAGTAGCTGCACCATCGAAGAAACCCGAAGGGTATGTGATGACAGGGGGGCTTCCAATGTTTCTTAATATGTAGATTCTGTCAGATGGTACAGGATAAGCTGAAACATTATGCATAATAATGTGAACAAGACTGTTAGTGTCAGTTTTTTTATCCTCAAACAGATAGTAGTTCCTTGTCTTCCAAATATTCCATATGAAGAAGAAAGGTATATAGAGAAGGTTACCTTTTTTCTTGAGCCAATTTTCAATATTTTCTAAGACTGTTGTATCATACCAAGTCAATGAATAGTTATGAAGTCTGAGGAGACTATTGATGGTCTGAAGTGTAAAGGAACAATCAACAAAGAGGTGCCTTACAGATTTAGCATTGCACTTGCAGAGACTGCACCTATTGGGTTCATTCCATCCCTTTTTAACAAGATTATCGCAAGTGTTTCTTTTATTTTCATTGACAAGCCAAATGAAACCATTTATCTTTTGTATAATCTTTAGATGCCATAGCTATGAGTGTAAGCTGTGATGGGAAATTGGCATATTGTAAGATACAATGAGGTTATAAGCATCCTTGGTTATAACCGTCCCATTTTTTTAGTTATGCATCCAGATCAATGTGTCCTCAACACTGTTTATCCTTATGCCTCCATGAGAAAGACCTTTGATATATGTATACCAGATCTTAGACCAAACACCCCCCATATTTAGATCAGATGTTGAATACCAATAATTTCCATTGTGAGGCCCAAAATTGAGGTTCTATACCTGAGCTAGTTGTGTCATCCCAAAGTCTACAAGATCATCTCTAAGATCACCTGGGAGGATATATGGGGCATTGAGACCCGCAATGGGATCAATTCCCAACCTTATATTTAGTCCATTTCCCACTTTCCAGCCAAGTCTACAAGTAATCCAAGATAGAGATCAAATAAAACCATTCCAGATATATGATGTACCTGTAACAGAGAAAGATTGATATCTAAGCCAATCATCAACATGTGTCTTTTAGATATTTGTGAGCGACAATCCGAATCGAGATACCCCTTCCTTTTAAAAGCTTCCAAAATCTTTTGACTCTGAGAGAAATCCCGAACCAGTCAAGTTGCTTTATGTTCCAACCACCATAATCATAGGGAGCAGCAATGGATTTCCAATCTTCCAAATGTAATCTCTGTTTTCCATCATAATTCCCCCATAAGAAAGAGAAAATGCACCGTCTCAGAGAGTTTAAAATTGATGAGGGTAAACGGACCAGTGCAAACCAATATACAACTAAACCCGTAAGAACAGATCTGATAATGACAACTCTGCCACCGAGGGAAAGGAGCCTGTAGGTCCAATGATTTATCCCTTTTTCAAACATATCAAGTATCCAATTCCAGTAATTTTTGCAACACCCCAAGGGCTTAAGGCGACACCCTAGATATCTAAATCCAGTGGCGATCGACTCCATTTTGTATGGAAAAAGGGCAGTAATGAATCTTCTGGTATCCTCATCAATATCATTATATAAGAAGGAAGACTTTTAGACACTAATAGACATAGCAGTGGTTGAATAAAAAAGTTCAAGGGCCTCTTTAAATGCTTGCCACTCATCAATAATACCCAGCCCAAATAATATCACATCATCAACAAAACATAAATGTGTAATAGCATGACTAGGTGATATCTGAATCCCACTGATGTGACATTTTCAGTGTGCATCACAGATAATAAGACTGAGACTTTCAATGACCAAAATGAACAGAAGAGGAGACACTGGACAACCTTGACGAATCCCTCTAGTAGCAGGAAAAAAAATTGATGGAGTTCCATTTACTAGGACAAAAAAATTTGAGGAGCAGACACAACCCATGATCCAATTAACACCTTTCATAGGAATACCAATCTGTAAAAGGACAAGTCTCAGGAAATTCCAATTCACCCGATCAAAATCTTTTACAAGATCAAGTTTCAAAATAAAAAAATTTAAGATTTTTGTCTTAACAGTATGCAGGATTTCCTGTGTGATGCCTATGGGCCCAGTAATTTGTCTATCCTTGAGAAACCAAAATTGTTGAGCATAAATGGCCTTATCTAATAGTGGCTTTACACAGAGAGCAACAAGTTTTGAAATAACCTTGTAAACAATGGGCCCAGTAAAGCGAGATTGGCCTAAAGTCACCAAATGTGTGAGGCGTTTCACATTTTGGGATCAATGTGAGAAAAGTATAGTTTAAATCCACTGAAATTTTACCCTCTTGTCTAGCTTGTTCTGCAGCACAACGAAGATATTCCCCTAATATATTGAAGAAAGTAAGAAAAATTTGACGGGACATCCATCAGGGCCTGGAGATTTGTCTTTTTTAAATCCCTTTAGCATAGCTTCAACCTCTGAGAGTGTGATGGCCTATAGAAAACAATCCTTATCCTCCTCTTGGACATAAGAAGGAAGAAGGTTAATAACTTTAAGTTGACCAGAGGTATTAGTGCAGCCATCATCCTTAAATAATTCAGAAGAGTATTGTTGACCCAAAAATTTTAGGGGAGAGTCATTTGAAATCAAGTTCCCCTTACGATCCTTAAGAGACCATATGTTTTTTTTATTTCTCCTAGAAGAGGAAAAGGAGTGGAATAATCTCGTATTGAAATCACCTTCACTAATCCATAAGGCTCTGCTTTTTAATCTCTGAGTGAGGGCCTCCTACACTAAAATATTTTTTTTTTTTTTTTTAGGGCTAACAAAAAATCAGAATCAACCCTACTGAGTATGCCACAGGAAGTCTAGAGGACAGAGCAAATATCAAAGTCAATGGTTAGCAACTCTAGTTTCCTAGAGAGTTTTTTGTCCCTCCCCCATATTTTAATAGAGTCTTTGAGCCTTCTAAGCTTAAGAGAGATGGTTTCCTGGTGATCACATGACCACAGGTGAGTAGTGGTAGTCCAAGAGGAGTTTACAAGAGCTACAAAATCATCTTCCAAGAGCCATGCCCTATTGAATTTGAACGGATAACAATGTGAGGAAAGTCTTGGGCCCCACTCCAGAAAAATAGGGTAGTGGTCAGATATTTCTAAAGGAGTATCCCAATATCTATAAGATGAGAGAATGGGAAGGAGCTAATCAGATGCCAGAAAAAGATCAAGTCTTTTACTAATACCATCAACACTAGAGCGGCCATTTCTCTAGGTCAGGAAGGGAGTGCACTGACATAGGTCTACCGTTCTATTACATGTGAAGAGACTTGTAAAGTAGGAAGACAGAGGATCTAGATGTGCATTAGAGCCCCAAATTTTAGAGGATGAGAGAGTGAGGTTAATATCCCCAGCAAGTAAGAGATTGGGCAGTGTAAAGAGTCCTCCAACCATGAAATTGTTCCAGAAGTCAAGTCTGTGTTGATAAGGACCATAGAAATTTAAGATAGAAAATACCTGATCAAAGCCTTTGATGTTGGCTTTGATAAGAATACTAGCAAAGGATGTAAAAGCCTTGCATCGAATCAAGTGAGGGTTCCATCCTGCAAGGAGACCACCAGATAGGCCAGAAGAGTCAAGAGCACAAAATTCCCATCCAGGTTTGAGTTTGGATAAAAGGAAGAAAGCCTGTGAAAAGTTACACATAGTTTTTTGGATAAGTATCATATCATGGTTTAGATAAGAAAACAAAGAGCTGAGGGATTTTTGTTTGGTTCGCCCCTCGAAACCACGTATATTCATGGAGAGTAACTTCATTGGAGAACATATTCCTTAGGTATGTATGCTCTAAGTACCTGTGAATGGTTGAGATGAGAAGAACTTGGTGATCTAGAAGTAGCCTTCGGTCTGGTCGAGAGTGGGGTGTAAAGACCAGTGGCACCACGATCAGAAGGAATACCCTTTTTTGACTTCCTTATAGTAACGTTTTCAAAATGTATAGAATCCAAAGGAAGAGTTGAGGGAGAAATAGGGGACTTGTCTGTAAAAATATCAAGATATTTGACGAGGGAGGGATCCATGAAAGCAGGGGAATCATTGGGGCTAGGAGGAGCATCATTAGTGTGGATAGAAATAGAGTTGGAAGAGGATAACAAAGGGGGTTGATGAAAGTTCGGGAATGAGGGGAAATGTTCCAGTGTGTTGGGAGGAGGACCAGCAGAGGAGGGAAGATGAGGGTCGAGGGGGGGGGGGGGGGGTTGGGGGGNACTAGAAGATGGGTAATTAACAGGATATTTATCCACCCTAGCAGGTCATGAAAGGTGAGAGCGGGTTTTGACATCCTTAATAAACAACAATTCACCTTTTGAGATGCCCTCATAGGGAGTGGGGGAGGAAGAGACATAAAGGTCCTCCACAGACGGTGAGGAGTGTTCGATGGAAGGTGAAATACCATATAGGGAGGGAGAGGTAGGTGAGGAATCTTGGTTAAAACCCCGAGAGACATGTTTACCTTGAAGAAGCAAAGAACAGTTTTTGCGAAGATGACCTGTGTCATGACAATAATTACATCTAACGGGAATATGGTGGTAATCCAATCTCTAGTTAATGATGTGTTCACCACAGACAATGTCAATATCAGCTAAAAGACCCTTGGATACATCAAGTTCAATGAGAACCCTTTCGTTATGCTTATCAAATATTAGATGAAAATCCTTTTCTAAGGCCACAAAGCACCCAAGGGAGTTAGCCAGACCCATAAGAAAATATTTGTTCTAGAGTGGAAAAGGCAGAGAGGGCATAGGGACCCAGAGATGTCGTTTAATGACCCTCTCTTTGAGTGGGTCAAATCCAGTGTGCCATCGGCTCAAGACCAAAGAGCCCTTCTATATGGTCCATCGGGAATCCATAATATGTAAGGCATCCTTTTCCTCAATGAAAACGAAAACCAACCACTTATTTGCAAGTAGACTGATGGTAGGGACATAATGGATGATGGGTTTCCAGTGGATTGTAGCCCAGTCAATCCATTCCTCCTTAGTCATCGAGCAATACTCCAACCTCCCGATGAGGGATCTGCAACAGAGCGCCTCAACTTTACTAAAGAAGACATCTTGGCCAAGTACATATCTGCGCTTGGAATCAAAGGCTTTCAAGGATTTGGTTTTGCACCACGAGTGGTAAGAAAGCTGGAGATGGGTTTGACGAGGCATCCCACCTTCCTTTGAAGAAACAGGACCTCCAACCGTCGACATAGTACTTGAACCCTAGGACAAAGAAATCCCAGAGAAAATGAGATCGGACAAACTAAAAGAGCCCAAAAAAAACAGGCCAAGAAAAATAGACAGGAACCCAAAAATACGAAGCAAAAACAGTACGATGTCGAAGAAACCGGAGAAAAACCCAAAACCCTAACAAAAATAGTTCCCACTTATTTTAACATGGTTGGTACTAGCCCTCTATTATAGAGGGTGGACTCCATGTGGGGTGAGTCGTAGCCAAAAATAGTGTAAATCCCTCGAAAACAGGGGTTCTGACTCATCCCCAAAGTGCAATCAGAAGAGAATAAACAAAAAACAAAACAAGGAAAGTACCTAAATCCCAGTAGATATGTAGTTATGTGCATCGAGATCCATAAGAAATTCACCAAGAAAAGAATGCCTTAGAGTCACCGCTTGCGACGCATAAGGAATAAAATAAAACGAACGACCAGGCAGAAAAAGGTGGCAGACCAAAGTAACAAGGCGCCTAGAGTCGCAGAAAAGAATAGCGACGTACAAAAGGAGACGGACTGTGTAGGTCGTTGTACAAGGGGTCCAAGGTGAGAGGAGCCAGTTAATGAGGAGAAAAACCCATCGGTATACACCAGAGACCAGTGTGAGAGTACTTCACATCGTCGGATACACTGGTAGGAGAGGCAGAGTTCCCAGAACATGAAGGGCAGCAGGCCATATTGGCAAAAACCCTCTCGGGGAGAAGATACTTTCATGCTTACTTTAAGGATAGTATACAAAGAATGTCCCTTATTCACAAAATGTGTTTTACCAAATTTCAAATCCTTAATTTTGATAAGCCTTTCGAGGAAGGGAAAAACTTTTTTTATTAGGAGATGGGGTTGTTAGTTTGATTTCTAGAAATATTGGCGAGTTTTTAAAAAAATCATGTGTATATTTGTATTTGTAAACTAAGGTTTGAAAGTCATTTTTTTAATAATTAATTTATTCTTAGTCATGATAAAGATGACAATTTACCTTAAACTCATTAGTTGATTTCTCCTATAGTGACCATGTTTGTAATATAACACAATAGTGAGAGTGATACCTTCATCATAAGTGAGAGTTGCAATAATCTATTCATATATTTATGAACCATCCATAAAATCTTCTAATAAACACTGAATTAAACATTTTACTACTACTATAGCATGACAATGACAAGTACTTTGCATGAATAAGGAGTAATATATGTGTATGCAGTTTATGCACATATAAATGAGCGTACATGCATGTAATTTTAAACAAAGGTTGTTTATAATGTCATTTTAGAGTGTTTATAATGTAAATATTAAAAATGGAAAGGATGAAATGCTCGTGTCTATGATAGACATGTATAGATTAAAATGGCCATTAGCGCCGAGGGGAGTGTTTATTTTCAGACGAATTTCAGAGTTTCATGGCCGGAGTGGTAGGGCTTCATGGCATGAGAGTTAGGGTTTCATGGTTGTAGTGGTAGGGCTTCATGGCATGAGAGTTAGGGTTTCATGGTCAGAGTGATGGGGTTTTATGGCCGGTGTGGTATGGTTTCTGTAGGATTCATCAATTATTGACATCAAATAAGAGTTATTTCTAAACTGAGAATGGCTCTCAATTTGGGTGAGTAGTAAGTCCTTCTTTTTATAGGGTGTTTACTGGGGTTATTTTACAGGTGAAGTGTCTCTGTGGTTGAATCTAGGGTTTAAACCCTGGATGTCAGAGTATTTGTGAGAAAATATTTCATCGAGTTAGCATAAGCATGTGACATGCACAGTCTCAGAAATTTCCAGGTTGTTTTTTTACTGTGTCTCGAGCAAAATCAGGGTTTAAACAAAGACTTTTTTCTGACAAAAGGGTCAACTACAGGTTTTTTCCAAGGGGTTGGAACATGGACCACATGTCCCTTTCTTCTCGGAGTTTACCTTTAGAGGAGTTGTGTCTTCCTCCCGAAATCCCCTCCCCCCATTAGGGTTTTCTCAGAAGGAATATTCTTTGATGGTGGTGGAAAAAACAAAGATATACATTGAGAAGTCGACTTATGTTTGTCTGGAAAACAAGGCTCTTTTGGAAGATGCTCCAAATTTAAAAATAGGTGAAGCAGAAAAAACCTAGAACTTGCTTTATCCTATGCATTCTAGAGTGATCCCTCAAAAGGAGAATGGTAGGGTGTGTTCTGGTGCCCAGGGCAGCAGGATCAAAACAATAAAGAAGGCTCATAGAGGAAAGTTCTACCAGTGGAAATTGTGTCTTGATGAAGACTGGATAACCCTAGGTAGGGGGGTTGGTCTTGAAGAGGTGATTGGCGTGTCTCTTAGGGAACTGGTAGGGAAGTTCAGTTATAAGGTAATGGACTGTAGGGACATTGAGGATTGGGCCTGAAGGGTCTAGGCCCCAATTCTTGGTTACAGTCCAACTTCTTTTGTCTTCCAAAAAGGTTGCTATGGGTTTGTCTTTAGGACTGAAGCTCATGCTTCATTTGTTCGTGAAAGATCATGGTTAAGGGTCATGGAAGATTAATGTTGAAGAGATGGAACTATGGATTCAATCTTGTGTCTGAAGACCTTAAGTTTCTGCACCTGTGGGTTCTCCTCCTAGGGCTTCCTTTCGTCTTCTGGAACAAGGAAGCTTTGGAAGCTATTGGAAATCATCACGCTCGTTTCATTCATATGGAGAAAGAAATACTTTTTGGGGTTAACAAGAGGATGGGGAGAATCCTTGTGGATATTGATATGTCCAGGGGCTTACTTGAAAAGATAGGGATCGAATGGTGTGGTCATTTTTTCTCCCATACTCTGGATTATTGGAGGATTTCATTCAGATGTTCAAAATGCAAGGACATAGGGAATTTATGGAAATGTTTCACATATTTTGGCTCAGATTCTGATAGATATTCGTCGGTTGTTGAGGCTTGGTCATCTGAAAATAGCGACCGAGAAATTAGTGCCTCCTTCATTATCGATGGGCTCTCTCCAGTTTCATCTACCTCTCCGCTCTTGGTGGACCATCCTTTTCTGGGTAAGCTACATAAACTAAACAATTCCTTTGTTTCTTCTTTAAATTTCATGGAATCTGAGTATGTTAAAAGTTTGGAAGAAAAGGGAGACTTTGTGGGGGAAGCCTTGTTATTCGGGGAATTAATGTTTTGTAAGGGTGTCACTATAAATCCATAGCACTGTTGGAATCTATATCTATTGGTTAAATCCTAAGAGGATCTTAATAATTCGGTAGGACAGGAAGCCCACTTGTCTCTGGGGGAAGAAATTGGGAGGGACCATGTTTGCAATGCTGAAAGAAAACCCCAAACTGATGAAAAATTGGGTTCTCATGATCATACACCTATTATTACCTCCAAATATGGTGTAGGGGTCTTAGAAACAAGGGTAAGCATCGACACAGTAGATGAAGAAGAACCTTCAGTCTCTAGGGGAATCCCTAATCTCTGTTCATCTTCACATCTTGTTCCTACTCCAACTTATTATGACGCACTGAAGAAAGAGCCATTGCAATATTTTTTGGGAATCTCAACTATTGGGGTTCCTATACCCATTCCTCCATAGGAAAATCCAGTCATTTCAATGACACTTCTAAATGCCTATGCAAATAATCCTCCCTGGAAAATCCCTCATGGAGCTATCAATGGAGGACTGAAAAATGATTTCTCCCCTTAGTAAAAGTAGAAGTGCGAGGAAAAATTTAAAAAAAGGCATCTACTCTTCTGAGTCTTATCTTTTACCTTTTCTATCCCCTTCCTCATTTGATTCCAGGGTGCTTAGAGGCATCAAATCCCTAGCTAGGGTTAGGAATTTATTTGTACAACAATCAATATTAGGGGAGTGGGGGGTCTCCCAAAACAAAATGCCCTCGAGAGGTTTTTGGATCGTATTAAGCTTGATTTAGTTTTTTTGCAAGAAACGATGGTCTCTAGGGTTAAAGCAATCTCTTTCTTTGTTTGTATTAAAAAGGATTGGGAAGTAGTTTCAGTTGATGCAGTGGGATTTTTAGTCGGTCTTTTAGTCATGTGGGACCCTAGTAAGGAAAATCTAAAGGACTTCTATGTATCCGCAGGATCCTTTTAACAGGTCGGCTCATAGGTTTCTCTAAAGAAATCAATTTACTGAACATATATGAACCTTATCATTCCAGAGAACAGATCTGGAACAAGATTAAGGTAGAGGGAACCTTCAAAATCCTAAACTTGTTGATAGTTGTGTACTTAAACTTTACCTAGTCAACGAATGAAATATGGGGGCAAAAAGAAAAACAAGATTAACTAATCTCTTTCTTTGAAGAATTGTTTGAGAAGGCTGAAATGGTGGATGTTGAGCCTTTCCCAATTTTCCCAACATGGAGAAATGGTAGATTGGAAGAAAATGGGATAGAAAAACGATTGGATAGATTCTTCCTCGGTAACTCTTTGTTAGAAAATATGGATAAATACAGGTCTTGGGTTCATTAGAATATGTTCTCGGATCATTATCCAATTATTTGTCATTTTGAGGAAAGGGGAGAAAACTTAAAAAGGCCATTCAAGTTCAACCATGGTTGGATGAAGGTGAAAGATTTTATGAACCTTGCGAAACAAGGTTTGGTCTAATCCCCTTGATTATGATTTTCCATCTCCAATGGAGCTCTTAACTAAGAAACTGAAAGTGTTAAAAGTAGAAGTTATTAGATGGGAAAAAAAAGATTTGAATTGGAAAAAAAGAATCTATGCTCCATTGAGGAAAAAATTGGCTCCATTACTTCTAAGTCTGAAAGAGGGATTTTTTTGAAGTTAGAGATGGATACTCTAATTCAACTTGAGCTAGAGAAATTGAGCATTCTGCGGATATCAAATGAAAAGGCTCATTTGAAAAGCAGGATCACTTAGCTAGAGGTAGGTGATAAAAACATGAAGTTTTTCCATAAGTATGTTGAACAATGTAGAAACATCAACACCATATGGGAGTTAAAAAATGAAGATGGTCTTCAAATTACAAATCAAGGGAAGCTTTCTCAAATGGTTTACTCCCGCTTTGAGTCTCATTATAAGGAAGGTGGTAACATATAAGTAAGAGATCAGATAAAATTGATACAAGAATACCCCATATTCTTTTCAGAGGTTGAGGGTGATGAGATTTTCATTCTTGTTATAATTCCCAAGCTAAAAGAATCTATAAAGTACTCTATTCATTTGAAATCCCTAGTCCGGTGGTTGGACCATGGAACTTTTTCAGGAATTTTTGGATTTTATGGGTTCGGATTTGCTATGCGCAATGGAAGAATCCATAGCTAGGGGTGTTATTTCTGGAGATAAAAGCTCCACTTTTTTAGCTCTGATTCCAAAAAACTCTTCTCCTAAGGACCTGGGGGATTTTCATCCCAACTCCCTATATAATTTTGTTTATAAAATTATATCAATGATAATTGCAACAAGGCTTAAGCCTATTCTATCCAGATGCATTTTAGTTGAACAATTTGGTTTTTTTGAGAAAAGGAAGATTATGGAAGCCATTGGTGTGGTTCAAGAAGTCTTTCACAACATCAAAAAAAGAAATCTGGAAGATTTTTCTCTTCAGTTGGATTCACACAAAGCTTATGACTATGTTCAATGGGGTTTTCTCAAGCTTATTTTAATCCAAATTGGTATTCCTTTTAGAGTTACGGAATGGATTATGGGTTGTGTGTCCTCGATGTCATATTTTGTTCTAGTTAATGGTATCCTCTAGGGTGTTGCGACAGGGTTTCCCTCTCTCTCTTTTACTCTTCCTGTTAGTAAATGAGAGGCTCAGTAGGGTGATCAACGATGCTAAATTGGAAGGTAATATAGAAGGTATAAATATTGGTAGCAGTCTATATATTTCCCACCTTTTGTTCGTTGACGATATCCTGACCTTTGGATCTGGATCAATTATTGAATGGAGGTTGTATCATGATTTGATCATGGACTTCTGTAATGTCTCGAGGTTGTCCATAAACTTGCAAAAATCTATTCTTTTAGAGCATGGTGCAGGTTTAGCTGAAAGGGAAGAGATCAGTGCCCTTTTCCAGGTTCAGGTGCATTCATTATCCGATGAAGCCAAAATCCAAATACCTTGGTTATTATATAAAACCAAACGGATAAAGAGTAGGAGATTAGCTTTGGTTATTGAAAAGATTTGATAAAATAATCAAACACTAGTGCTATCATTTGTTATCCCTTGGAGGGAAGATGATCTTGGAAAAATTGGTATTAGAAAACTTAGGAGTTTCCTAGTTTTCACTAAGCAAAATTCTGAGATCAATCTTAAATGAAATCAGAAAAAAAAGGTAATGAATTTTATCTGGTGAGGAAATCATGAGAAGTTCAAATATCATCTAGTTAAATGGGAATTCATTGCAAGTCCAATTGAAAAAGGGGGATGGGCTTTGAAAAATATGTTTAAATTATCTCTAGTATTAAGGGCTCAAAGTCTTTGGCTGGCACTATTCGGTGGTAGTCTGTGGACTAAAGTGATCTAGGTGAAATATTTCAATAAGCTTTCATTGGTTCAGTGGATTCATTGTAGAAAAAGCCTTGGAAAGGAGTTTCAAACTTTTGGGTTGGTCTTTTGGACACCTTTGGTGTTTGTGGGCTCTGACTTGCTTGGGATCCGGGAAACAACAAAGCTATTCATGTTGGGAAAGACCCTATTATTGGGGGTCCCTTAAAGTTCATACTATCAGCTAAAATAATTTTCTTCCTTCACAATAAGGGTATCTATACATCATAACCATATTTCAAAGCCGCGGATTAGTGGTGTTTCTCCACATGGTCATATAACAACTCCTCAATTGGGTCTCAATGGTAATATGGGACCATATGAATGGAAAAATTATATTATAGGTCTTCAAAATGGCTCAATATTCCTACATAAAAGTTTTGATGTTCTAAAATGGACTTTCAATAGATGTTCTGGCGAGATGACACCGAAATTAGCATATTCGTGGTTATTTGAAGATATTATATATGTTCAGCAGTGGTGGTACCTATTATGGTATTAGAAGGCTCCGTATAGAATTATCATCTTCTTTTGACTTGCATTGGAAAACCACCTGTCGGCTTGGGACAATCTTTTGAAGAGTGGTATGGTCGTCCCAAACCTTTGTATCATGTGTGGCCTTCTTGAAGAAATGGTATTTCATTTATTTGTTTCTTGCCATTTTTCAATATTTATTTGGAAGTACGTGGTGCACATTTTAAAATGATCAAATTGTTGGTCAAGGAGCTCACTATCAGAATGCTTCCTTTCATGAAAAAACAAAGGTCCTTCCTAGTAGTCTTCGCCTTGTTTCATTTAGTGGGAATTATGGAAAGGAAATAATAACATAATTTTTGAAAATGCTTATCCAAATTCTCTCACCATCTGCTTCAAGGGGTTGGTTGCTTTCAAATAATTTTGTGTTGAGGATGCTATTGGTTCGTCGACAAAAAAATCTAGAGTTTTTGAGGTCCTTTTTCCAAACAACCGTTTGATGGTTTTTTTTATGGGTCCTCTCAACAATACTCTATGTTATGTGGGGTTGGTGCGATTCTCTATTTGTATAAGGACAGATTTTATAAGTTGTGGATGTGATGTGGTTCGGGATCCAATACCAAGGGTGAGCTCCTCTCTTCTTGTCTCCTTTTGTATTTCTCCTATAGTCTAGCTTAGACAATATCCATATTTTTGGCGATTCAAGCGTCATCATTGATTGGGCCATGAATGTTCATGGGATAAATATTCTACTCCTCTCGGCTTGGCTGAAGAAAGGTAGGTTGATGATTAACCTAGTCTCCTTCTCGCATGTCTTCAAGGAGCAGAATCTGCAGGATGATCTATTGTCAAAAAAGGCTCTTGTGGAGCTTGATGTTTTTTATTTCTTTGAGTTTTGGTCTAATGGCTCTCTTTCTTTGGAAGGTCGTGTTCAGACTATTCTGTACTGAGTTCCAATGGCTTAGTTATAGTTTTGTTGTATGTTTATGTTGTTTTGTTGGGATCTATTGAGTTATGGACTATGGTTTGGCTCCCTCTTGGCTCCTCCCCTATGGGTTTTTTTTTCTTTGCATCCCGACTTATGGTTTTGGCTTTATAGGTTTCACTTCAATCCTGTATTTTGTGGGACTTTTATGTCTTTATACTACTTTTTCATATACTTCAATAAAGTATAGTTTTTTTCTTGGGAGAAAAAAATGTAAATATTAAAGGTTGTTGGGTCCATGGAGTTTATATTAAAAATGTTTATTCATCTTTCCATTTAAGATTGTTTATTTATATGTGCATTGTTAAGACGTTTTTATAGTTTGTATAATTTATAGTTGATAAATAAATTGTTGTTAATTTAATGATTTAAAAAATTGTTATAGTGAATTTTTAATTTAAAAATATATTTAATTTAAGATAAATTTATAATAAATTTTCATATTATATTTTAAATATCAAATTTTTATATTCAATCTTTTTAAATGATAAAATTTATTATAATTTAATTGTGAAATGTAATGAGGATAAGTATTACTTTTATTATTTGTGAATGTGTGCTTTTTCACATTAATTTAAAAAAAACTATATCATATGAAATGATCCATTAATGGTTTGTAAGAAGGTAGAGTTCCATTTGTGCCAAATGGGTCTTTGATTATTAAATTGTTTCCTTACATCTATGAAAGAATAGCTCTTAGCCAATCAAAAGCAATTTTAGGTCTTACTCTAAGACTAAAACACAAATTCAACATAGATAATATCCTCAAGAAAGCCAATCTACTTTGCGGTCATCATCAAGGCTATCATGATGTGGCTATCTCAACCTATGAGAGTAGTGTATGGTCTCATATATGGAATTAAGGCTAAATGTTGCTAAAAAAAACATGACACCAATGGAGATAGCTTCAACAATGACCACAAGAAACACTTTTTTTTTTGCATATACCATATAGGGTGAAACCATTTTTTGGTCTTAAAGTAAGACATAAAATTGCTATTGATTAGTTGAGAACTCATTTTTCTAAGAAAACAAGAAGTTAACCACCCAAAACTTAGAAATATCTGACCAAATAAAAAGTATCTACTCAAATAAAAAGAGGAGTCAACCCACATTCACAAATAGCAACCAATAATAATTACTCATTTCAAAAAACTCAATTATGATAGATTCTACCCTTTTCAATTACAAATCAAAACCTAAACTATGATAGATTTTACCCTTTTCAATTACAAATCAAAACCTAAACTAAACTAATTATCATGAAAATATTTTTGCTGCGCAAGAAGGCGAGACCTAATTATCATGAAAATCTTTCTGCTACGCAACAAGGCGAGACCATGGCCCTTTTGTGCACGCTCCATGTATATAACGAGGAATTATATTTATTTAAATATATATATATATAAATCGATAAATGATAATTAAAAGGGGCTCACTCTCCCGACATTCATCCCTTCTTATTTTTCGTCCATCTTGTTCTCACACTGCAACTTCTCAACCTATGGAAGTGAGGCCTAAACTTTCAAGATCAGCACATCTATCAAAAAAGCGAGAGGAGAAGCCAATTTTCTAGACGTGTATACCGTTGATGCAGCCGAATTCATCTGTTGCAGAGAATTGCGGATTCAATAAAGTAATTCACAAATCGGGGACGCCATAGCCATCAGTTGCAAGAGGTATGTTTCATTCCCAATTATTCTTCAAACCCACATCAGTTTTCGACTTCGGAAGCTAAAGAATACTGTATTGATTTGTCAAGAGGAGCATACTTCTGTAAGCACTGATGAGAGATTGATTCGTGGTAACCTTCTGTAAGCGTACTTCTGCAGTGCACATGTATTCCCCAACTTGATCATAACATCAATATTGCTCATTCTTCTATATCAATGGACGATGTTTCTGCTAAGTTCCCAAATTGTTTAAGGGTATGTTTGGGAGACCAAGATTCTTCTCCTCCCCAAAATTCTGAATGCCAAGAAAATATGAATTGCAATTGAGTATCAAGGGCAGAAAAGAATCCGTTCCATCTCTACATCCCTTTCCCAGCATTCTGTCAATGTCAAGGCGTCCTCCAAGTCCCATAAGGTAAAGTAAGGCACTGTTTATCAGAATTACCCAATTTCTGAATCCCCATTTCAATTTTCATGTTTTCTAACAGAAGGGATCCCGGAAATCTCTACAGTCTGTTATGAATACTCATATATCTCGCATTGAAGAGAGAAGTTAGGGGAATTCAAGTATAAGAAGCCTAGGTTTATCCAATCAAAAGATTGCAAGCCAGGAGAACAGTATGGGTGGGTCTCTCTATTTGTTGGTAGATGCCATTGAGATATTAGAAGATCAGCAACATCACAGAACTACCGGCCTCGAGATTCGGGAAAAAGTTTCAGTTCAGGAACTTTTACCGGAAAACATGCGAACAAAAAATGCTTTGGGCAAACCTAGTTTACAAAACCATCAATGCTTGGTTGAGGATCATGGTCTGGAGTCTGTAAACATATTACCCTTCAATAAGGTTAGCGAACCTGGGGCTGCCCAGCATTGTTTCAGCAGCATTTCAAAAGAGTGTGAGATAGGGCAAGGAACCATGTCCGTCACTCGTTCGAAGCGAGGAAGATTGCAAGCCTTCCCCTCCAAATATTCAAACTCTGTATTGCAGCCATGGAAGAAAGCTTCAAGAAAGGTGCCCACTTGTCACTGTTCTTGAATTTCAGAGGTAAGCTAACGAAGCTCAAGGCTCAAATGTAACTCGATGCTTATTATGCACCCACATTCTCACTGTGGTTTGGGAGGTCCAATTACAGCAGCTGATAAGCATTTAAATTGTCAAGGGTTTCATTTTGGGGTCGGGTTCAAATGTAACTCATAAGTACCGACATTCTCACTATGGTTTCAAAGGTCTACTTACAGTAACTGATAACAGTAAGGAAGATTACAAGCCTTCCCTCCGACGAATATTCAGACTCTATATTGCATCCAAGTTTCAAGAAAGGTGCCTACTTGTCACTGTTTTCGAATTTCAGAGGTAAGTTGATGAAGCTCAAGGTTCAAATGTAATTAGATGACACTCACATTTTCATCATTTTCATTGTTATTTGGAAGTTTTATAATAGTTAATAAGCATTGAGGGTAACAATGTTTTAATTTTTTTAGCTTTAGATTTCAAATGTAACTCATATTTATTAAGGGAGTAAGTTAAATTATAGATAATTTGTAGTTAGTTTTGGCTAAAATCCAGTGGGAATTGTTGAAATGGTAGTTTTGGGTTGTTGGAATTGCATAATCAGGGTGCTCTAAAGGTAATTGAGCAAGCTGAATCCATTTCTATAATCAAAATTACAATTTAAACAATCAAAATTGCAATTTCAACAAATAATTGAAACTCACTATAATTTAAAAATTCAGTAAACTCATTAGCATCTTCAATAACAAAGGCTTTCAGCTTTGATATCATTAATGATTCAATATCAAACACTTATCCTTTATGGAGATTGGTGAAAAATATTACATGTTGGCTAGGATTTGAGGAATTAAAGCTTGCACCTATGTTTTGTATATAGTGGAAGGCTGATTCTTGACTTCTTATCTGGTATGAGATTGTTTTTATTAGAAAATCCATCTTATGTTTTATTATTGAAAAATAAATGTTAGCTTAAAGAGCCAGCATGTCATCTCTGGCTATGATCTCAAGAGTATATATATCTTTCCAAAAAATGTCAATCATGAGTATATATATCTTTCAAAAAAATTGTCTATCATGACTCTATATCTTTCCAAAAAAAATGCCAATCATAAGTATATATATATCTTTCCAAAAAAAATGCCAATCATGAGTATATATATATCTTTCCAAAAGAAAATGCCAATCATGTTGGACTGTAGTCTGTAACATGCATTTTCTGCCAATTCGATCCATTCTTCCACTCTGGAATTGGCTTCTGTTTAATAGAAACATGGATTAGTTTCAGAAGCACATAGATTTTAGGAGGAACATGGATTAGATTCACAATTTGACTGATCTCAGAAGGAATTTTAATTTATACCTATTCATTGCCCTGTAGGCTGCTACAATGTTCAATAAATAACAATGGCTTTTACCAATTGACCATATTTTACTTTAGGTGTATAATGCTGTTTTATTTTATTGAGGTTTCCCAGGTCTAGTTCTATTTTGCTTCAGGCATTTTAAGCGTTTCTTTAATTTTTTAACTATTGTATGATCGGCGTTTCTTTAATTTTTTAACTATCGTATGATCGACTGAAGAATAGAGCTATTTCAACAGTGCAGCGAATTTACTTATGGAGTTTTCTTTCATTGATGTTTGTTTGTTGCTCAGTTTTATAATGATTTTTCAGTGTTTTTTCTCACTTTGCATAAGTTCAAAATTTGCAGGAAGAAAAATTGGCAGTAGTCGTTAAATTTAATGATGTAAAATGTGATATATTAAATATGTTTCGTAATAACGATTAGTTAATGTTGTGATTAGGTTTAAAAATAAATTAAAAATATTGTTAAATTAAAATGTAATTTAATAAATATATATTGGAATAAATGATTAATATCTTGATTAAGCTTTTGTTGGAATAATGTAGAAATGCTAGGCAGTATCTAGTTATTGGGTTGATGTGTACTTTTTATGATTAGCATTTAGAGGTTAGAGATCCACCTTTCTTGGATCTAGGGTTTGGTTTGTTATGACTATTTACACCTATATGTTGTAATCAACTCTCATTGAATATTTGAATTGGTTTGACCATTCCTTTGTGTAAGCGAGCCTTTGTGCTCTGCTCTGTCTGCCTTCAAGGTTCTAAGTTGGTATCAGAGCTATAAGGTGAGGTGAGTGCTGGGCGCAAGCGTTGAAGGAGCCGGAATTATAATTTTTTTCTTGTGCATATAGTGTACACTGTGTTGAGTGTGAGGCTGACGCGGCCGTGGAGAAGAGCTGCTCCCATATATTGATGATTTGTTGCTCCCGTGTGAACAACCCCCAGAGAGCCTGGAGGCACACCACCGCAGAAAGAATTGGTGCTAGAAGAAGGGCACACCAACTATCACAAGAGTTTGAAATGAAAGACCTTGGGGAATTACACTATTGTTTGGGACTTGAAGTTTGGAGAGAATCTGACAAAACTATGATCACTCAAAGTAAGTATGTGAAGGAAATATTGAACAGATTTAGCATGAGTGATTACAAAGAATCAGCAATTCCTTTACAACAGAATGTGAAGTTATGCAGTCAAGATGGATCAAAGGATGCAAATGCTACTTTGTATCAACAATTGGTGGGAAGCCTGAATTATCTCACTACCACAAGGCCAAATATATCATATGCAGTCAGCATTTTGAGCCAATTTATGGCTAAACCAAATAGCAACCATTGGAAAGCTGTAAAGAAAGTCCTTAGATATCTGAAAGGGACAGTGAACTTTGGTCTTTAATACACTGATGAGTTTGATGTTCAATTGACAGGTTTTCTAATTTTGATTGGGCAGGAAATTTAGATGACAGAAGATCTACTACAGGATATGCATTCAACATTGGATCTAGAGTTGTATCATGGAGCTGCAAGAAACAACCAACTATTTTTCTATCATCCACAGAAGTAGAATACAAAGCCATGTCTAGTGCAACATGTGAAGCTGTCTGGTTGAGGAGGATTCTTGAAGATATTGGAGAAAAGTAAACAGAACCCACGAAAGTATATTGTGACAATCAAAGTGTAGTCAAACTTGCACACAATCCAGTTTATCATGCAAGGACAAAACACATTGACCTACAACATCATTTTATCAAAGAAAAGATTGAGTCTAAGGAAATTGAACTTATTTATTGTAACACAAGTGATGATGTCGCTGACATATTTACCAAACATGTTGGCAAGATTCACTTTGAGATCCTTAGGTAGAAATTAGGTGTTGTAGAAAATCCATTTCTACATTAAGGGGGTATGTTGTAATAATGTAGAAATGCTAGGCAGGTATCTAGTTATTGGGTTGATGTGTACTTTCTATGATTAGCATGTAGAGGTTACAGATCCACCTTTCTTGGATCTAGGGTTTGGTTTGTTGTGACTATCTACACCTATATGTTGTAATGAGTTCTCATTGACTAATTGAATTGGTTTGACTATTCCTTTGTGTAAGGGAGCGTTTGTGCTCTTCTATGTCTGCCTTCAAGATTCTAAGTGCTTTATGAAAAAAATATTATTAAATTGGAATGAAATATTGAATTAATCTATGTTAATTGTAATATTGATGTTAAATGAAGTTGTTCAGGTATTTATATCAATAAATTTGAGAACTGCTCAAAAGATGAGAGATTAGAAGAGGAAAAGTTAATTGGTAATAACATGATTGGTCATTAAAATTATGGTAATTACGTCTAAGAAAATATAACAATTATTTAAGTTTTAATTTAAGTTCAAACAATGTTAAGGAAAAGATATTGACATTTGAAAAACTTATCATTGGACAAACTTTTTCAGTATTTTAAGTCTCTCAATTAGGTTGACATTGGATTCTAATTTAATAGATATTTTGAATCTAAACATAAATTGCTCAAGTTGAATGAAGCAACCAAGTTGCACTTACCTAGAACAATAATGAAATCTTTAACACCGCTAATTTGAAACATTGTAAAGATTTTATCATTAAAACTATTATTTCATTGTTATAAAGTTAAATAACACATGAATATTGTCAACCATAATGCTTATGACCACCATAGCTATCCCAAACACATCTTGAAATTGAAATGAACAATTTGTAAATTTAGTCATAAAAAATGTTACCATGCCCTACCCTTAATAATATAAAACATAACTTTACAATTTTCACAACTTAATTATTCTTTGGATTACTTTGGTGTATGAAAACCATAAAAGATTAAGTATTTCATTTTCACCATAATTAAACATAGAAATAAAATTATAAAGAATAATTAATTTAGTTACTTTTATTTGTCTTACAATAAACTTTAATCTCCATACAAATATCTACGTAACTTTATAACTTGGAGGAATGGAAGAAGTGCATCCCATAATACATGTGGAATAAATGATTTTCCACCTCCTTATATAATGAATGGTAATATAAATATTGTACTCCAAGATGCATGTGGGATAACTCCATTTACATAAGATAAAAACAATTATGTCTCCTTTGCTAGATACTTAGACATCATAACATCTTGTGACATCACACTAAACATTATTACACATGTAATATTAATATTACACATTCCAACACATATGGAGGAAGATGACATTACCTTAACATTCCCCCTTGATGACATCTTCTCTACGTCCCACATCCCCAACAAACTTCAAAGATACACAAACTTCACTTTCATCGTGGATTTGGTGAAGATATATCTTGTTTTTTGTTCAGAGACAATACTCCAAACAAATGACACCAACTGCAACAAGATCTCGAATATAATGAGTATCAAGGTCAATGTGTTTAGTCTTGGAGTGATGCACTGGATTGTATGCAAGCTAGATTTCACTCTGACTGTCACATCTTAACTCATTATGAGACTTATGAACTATTTTGAGCTCTGAATGAACATGTCATATTTGCATTGCTTATTTAGTTGTTTTCTTAGCTTCCATGTACTTTGTTTCACAAGAAGAAATAAAAAGGTTTCTCAACTTCTTATTGGACCATGAAATCGAACTTGAACCAAGCTGAAAGATGTATCCTGTAGTAGACCTTCTATCTGAATTATTTCTTACCCAGTTAGAATTTGTATAACCAATAAGTGAAATTGTAACCTTGATAGAATAGAAAACACCATAATGCAATGTCTCCTGTAAATATATGAGAATTCTCTTTGTTGTTTTCCAATTACTTTCATGAGGCTTTTTCATATTTAACCTTGAAACCATGTTGATTGCAAAAGAGAGACAAGGCATACTATGTGTCAAATATATCAAACTCCCCACAAGCTGACGATGCAAAGTAGCATCAACAAGAGGAATATCACATTCAATAGTTGACTTTACACCAAATTGAAATGGTGTAGGTGAATGCTTACAATTACTCATATGAAACCAAGCAAGTAAATATGTAGCATACTTAGGATGAGAAAATAATATACCATCATTCATGCGCCAAATCTGAAAACCCAAAAAATAATGCAATAGGCTTAAATTTATCATTTTAAATTGATGCTTAAGATATTCTTCAATTCTTGTATAAGTGCAAGTTGGTTCTCAGTAAGGTTAAGATCATCCACATAATTTACCACAATGAAGACATCATCATCAAAGTTCTTAACATACAAATTTGGATCAATTATACACCGCTTATAACCATTCTTTAATAAATAAGTATCAATTTTCTTATACCAAGCTCTAGGTGTCTATTTAAGACCCATATAAAGATTTTTTAATTTGCATACCAAACCCGAAGTTTCAATAGTGATAAACCAAGTGGATGTTGCATATAAATGCATTCACAAAGATCATCATTAAAAAAACACTCTTGACATGCATTTGGTGTATTTCACATTGATAAGATGCAACAAGAACAAGTATGGTTCATATTCTGTTCATTTTAGCAAATGGAGCAAAAGTTTCCAAATAGTCTATACCTTCTTGTTGAGAAAATGTTTTGCTACTTTTCGGGCTTTATATGTTTTCAATATTTCATTCTACAGTAAAAAAAAATTTATATATGCATTTACATCCAACTAAATTCTTTCGAAGAGGAATGGGAACAAGAATCCAAGTCTTGTTCTTCGTTAACGAGTCACACTCAGTAGTCATGGATTTTTCTCATTTAGGTTTATATTTACCTTGAGCATAGGTGGAAGGGTGATATATCTCCAATACTTTAGTCATAAGAGAAAATTCAAATACATTTCGTTGAGTATCGTAAGGAATACCAATCTTAGAACTTGCAGATTCAAGAGCTTTGTGAGCTCAAATAGGAAGAGGAGTAGTGTTAGGAACCACACTAGTATCTTCAAAACATTTAGGTGGATCACTTGAAGAAGGTGAACTAGTATCAAGATCAGACACAGAAGTAGAGGAAGGGGTAATATATATAAAAGAAACATAATTTTAAGGAAAAATCAAGGTAACATTAGGTTCAACAGACTTAGGTGGAAGAGAGACTCCATTGATTCAACATCTCACCAGAAGATAACACCTTGGGTAGATGGATCAAATAATCTAAAATCTTTGGAACCCTCACTATAACCAATGAAAATACATTTTTGAGACTAGGACTCTAACTTTTTCCATTTTACATTTGTAATGTGGGCCCAACATTCACTACCAAATATCTTTAAATTACTAATATCGAGTTTCCTTCCATTCCATTTTTCTTTGAGAGTAACCTGCAAAATTGCTTTAATAGACTCTATTCAAAATATGGTTAGCACAACAAATAACTTCATCCCAAATGCATTTAAATAATCCTTTAGAATAAAGCATGCATCTAGCCATTTCAATCAAAGCTCTATTTTTCATTTCATCTACCTCGTTTTGTTGAGGTGTATAAGAAACAATCTTTTGATGTTGAATTCCATGCTTAGATAAATATGCATTAAATTCATTTTTAGTGAATTTACCCCCATTATCAGTTCTCAATGTCTTAATACTTTTATCGGATGCATTTTCAACCAAGAATTTGAATTCTTGTATTATACCAAAAGTTTCTTTTTTTTTTAAATAAACCCAAGATTTTCTGCTATAATCATCCATAAAAGTAAGGAAATAGACAACGTGAGACAAAGGAGTTTCAAGAGGACCACATATATCACTACGAATTAATTGCAATTGTTCTTTATCATTCCAAGATTCTCCTTTATCAAACATTTCCTTAAGATGTTTACCAAGCACAAAACCTTCACAAACACTTTTAGTGGAATAGATTGAAGGTAAACCAAATACCCTTTTAGATAACATTTACATTTTACCATAATTCAAGTGATATGATCTTTCATGCCATAATTTACTTTGTTCATCGGTGTGATCAACATAGGAATACAAATGTTGTTTTTTTCTTAAATTTAGACCAATAAACTTATACAAGCCAACACCAAGATCATATGATCAGAAGAAACAACTTTGAAGTTATGTTTGATAGCTTTTAGAACATATTTATCTAGCCAAGATTCGAACTTATAACCTTTTTAACAAGCATGATAAATATAAGGAAAATTGATGGGCACGCCATGAACATGAAAAATATCTTCCAATATACCATTAGGAACTTTAACATTACCATATCCTACTATTGAAAGATATTTACCACATTAAAGTAATCCCCATAAACATGGTTGTAGGAACCTTGGGTTAAAAATCTTAACAAAGGATGACAAGCGAGGTTAAGGACTAACTATTGTCATCTCCCCTTAGCCCCCTTTCACTTGCCCCACTTATGGAATCATAACCCCCCATCTCTTCTTCATCATTCTTCATTTTCAATTGTCAAATATTTTTATATTCAGTACTGTTGAACCTTTGTGTTGTCATTGATGTCAAAGGATGAGCATTGTTGAACCTTTATAATGCCATTAATGTCAAAAGATGAACCAAGAAGATTTGATGTCAAAACATAAAATATGTCAAAGGACGAATCGACAAGCTTGATAAAAAATTCAAAGAATGAACATTGTTGAACCTTTGTGAATTGTCAACAAGTTTATTGAGATTTTGATGTCAAACATATAAGATGAAGCATGTTTGAATAAATACATAGAGAAGAAATGCGGAAGATCAGAAATTCACAAATCTCACCAAGGCATGGGACATATGTGCACAAATACCACTAATTTAATGGGTGTTATTGTGCAAAACGAAACAAAGATGAATTACCAAAGGACACATGTCGACACAGAACTAATATAGTGGTTAACTTGTTCAAGAAGTAAACAAGTTGGGGTGTTATCAAGTAAAATGAATTTAAACTTGCAGACCAATATCTCTTGAGCTAGACAAATTATAAATAAGCAAGAGATGGAAGCATTGAAGTAAGATTGTGGAGTGATGACTTAAACACACTATGTTTTGCAAAGCTTTGAATTCTTGGGGTATCAATGGCTCATTGATCGAAGAATAAGTCGAAACAATGGAGTTGACTAGCATAGATCAACAGAAGATGAACAATAAGAAGAGTGCAAAGTAGAAGGATATCTAGAATTAGGATGTGCAAAAGTTTTAGTCTATAAATGATGTAGATCGCACAACTATTGAAGTGATAGAGTGTTGTAGAATCACAAAAGTCATAAAGCAAACATTGTCATAGATCACAAACTATTGGGACACATATAACTAAAAGATAAGATGCAGATTAGAAAAGCTACAACGGTCGCAGATTGGAAAGAAACAAATAAGAGACAAAGTAATTGTTGATTTTAGTTTTCAATTGATACACAAATACTTTCATATTAGGGAGGCAAGAAGGGGCAAGAAAAGGGAGTCAAATATTCCTTCCAATTGGTGTTGGTAAAAAATATAGGGATTCGTAGCTTCCTTCCAATTAGAGATGGTAAATCAAACAAGAAAGAGTCATAGCTTCCTTCTAGTTGGAGCTTGTAAATCAAACTAGGGAGTCATAGCTTCCTTCAAGTTGGAGCTAGTAAATCAAATCAGAGAGTTGTAGCTTCCTTCTAGTTGAAGTTGGTAAAACAATCAGGGGGTTGCAACCTCCTTCTAGTCATTGTTGTTAAATATAATTGGGATTCGAAGCTTCCATTTAGTTGCAGATGAAGAAACATAGATCTTAGTCTTCAACAGGTTGGTGCCTGTATACTATGAGTTGGAGCTTGCACAAAAGGGACAAATATATGTTCAAGTTGGTGCCTAAAGTTTAATAAGTCGGTGCTTCCATAGATTAGAAGTATTTACAGGTTAGTTCATGTAATCAACAGATTGATACTTGCATATCAGGTTGGCACCTAAGTGAGTTGGTGCTCACAGTTGAAGATTGTTTCCCTCCACTGATGTAATCATTACACACATGCACACAAACACACACAAATTACTTTACATATTTTTGTGCGCAACTGTGCCAATTGTCATTTATGCAGAAAAAATTTTGAAGTGCAAATTTTGATAAAATTGTAATGATATGCGCAATATACTAATTCATGCCCCCTATTAGTATATAATAATTCATTCAATTGGTATCAGAGTTAGTGTATTTAGCAACAAGTTTACCACTGGAAGATTGATCCTTGTGTAGAAATGGACAGACAAGAAGGACTATCCACTAACACAATGTCGTGATTCAATGGCACGAATTACACCTTTTAGAGAATATGGATGGAAGTATATTTGCAATCTCTTGGAATAGATATCTAGCAATTTACAGTAAATGGATATATAGATCTTAAAAAAACCCCAGTTGAACCTGCGGATAAAAGATTATACGAGTTCAATGCATAGCCATAAATGAAATACTTTATGGGATGATAGATGTTGAGTTTACTAAGGACATGTAATGTACCTTAGCCAAGTATATTTGGGACAAGTTGAAGAATATATATGAGGGAGATGAAAAAATTAAAAAGGCTAAGTTACAAACCTACTTATCACAGTTTGAAACGCTACAAATGAAAGAATAGGAAGATATTGCAGCCTACTTTCTCCAAGTTGATGATTTTGTGAATTCCATCGAAGGGCCCTGGGAGAAACTATCAAAGAAACATCAATTGTGTATAAAATAATGAGAACCTTACCACCTCGTTTCAACTCAAAAGTATTAGTTCTAGAGGATAGAGCCAATCTGTACAATTTGAAAAAGGATGAATTAAATGGGATTCTCATAACATATGAGATGAGGGCGGAAAAAGAAAATGGCACCAGTAAAAAAGTTGTTTTTAAGGCCACAAGAAAATCAAAATGTAGCAAGCAGGAACAAAAGGATCCATATTACATATTAGATGAAGAAGAAACAAATTTCATCAGGAAGCTGAAAAGAGGGTGTGGAAAGTATAAAGGTAAGTTTCCCTTTAAATGTTTTAAATGTGCTAGAATCGGCCACTTTGCCTCAAAATGTACTTTTAAAGAAGACAGGGATAGTGATAGCGATGAAGAGTTAGACTATCAAAAACAAATAAATGTGAATCAACATAACAAGGTAGAAAGTAAGAAGAAGTTTCCCAAGCAAAAGAAGAGTTTGTATTCAAAAGAGGACAACTGCTCATCAGAAGAAGAGGAAAACCATGATAATTGAAAGGAAGTGTTGCTTGTTGCATTCATTCAAGATGAAAATTAAAAAGACGGAAATAAATGTGCATCTGTCAAAGGATCGATAGTTAAAGGGACACTCATAAGCACATTAAAACCATTAATGAAGTGGTATTCCAATGGAATTTACATGTCACCCCCATAGTTTGAAGCAAAAGAAAATTCAAGTAGCATAAAAGGAACTCCCAAATCTGAGACAAATGTAGAAAATAATCTTTCCTATAAAGGAATTTGCATGTCCTCATCAAAATATGGAGCAAAAGAAAAGTCGAGTAGCACAAAAGAAATTTGCAGATATGAAGATGAAGAAAATGCATAGATTGATTGGGAAGGAGAACTAATCAGTACATTAGAAGAACTAAAGAAGTCGAGAAAAGTAACAAGGCATTAAAGAAACAATTGGAAAAATGCAGAAGAACAAGCTAAGGAGTTCAAGACCATACATGAAGGATTTGAGAAACATATGAGTGACAAAGAAAAGGAGATTGGAGAACAACTGAATTGTGCACAGAGCAATATCAGAAGACTTGAAGAGGATAATATTATGCTAAAAAACTCTTTGAAATAAACAAAGGAGAAGAATGACATGCTGATGAAACAAATTTTAAAAAAGGAAGTGTATATTTCACATCTGAAAAATGAAATGGACTGCGCAAATCAAAGAGGAACAAAAATGTGTCTTGATCTAGAAACCCAAGCAAGCTTCAATAACAGTGCTACAATTCTGGGTGAAATTTTGAGCGACCATATATCTCCAAATAACAAGACAGGTCTTGTCTATGAAAGCACGAATGACAAAACCCGTGTCAGTGATGAAGGATTCATTTTGAAGCAGCAAGTTGTACCTTTGAATAAGCCTGATATATTCACAGAACGAGTTGAATTCAGGTATGACAAGACCTTCAATTACAAGAATAAATTATGCGCAGTAAATTTTTTAGATGTAATCATGCTGGTCATATAGCAAAATATTGTCATACTATGATATGTTATATGTGCAATGGATTTGGACACAAGGCCAAAAGTTGTGAAAACAAAGTAATACAACCAAAGATAAGTTTTTCGTATGTCACTAACAATCCTAAATAAAAGATATCCTATATAAAGTCAAAGGAAATCTGTGCACATCCAACGATGGGTCAAGAAAACATACATACAAGTATAGCTGAAGAAACAAGTAACTGTTTCTTGTCGTGTTGACCATCATAAGGTTAAGTGACGTCCTTTAATTCAAAACAAGGTTCATTAGGAATTCAAGAACGGTTATTGATTTTTTGCAGATAGAAATCATGCGAAGTTAGTTATATGATTAATGTGATATGCATCTGATATTTTATATATATGCAAGAATACATTGAATTGTCATACATGAAATAGTGAGAAAATTATTGATTGAACACACATAAAGGCTTGCATAAACAAAATATAGATTTATATTATATTCAGAATGTGTTATTACAAAGTACAAAATGAATATTCGAAGCTCATGTTATAGGAAAAACTCAGCAGGCCACGAAGGGCATACAAAAGGGGAGTATAAAAAATGACCAGAGCATGTTTTTCAAAATTGGTTTGTCAATTGATTATTGCATTCACAAAACAAAACAAAACTACGAATGACAAAGCTCAATGTCAACAGAACTAGATAGAGTAAGAAAAAAATTGGGAGTTTGAATGCCATAAGCAAGTCCATTGTATGTTCCTCTAAGAAACTGTAACAAATCAAGATCCTTCAATTCAACAGTTTGATCCAATGTACTATTTAAGGCAACAAACTCTTCAGCATACCATGCATTTATTTGCGCTTGACCATACCATATTTGGATATTCTTCTCTTCAGTCTGAAAACTCAAACGATAAAATTTGTTCCTCAAGTCTGCAATCTATTTACGTTGAGAGTCTACTGTTTTAGAAAGCACATCAATGGCCACATTATCTTGTTGAAGAATGTCGGCCATCATAACAAGAAGAAACTAAATCAGAAAACTGATGATTATGGTGTATGAATAAGTTGTATTTAAATAGATTGAGAAATTGCAAGCTCGCACATTCCAAAGGCAATGACATAACTCAAAATTGAAGAAGCATTAATAACGAACAATCAATAAAATTTTATGAGTACATGATAGTTCGTATTTCAGGGAAGAAAATTGCATTGAGTGTGTTGAATACATGTGAAATGACAAATTGAAGTATGTGCAACCACAAAATGATTCAGTGACACCTATAAAATATTATTTCATCATGTGTGAAATCCCATGGCAATATTATACGCACATCACACAGATATGAAGATGCGGAAAGGTAACACATGCAGACAACAAATTGTGGTGCAGTCAGATGTAGAAAGGAAAGATCTGAAAAATTGCAAAACATCTAACAATAAGTGTGAAGCATAACACTCGGTCAGGTTTATTGCCAAATACACTCCTTTTCCATTGATGTCAAAGGGAGGGAATAAAAGAAGAGAAAAAGGAGAATAAAAGAAAATTCATAGAAACTGGAGACTGGTTGAATGAATAATTGAAACAGAAGACATGATCTACGCAAAATAACAAAGCAAAAGGCACAAACACAGGGGGAGAAATTTTCACACAAAAGAAGATATCATTTTCAAGGAGAGCTCATTGTAAGTTGGTGTTGACATTAATGCAAAAGGGGGATATTGTTGAACCTTTGTGTGTCATTGATGTCAAAGGATGAACATTGTTGAACCTTTATAATGTCATTAATGTCAAAATATGAACCAATAAGATTTAATGTAAAAAGATAAAAGATGTCAAAGGACAAATCAACACGGTTGATAAAAATGTCAAAGAATGAACATTGTTGAACTTTTGTGTTGTCAACAAGTTTTATGAGAGTTTGATGTCAAACATATGAGATGAAGCAAGTTTGAAGAAATACATAGAGAAGAAATGTGGAATATTTCAAGTGCGCAAATACCATCAAGGAATGGGACATATGTACGCAAATACCACCAAGTTAATGGGTGTTAGTGCGAAAAACCCAACAAAGATGAATTACCAAATGACACACGTTGACACAAAACTAATATGGTGGTTAACTTGTTCAAGAAGTAAGCAAGTTGGGGCATTATCAAGTAAAAGGAATTTCAACTTGCGTACACATCTATTGAGGTATAAAAAGTATAAATAGGCAAGAGATGGAAGCATAAAGTAAGCTTATGGAGTAATGACTTGAAGATAATATGTTTTGGAAAGATTCGAATTCTTGGGGTATCAATGGATCATTCATCACAGAAGAAGTTTATACAGTGGATTTGAATTACACAGATCAACAAAAGATGAATAGTAAGAAGAGTGCAAAGTAGAAGGATACCAGCTAGAATCAGGATGTGCGAAAGTTTTACTCTGTAAATCATGTAGATCACACAACTGTTGAAGTGACAGAGTGTTGTAGAATTGTAGAAGCCGTAAAGAAAAAAAATTCATAGATCACAGAAAGTTGAGACATAGATAAGCAAAAGATAAGACCCATATCAGAAAAACTGTAGCAGTCACAGATAGGAAAGACACAAGTCAGAGACAAGGTAATTGTTTATTTCAGTTTTTAATCAATACACAAATAATTTCATATCAGGGAGGAAGGAAGGGGCGAGGAAAGAGAGATGAAGCTTCCTTCCAATTGGTGTTGGTAAAACAATGAGGGAGTTGTAGATTCCTTCAAGTTGGAGCTAGTAAATCAAACTAGGGAGTCATAGCTTCCTTCTAGTTGGAGTTGATAAATAAAACTGAGGATTCATAACTTCCTTCGAGTTGGAGGTGGTAAATCAAGCCAGGGAGTCGTAGATTCCTTCTAGTTGGAGATGGTAAAACAATCAAGTGGGTGCGAGATTCTTCCAGCTGGTGCTGGTAAATATAATTGGGATTCATTTCTTCCATTTAGTTGTAGTTTAAGAAATGGAGATATTAGTCTTCAACAGGTTGGTTCTTGAATACTATGAGTTGGATCTTGCGCAAAAGGAACAAATATATGTTCACATTGGTTCTTGAAGTTCAACAAGGCGCTACATTAGTTCTTGAAGTTCAACAAGTCGCTACTTGAACAAATAGAAGTCTTTACAGGTCAGTGATTGTAATCATCGGATTGATACTTGGATATCAGGTTGGCACCTGAGTGAGTTCGTGCTCATAGTTGAAGGTTGTTTTCTTCCAATAATGTAATCATTACACACACACACACAAGTTTACTTTACATATTTTTGTGCGCAACTATGTTAATTGTTATTTCTGTAGAAAAGTTTTAAGGTGGTAAAATTGTAATAATCTATGCAATATACGGATTCACCTCCCTTCTTAGTATATAATAATTCCATAAAAAATAAACCCAATATTTTCTACTATAATCATCAATAAAAGTAAGGAAATAGAAGGAATTTCAGGAGGACCACATATATCACTGTGAATTAATTGCAATTGTTCTTTAGCATTCCAATCTTTTCCTTTATCAAACATTTCCTTATGATGTTTACCAAGCACATAACCTTCAAAAACACTTTTAGTGGAATAAATTGAAGGTAAACCACATACCATTTTAGATCACATTTTCATTTTAGCATAATTCAAGTGATATGATATTTCATGCCATAATTTACTGTGTTCATCGGTGTGAGCACTATAGGAATAAAAATGTTGATTTTTACTTCAATTAAGACCAGTAAACTTATATAAACCAACATTACCAAAAGAAAAAAATTTGAAGTTATGTTTGATAGCTTTTATAACACATTTATCTAACCAAGATTTTAACTTATAACTTTTTTTACAAGCACGATAAATAGAAAGCAAATTGATGGGCGTGCCTTAAACATGAAAAACATCTTCCAATATACCATTAGGAACTTTAACATTAAAAGATCCTACTATTGAAAGATATTTACCATCTGTTAGGAACTCGTGTCAACCCTTCTCTTTATTTCGTTAGTATATTTTTTTTGGACGCATATGCTTTGTAATTCATCTCGTGATTATATTGTACTATCCCACATTCATGGGGAGTATTAGTCGTTTAGATTAGACTTAGTATATAAGTGCATGTTGAGGCCAATGAAGGCGTCCATAAGTTATTTTGTATTGATATTTCTCAAAGGAGGTTTCCCCCTCGAAGTGGCCTATGATCAATAAAATTCCTTCTGTGCTCTGTTATTTCTGTTATATCGTGCATTTTCATAATTTATTGCAAAAGGTTTCTCACATTTGGTATCAGAGCACTTTCTTGGGCTTGTTGGGTGGGATTTTTGCCAAAAATATTCTTTTGTAGTGCTTCTCGATGTTGTGATTATTGCATTAATGCTTCTTCTTTGCAGTTGTATTATTCATTTCAATTGCAAGTTTGGATCATGCCATAACCCCTATCCACTTAACTGTGGGAATTACTTAGGCATAGCCCTAAAACTCATTGTGAGGAGAACCATAGGAACCCCAAAGTAGTTGGACATTGAGAGCAAATGCCAATCGAAAAGGGAAACACCCATACCTGATTGACTAGTTCCCACCTGTGAAGTAAACCAAGAGCTATTGTTTGTTGCAAAGGGATTATTAGTTTTACCTGAGCTGTGGAGTGATGGGTACTGCCCCAATACGCAAGTCATTAGACAACATTGGTGGTCGAGTGAATCCCCTGAATCTTTAGGAAGTCGAACATACCTGGGGTCAATATCTATTTCCAGTTGATAAAGTGTAGATTGCATCTATCCAGAGCCGCCACAGATTGATTCCACCGAACCAAAAAAAAAGTATAAATTTCTGTTTTTTCACCATATATTCTTTTTTTTATATCTGTTTCCTTTGAAAATTCACTAGAAACCCTATAATTCCATTCTACATGTTTCCTTCCTTGATTACCCTATCCCAAATTCCACTTCTCGAAGCCCGAAATTCCACATTTATTTATTTTTAGGGTTTGCCATAACTTCTTTCGATTCTCACCCAATCGCCTGCAAATTTTGCCATAATGTTCATTTCCTAATTATGCTTCCTTGTCTGTCTTTGAAAAAATTTCTCATTCTTTCACCCTGCTTCTGAAATTCTCATTTTCTGCTTCCTTGTCTCTCAGAAAGTGTCCAAAACCTAGTCAAACCCCAATTACTCACCCAAGTTTTTTCTAACTCCATATTTTCCTTTTCTAAAAATATTTATGTTTTTGTTTTTCTACCCATTTCCAAAAAAAAACTCTTGGTTATGGTTGTCACCCGTTCCAATGCAAACAAACAAATGGAATACAAACTTGTCACCCTCAAGAACAAAATCCAAGATCTGGATGAAAAATTTCCCAGCCTGCATCTTTAATATTCAGTCATGAACAATAGACGATAGCCCGAGTCTTCTGCAGAAACTGGGTTCTTGTCTTCCAACATTTTTTGTGGGTCGAAGCTTGATTTTCCTCGCTTCAATGGTGATGATCTGATTGGATGGATATACAGGGCAAAACAATATTTTAGTCTACATAACACTTTTGATGTCAACAAAGTCCCACTTGAATCCTTTCATTTGGAACATGAATTCCTTCAATGGTTTCGTTGGTACATCAAGGCTCATGAAGTGCCAAACTAGACATATTTTTGCCAACTCCTTTTGCAACGATTTGGCCATATTTCTTTTGATGAATTCACAAGAGAACTCACTAAAATCCGTCAAAATGGCATTGTGAGGGAGTATCAGACAAATTTTGAGAAACTGGCCAATCACACAGAAGGGTTTTCTAATGCATTCTACAAGAGTTGTTTTATCAGTGATCTAAAGGATGTAATCTAATATGAGGTTAAAATTTTATGGCCCAACATAATGATGGAAGCCCTAGGGTTGGCTAAGTTGGAGGAGGACAAGATCATAGCTCAACAACGCTCCAAATCCACTTTTGTTCCATTTCGAAATATGGTTCCCTAAAGACCTCCAATCACACCAGCTCCTAGAACCACTCATATCAAGCATTTGTCTGAAGATGAGATGCGGGGACGTAGATATAAAGGGATTTGTTATAATTGTGATGATACATTCACTTGGGGACATCGATGTGTTGAGTAAAATATCTCTCTTGGATGTGGATTCTCCGCCTGCACCTGAAATTTCTAACGATACTCAGGATCCAGTATATGATGAGGATGACATTCAACAACTTCTTGTTGACCCTCCTACTCAGGACAACCATCTAGAGATATCTTTTCATGCATTAGCCAGATTCATTACCACTCAAACCATGCGGGTCAAGGGTTTCTTCAAGAATCTCCCTCTTACAATACTCATTGATTCTAGTAGCACTCATAACTTCATTGACCCTCGGATTGCCAAATAGGCTGATTGTTTTGTCCATCCTTGCTCTAACTTTGAAGTCTTGATTTCCAATGGGGGTACCTTACCTTGCAAAGGGAAGTGTCATAATGTGTGAATATCCATTGGATATTATAACTTGTGCTCTGACATGTTTACCTTGTCCTTAGGCGGATGTGATGTGGTTTTGGGTTCTAAATGGTTACGCACACTTGGACCCATCTTATGGGATTTTTCTAAAATTTAGATGTAGTTTTTAGTCAATGGGAAAAACACACATTTAAGGGCTTACAAACAGGGTCTCTTAGCATCATTAGTTCACATCGCATGGAAAATATCCTTAATAAGAATTCACATGGTGTCATCGCTCAACTCCATTTCATTCAGATGCAACCTTCAACAGTCTCCGCTACTTCCTTGGATCTACACCAAATTTTGGATTGATATGCATGTGTCTTTGTTGAAGAAGTGGGATTTACACCTTCAAGACCATAGGACCATCACATTCTCCTCCTTCATGGAAGCATCCCTCCAAACATCAAGCCCTATCGCTACCTATTTCACCAAAATACAAAGATTGAGATGCTCATTCAGGACTTACTGAAGCAAGGTATTATTCCCCCTAGTACCAATTTATTTTCTTCAACAGTTCTTCTTGTCCGAAAAAAAGATGGGTCATGGAGCCTATGAATTTACTTTAGAGAACTTAATCACATCACAATCAAGGATAAGTTTCCAATTCCTGTTGTTGATGAGCTTCTTGATGAGATTCATGGTGCTCATTTTTTCTCCAAGTTGGATCTTCGTTCTAGGTATCACCAAATTCGGGTTCATAAGGATGATATCCCTAAAACGAATTTCCACACATTAGTTTTTAGTCATTCCCTTTGGCCTCATGAAATCTCCTTCCACATTCCAGGCATTGATGAATTAAATATTCTGGCCCTACTTGTGGAACTTCATTCTGGTCTTCTTTAATGATATCCTCATCTATAGTAAAACATGGGATGAGCATCACTAACATATGGATCTTGTACTGCAACTTTTATCTGATCACCATCTCTGTTCCAAATAGTCTAATTTTGTTTTTGGGCAGGAGGAAGTAGAGTATCTCATGCATATTGTTTCAGCATAAGGGGTTTGCGTAGATCCTACAAAAATAGATGCCATGAAAAAATTGGCCACATCTTTAGTCACTCAAGAGTTTTCGTGGGTTTTTGGGACTAACTGGATACTACCGCAAGTTTTTCAAGGATTATGGGAATATTGTAGCTCCATTAACATCTCTACTGAAAAATGATTCTTTTACATGGACACATGTTGCTAAGTGTGCATTTGATAAACTGGAACAAGCTATGTGTACCACATCTGTTCTAGCTATGCTCGATTTTTTCAAGCCCTTCACTATTGGGAGTGATGCTTGTGACAATGGACTTTGTGTTGTTATCCTTCAAGATGAACATCCAATTGCATTCACCAGCAAATCCCTTTCTAGTAAGAATTTAGCCACCTATACATATGAGAAGGAAATGGTGGCTATTTTGCATGCAGCGGCTACCATACCTATTAGGGAATCATTTTTGCATCAAGACTGATCACCAGAGTCTAAAATATTTCCTGGAACAACAGGTCTCATCCCCAATACAACAAAAATAGGTTAGGAAACTCATGGGTTATGATTATGAGATCACTTACAAGAAGGGAGGACAATCTTGTGGAGGATGCTCTTTCCTGTACATTTGATTACCAGGTTTCTCTTTCAGCTATTTCTATGCCTATTCCAAATTGGTTACAATGTGATCAACAAGGCAATGTCAATGACTCTTCATTATCTGAATCCATCCAATGTTTGGATAGTAACCCTTCTATTGTACCGCATTACTCTTGGGATGGTTATTCTCTGAGATACAAGGGTCTCTTGGTGATTCCCTAGAGCACATATCTTCAACAGGTTGTCTTCTATGAACTCCATGCTTCTCCAGTGGTAGGGAACTTTAGGTTCCTAAAAATGTATGAGCGGGAATGACGTAACTTATTTTGGAAGGGCATGACACAGGAAATTTAATAGATGGTGGTCGAACATGATACCTGCCAAAACCACAAGGGTTAAATGACACTCCTTCCCAGATTGATCGACCCTTTCCCATCCCTACAAGGATTTAGACAAGTAATTCGATGGATTTCATTGAACGGATCCCTAAATATGGAGGGAAAACCATAATATTGGTTGTGGTTGATCGACTCTCTAAATATAGTCATTTTTGTGCTCTCATCCATCCATATACTTCCTCCTCATTTGCAAAAAATTTCATGGACCATATCTTTCGTCTTCATGAAATCCATTCTTCCGTTGTTTTAGACCGCGATGCAACTTTCACAAGTCATTTTTGGACAAAACTATTTCGCCTCACTGGAACCAAATTGAATATGAGTTCATGATATCACCCACAAACAGATGGTCATACGAAAGTCATCAACAAATATTTGGAAACTTATCTTCGTTGCTTCACCTCTGAACAACAACATCAATGGGAAAAGTGGCTCCCTTTCAATGAATGGTGGTACAATACTTCCTACCATACTGCATCTAAAATGACTCCATATGAAACATTTTATGGCTAGGAACTGCTAGTGCTCCTTCCGCATACCCCCAATAGTTCACCAGTTCAGGAAGTTGACACGCTTCTCTGAATCCGAGATTAGATTCTTCACATTTTTCAGGACAATCTTCACATGGAAAGAAACCACATGAAAAAACAGGCTGATCAACATCGTTCTGAGCACACTTTTCAAGTCGATGATATGGTTTTTCTTTGTCTACAACCTTACAAGCAATTCTCCTTGAAACTCAAATGGCATTAGAAACTGTCTCCAAAGTTCTATGGGACATATAAGGTTCTTCAAAAGATTGGGTCCATTTCTTATAAATTGGAACTTCCTCCTTCTTCTCGCATTCACCCAGTATTTCATTTCTCTTATCTTAAGAAAGTGATTGGCACCAATTTCAAAGCACAATTTTTTTTACCATATATGGATAATGAAGGATCCATCATCTTGGAGCTAGAGGGCATCCTCAATAAGCGCACTTATCATCTTCTCTCTCGATCCATCACAGAGGTCTTAATTTAGTGGCATGGCATGCAACCAAAGGATGTTACATGGGAACCACTCCTTTAGATTCAACAAAAAATTCCACATCTAAATCTTTGAGGACAAAGCTTTTCTAAGAGGGAGGGGATCTAAGGAACCCGTGTCAACCCTTCTCTTTATTTCTTTTGTATATTTTTGTTGGACGCGTATGCTTTGTAAGATGTCCCGTGCATATACTATATTATTCCACATCCATGGGGAGTAATAGTTGTTTATATTAGACTTAGTATATAAGTACGTGTTGAGGCCAATGAAGGAGTCCATGATTTATTTTGTATTGATCTTGCTCAAAGGAGGTTTCCCCCTCGAAGTGGCCTGCGATCAATAAAATAACCTTTGTGCTCTGTTGTTTCTGTTATATCGTGCATTTTCATTATTTATTGCAAGAGGTTTCTCACACCATCATTAAAGCAATCCCCATAAACATGGGTTTAGGGACCTTGGGTTAAAAGTATTAAGCTAGGTTAATTCTAACTAGGGTCATCTCCCCTGAGCCCCCTTGTGGAATCATAACCCCCCATATCTTCTTCATCCTTCTTCATTTTCAATCGTCAAATATTTTTATATTAAGTACAAATGTACATCATTACGCTATCTATGTTCATCCTAGACCCTTTAAGTATGACTTCTAGCCACTTCATCCTTACACATTATAGGTTCAAGAACGAGGTGTTGCATTCCCCTTTCTCTTAATTTATGCATCGCCCTCGGTGCATTACAAAATTATATACAAAATTACATCAATAATTCAAAATAAATGTGAATATGCCTCTCGTATGATATCATCCATCTCTCGCATCCCTTCCTTTGGGATATAATGGGTCCATTGGCTCTTCACCTACTCTATTGCTTAGTTCCTGACTAACATGATATTCTTGTTTAGGATGCACGTTGGTGTTACCTACATATCTCCTTTTGGTTACACCTGAATCAAATCCCAAACAATTACATGTTTAGGGTCAGGATGTACCTACATTTTTAATAGTGACACATGGAACATAATGCAAGCAATCAATGCAAGTTCATATGCAACAAGGCATATCCTAGTAAGGATCTCAAATGACCAACAATATCTAGTTGCTAACTTAGAGTAGATTCCCAATTTCAAGGGGCTCATCTTCAGTCTGAATTTTAAAACAACAGGCTCTACATCCCTAAACTCTCTTGATATGTTTCCCTTGTATGCATAGCTTTTCTTCCTATCTTATGATGTATTTAAATTTTTATTGATTTTTACCATCTAGTAACCTACCATTTTCTTGAGTAACTCTGCCACAAATATGAATTTGTTTGTTGGATTGTCCCAACTAATTGGAGTATTGCACATTATGTCCCATACAAATGTTCAAATGGACTCATATTAAGATAAGCATGATATCCATTTTTATATGAGAACTCTACTAAATACAAGTAGTCTTCCCACCTGGATAACTCATCCATCACATATAGTATTAACATATCTTCAATGACTTGATTCTCTCTCTTAATCTACCATCCGTCTTTGGATGATATGTTGTACTTAAATTCATATTCATTCAAAATCCCTTTAATATCCCTTTGCAAAAGTTTGAAGCAAACCTTGGATCTATATCTTAGACAATTTTATTAAGTATCCCATGCAACATAGAAATATATTTCATGTAAATTTATGCTAGATTAGATGCTTTATGAGTTGACTTGATTGGAATAAAGTGAGTAGATTTTGTCAACTTGTTCACCCCTACCATGATTAAATCGTGTTTCTTTTCTATCTGAGGAAACTTAGTGATGAAAGCAATTGTCATCACTTCCCATTGCAACTCACGTATTGGAAATGGATGTAGAAATCCTATGGGATGTTTGTGCTCAACCTTTAGAATCTAACATTCCATACACCTGGATATATACTTAGCAATGTTTTTCTTCATTCATGGACATAAGTATTTACTTCTTACAACCATAGTTGTGTTTCAGTATTGAATATGTTCAACATATGGAATGTTATGCATTTCATTATTAAAATTTTACTTAATTTACCAAAATCATGAGCATAAACTCTATAATTATGCATAACAATTCCATCATCTTCTAACATGTTCCCTTACATTTTCTGTTGTGCATCTACCTATTGTAGTACTTATTTGACCCTTAGATAATGCTCATTTAAGATAGCAACTTTGAGAATTTCCTTTATTAATTTTGACTTACACGCATTGTTTTATCCTTGTACTAAGTGCATCAAAAACCTTTTTATGTTTTCCCCTAATATGTTTTATATCAAAATCACATATGTTTTATGTTTTCGGAGAACTTGTGTTGCTGTATGACAACAAATTTTTCAAACACCCAGGCAAGCTAAAGATGCATTGGCTAGGGCCATATGTGATTGCACACATCATTGATGCGGGCGCAGTAAAACTATAGATAATAGATGGAACTTATGTCACAGGTATGGTGAATGGAAATTTCCTGAAACCATACTATGATGGTCATTACATCCCTGGATAAAATCGCGTTATGCAAGGAAAAAAACGAAGAGGTGGAAACTGTTTTGTCGCACGTATGCGATGGAACCAATTGAAAGCACAGGAAAAGGTGGAAAGTGCAGGAAAAATAGGAAATGACAGGTTGGCCGACATTAAAGTGCAAATATCCAGTGAAAATTGAGGCAGTGATGACATCTAAGCGTCATTAGTTTGACGAGATAAGAGGAGAATGACGATGTGCTTTTTTCTCCCATCAGTCATCCTCGACATAACTTCCATAACTGTGTTGACAGGTATACAAAATCACTAGAGTTCCCCAGTTAATGAAGTAACGCATCATATGAGAAGCCCATGTGACCGATTATACCTCAACCTCCCATCGTATGACGCATGCAGGATGCATAGGTGAGTGTAAATACAAGGCTTCACCATTAAATAGTCTTTTACACACATAGAGAGAGCACATGAAAACCATATCCAAGAGTTCACAGAGCCGAAGTCCGCAACAAAGTGAGAGCTAACACCCATTGTAATAGAGATCTCCAGTGAAAGTGAGCTATTCGAAGTGACTATCCTGGGTTTTCCAATTGAATAAGAGATCAGCTCACCTGAAGTACAGCAGCCAGAACCAGAACCAGAACTCCACCCCGTGGCCCGAGTAAGGAAGAATCCTTCTACTACACCTGCACAGGCCCCTGTTCCACCCTCTGGTTCGCACCCTGTACCGAACCTAGTCCGAAACCCACCAAATGCACCTACACAACCTATCAGAGAACCAAGGCAGGCTGGGGAGAGAGTGGCTGGGGAGTCGTCCCAACCAGGAATGACAAGGAAACACAAGGCCAAGGATGTTGCAGATGACGCTGGGAAAGAACCCATGTAGGAGGGCATCCTTGAGGAAGAGCTTATGGAGGAGGATTCCCCACCTCGCAGAGACCTAAACACTGAGGAGGAAGAAGAAATATTCTCACACTATGCCTGACCGAGGAGAGCCGAGGCAGAGCCAGTGACGCTTCCCACGAAAGTGCACACAATTTTGGTAGCACCACAGATCCCTGATCATGTACCCCTGCTAATGGACATAATTCCAAAGATCGTCCAGTTGGGATTCGAATATTATGACACTCTCTTGTAGCTAGGATTGGAAAGAAAGAACTGCATGGTCACGATCCAGACCAGGCCGACTGGGCCCGAGGTTCTCAAGCCAATGAAGTGGGATACTGACACTGACCAGGCAGGATTTACCAACTTGATTTTCATGCTGCATTTTGGCCATATCCTGCAAGACAACACATATGTGAGATAGCTCTTGGTATGTTTCCACAGAGGGTGCTTATGGATCGATCAGCCATACCTGGTCGATGTAGAGCTCATCTCGTCGATCACATGACTCCCAAAGAAAGGACACGACCTTGTGTCGTATTTGCGCCAAGGCAGGGATACCACCAAGATGAAGCAAAATTATAGTCTATAACGTGTGAGTAAGGGAGTCTTGATTCCCCATATCGAAGAATCTGATGTGTAGTTCATTGCAAGGATCCTGTTGTGCAAGATGAGGCCAAATGAATGCATCACTGGAGCAGTAGAGCTGGCAGAGCTATGCTCACAAGGTGTGACTTTCAACTAGTCGCAGTTCTTGCTGAATGAACTGATCGATGACGCATAACAGGCACAGGAGGACCCCAAATACAAATTTCACTACTCATGGATGCTCATCCTGATATAGTTCACCTTATGGGCCAACCCACCCGATTATGAACCCATGGATGTCCCACTACCTTTCCTAGGCGCAAAGTATCAGAACCTATGGGAGGACAAGAAAAAAAAGATCCACCAGACGGATAACAACATTGAGTTCTTTCTGCATGCCGAGGCCCTGTGCGATGTTATCTGAGGATCCCATAGAGTCCCGAATACGATGATGCACAAGTATGCAACCTTCATCAATTTCCAAGCGGGTGCACACAACATGATTTTGGAACTGAAGAAGGACCCGACCAAGAAAGCGCACCAGGAAGGGTTCATGATCACTAATGATGATGTGGACACCACTGTCGTGGAGTGGCCTAAAAAATGGTGCGGTCCACCGGCAGAGCCACTGCCAGAAGGAGAAAACCAAGAAGACCCACCAGCTAACCAAGGTGGAAATTTAGGCACGGGCGGTGATGCTGGAAATGGCCAAGATAAGGGCCAAGGAAACAATGGAGGCGGCGGTCAAGACAACCAGTCGCAAGAAGAAAAATATGATAACAATGGTGATGGTAGCTCCCATCGAAGCGATGAAGAATAGACACCTACTGATGAGGAGACCCGTAATTTACAGAAAGAACAACAACAACAGCGTGGGCCTTTGCAAAAGAAGAGAAAGGCCGAAAAATTGGCTAACACAAACACATTGAATGAGCACGATGTTCAAGAGCTAGAAAACAATATAGCCGAGGTCGCCAAGAAAAGCCTCGAGGTTCTGAACACGCAGTAGGAAAATGTGTCTGCTCAAGTTGCAGAGCAACTCAATAAGCTCATTGATGCCATTAATCATGTCAAAACCACTGTCGAGGCTAAAACATATGGTGTGGATCCCAACATCCCATTAGTAACACCAGAGCTAATGTCGTCAATCAAAGTACAAATCCATGAGCGCACAATGGAAATGGGAATGGCAACGGGTGCGTTCGATGATGTTGTTAATGAGTTTGCAACATTGCAGATCGACTTCTCTAATATTTCATTGGGTGAAGTCTATGACATACAGTAGGCAGCCAAAGCTGAAATACGACTGCGGGAGAATGTTGTTTCCTATTAGGAAACGAAATAGCAGAGGAAGGCCAAGCAGTGTAAGGCCCTCCTTAAAGAGAAAGAGCAATAAATCAAGGTACGCAAGCACAACCACATTGCACTAGTTGAAGCCATTAAGGGCGCGGTCGCATACTTTTCACTGAAAGAGGGCCAGGAAGATGAATATTCAGCTACCAAGGTTGCCCGGCTGTCGCGGATAGTAGTGGAGCTAAAGAAGCAGGTTGAGGAACTTCAGGCAAGGAAGGTACCGAGCACACCTCTTGAGGTGCTCAAAGAGAAAAGAAGAGCAGGGTCTGAGGCTACTGGGAAGATCAGCGAAGCAGAAAAACTTTGCGCTAAGGAATTTGAAGTTGTTTCCACGATATGGTAAGCGCTTCTGCAAGATGCGACTGGAGAAAAGATCAGGGAAAGTGTGAGGCAAGCTGACGAGAAAATCAGCACGGCAAAGGCAAAGATGAAGAGGCTGTCATTTCAAGAAAAGGTTATGAAGATGGAAGAGCTCAAACAGCTACAACAGGAAGTCCAGGCTCTTCAATACCAAGAGCGGACTAGGGAAGTAGAAGTGGAAACACACCAGTCGGAAGCAGCGTAGATCATAGGCCTTATTCATCCTATGCAGCAAAAAACTTCAACATATGGCGCAATCGCTAGAGGTAGGCCCGTCGGAACATATCATTTCCGACCGAGTAGAGTAGTTAACCACATAGGCGGAGGAAGTAACAGTGGAAGTTGCTAGAGTGCAACAGATGATGAAGGAATTTCACAACAAGGATGGTCCTCCCATGCAGCCTGGGCCAAAGCCCGAGATGGAGGCTTAAATCATGAGGAGACACATTTTTGTGGATATATCCATTTTTTCTTACTGGCTCGGGACGAGCCACATGTGAGTGTTGGGGGCTTGTTGGGCCAAGAAAAGTGCACAAGGAAGAATGAGACATGCAAGCAAAGGATGAATAGTGCATGTGCGATAAGGGAAAAGAAGGTCGATAAGGAAGCAAATGAATCGGCGCAGAAAGATAAAACATGCGTGCGGCAAAGAAAGGAAGGATAAAGAAGGAAAGGAAGTGAAGAGATGAGGAAGTTGCAACAGGGTTGGTGCAACGAGGAAAAGCACATCCAAAGTTGGTAAAAGAGGTAGGTAGAAGAGTTAACGCTAGACAAGTGGACGTCAAGGAAGACTATAAAAGGACGAACCAATAGAAGATAGAAGGACAGTTTTACGGCTAGTTATGATTGGTACATATGAGCTGAAGGACTTTTGCGGATAGGTATGGGCTGGCATTTAATGTAACAGAGATATTTTGTAACCACTTGAGTATGTAATAAATGAGTAGTACTCAATCGGCCCTACATGGTCTGGTCAATAGTATAAATAGGAGGAACCCATTTTGTATAAGGGTTAGCTTTATAGTTGTTGTTGTTAGCTTGGAGAGGTAGATTCAGTTAGATTCAGTAGTCAGCTCAGAGGATATTCTGGTAGAAGTAGAAGGTTGTTGAGCCGCGGATCTTGCAGCTATGTGTGCAGACCGCTAGTAAAGTAGAAGAGTCAATCCAGGTTGTGTGCGGATCAGTAGGAGTAGATAGAAGCAATAAACTAGAGAGCATGAGAGCAAGAAGATTGAGTCAGAAAGACATATCTTAAGAACAATATGCAAGTTATAGGTTGCAAGGTGCTACCTATATTTCTCATGCCAGATGAAGAGCACCTTGGTGGTTTTTCCCAGATGGGTTTCCACGTTATTCCCTGTGTTAAGTGAATGAATGTTATTCAATGGTGAATGTTTTCTTATCTTACCTTATTAAAGTTACAGTTGTTGTTGAATATATGTCGCAGTATGAATGAATGATTTTTTAGACGTATTGCTAGATGTTTTGTATGAGTTCATGGTCAATATTCCAAGTATAAATATAAGTTGCGCACTATCTATAGAGTATAAGGAATTGGTTGCGTCGCATAGTTGCGCCAGTTGTTAAAGTTTAAGGACAAGGTCGTGTCACATTGGTGACCTGCACCATGTGGTTGCACCACTGTCACAGAGTGAAGGACTCCATCCCATCGTCTTTGTCAAGCGCCTTGGCCACAATCCAAGGGACTATAATCCCTCACCAACTACAGAAACATGGTTCTGGAAGTTACCCATTAAGATATTTCGGGTGATACCACGCCTACCTTGCAGGCATTGCCGACTGAGCTTGATTTGTCGGGCTGATGTCTTGTGGTGTCTTGTTGGTATTGTGTTGTTGATTGAACCGCGGGTCTAGACAAGAAGGAGAAATAGTCCAACAAGGCTATGAGTTTACATTGTACCTGGGTGAAGGCTCGTGTGATGAGGAAGAGGAGTACCAACCAATCTCAGAGGGAGACAAAGAATCCTAGGAGTCAACTGAAGCTCCGGAACCAGAGTGTATACTCAACTCACCTACTATACCAGAGGTAATACCACTCAACCAATCTCCAAGTATTTCTGTAAATACGAATAGTACTAATGCTGTAAATAGGGGAAAAGGAAGTCTAACTAGTCCACATTTTGTTCCTATGGTACCAGTAGTCAATACAGTACCGATCAACCCAATGGCTTGAACTGAGATTAAGCTCCCAATATTCAATGGGAATGGGCTGGAAGACCCAAAACAGCATTGGTTTATGTGTGACGCCTTTTGGACTGTACGACAGATCCAGGACGAGAACGTCAAGAAAGCATAGATTATTACGACTCTATGGGGTCGTGCGCTAGACTTGTATATGAAGTTCTCAATAGTACCAGTGGGAGTGGTCCCAAAGACACTCAATGAGATTAGACTTGGGTTAATTGATGAATTTAAGAAACTGAAGTCTGAGTCACAATGCATCACTGAGATCAAGGATATCAAGTATCTACTGATAGATTCTATTTGGGATTTTGACTAGAGATTTAAGACGTTAATGGCCAAGGTCAGTTTTCAAATGTCGGATGTGCAACACAAGGAATGGTTCATTGCGCCTTGTTTCCACACATTTGAACGTCATTGATGCAACAAAAACTAGTGTCACAGACAGAGGCTATGGAGATAGCTATGAAGTTAGAATCCTTGCCAGTTGGAGACACTGGCTTGGGCATGATGCAAATTGAGTCACAGCTAAACAATCTTATAGTGCAGCTCCAGGACATCAAAAGAGCCAAGGAATTTCAGGAGGAACTATGGTGTACCAGTTGCAGAACATATGGAAACCATAAGGATAATTTCTCGGTGCTGATGAATTATGTCGTAGTAGGTGCATCGAACCCATTAAACACCTAAGGAATTCCTTGGTGTAGAATATGCTAGACTAGAGGTCATAGGTTCAAGGAATGTTTGTACTTGCAAAAGATTGTAAGTGCAACTGTTAGCCTTGTATTGTAAATTTTGTAGATCGATAGGGCATGATTAAAAGGATAGTAGAGCCTTCCTGCTACTCCAAGAGAAAATGATGGATACCTACCTAATGAATAATGAGGAACAAATGCAAGTTGAGTGAGCGCAGTCTCAGTATCAGCCTGCATAGTTTCAACAACAACAATATCCTCAGCCACAATACCATCCAAACCACTACCCTCAACAACAACAATACCCTTCGCAAGGGGGGGGGGACTTTAGAGGTAGAGGAAAGCAATAAGGAGGATGATTTGGTTGAGGAAGAGGCCAAGTTGTATGCTATAATTGTGGGCATCTAGGACACTTTTCCTGATATTGTCAAAGTCCTGCGAAAAATTGTACATATTGTAAAGCATTTGATCACACTATCGAACAGTGTCCGTGACTCATTGTGAAATGGAAGGATAGAACTGTCGTTAACCCCAACCCAGTGCAGAATATGAATCCAAACCTCAATCTGAATATTCAAATGATTTCTACCGAGCCAAGACAATGGCAACCTTGTTGTAGTTACAAGAGGAGGTGCTGCGACAGGAGCAGACCAAAATACACCGCAAGGACATCCACAGGTGCGACCTACGGCACAAAAGAAAAATCAGCTAGATGTCCAACAAGAGAAGGATGTATTCTTGGAAGCGTGACAAGAATTTATTGATACCAATAAATTGTTGACATCGGGACAAGTTAGAGCTATGCCTGAAAGATTTGAAAAACTAATCAACAAGATGCCCACTAAAAAGGTTAGTAAGCTCAAGGAATTTTTCAAAAGTTGTTTAGCACTAATCCATGACAAAGATGTTGTCGCAAAGTTGACAACACTCATAGAAGACAACACAATAGATCTGCACCCTGAAAGAAGAGTCAATCAAGTCGGAAGCAAACGAAAGATAGGCCGAGAACTGCGAATGACTATGCAGATAGGAGATTATGATATGGACTATATCATACTCGAATTGGGATTATATGTCAATATATTGACAAGACAGACATGGGAAAGCATGAACAAGCCATGATTGGACTGGTCTCGTATTCAGCTACGGCTTGCAAACTAGTCGAAGGTGCTACCAATTTGTAGACTATCCTAAGTACTCGTGGATGTTGAAGGCTTGAGAACATATGCCGACTTCGAGGCCATTGACATTGTTGATGAAACAAACCCGTATCATATGCTTCTAGGGATCGATTGGACAATAGACAACCAAAATATCATAATTTTTAAGAAAAGGATCTTGTCTTTCAAAGATTCTGAAATAAGAGTGGTTGCACCCATTGATCCCCTTGAAGGGAAGTGATATGTTGAGCCTATGCATAGCGAAGGGCAAGATAATTATCTAGACTAGGTGTATAACATTATGTATTGGAAGGAAGATTATATTAACCCTATGGCTGATGGAAACTTGAGTTGGCACAGTGTAAGCTGGTGCACATCTGACTGAAGCGAAACCCTAGAAAACTGGCAGAACATGCTACATGAAGTCTCCATGTGCAGGTGTGTGAGAATTACAAAAGTTGTTCAAAGGGTAGGAGATGAAGCGATAATGCTTCCTATGTCTGAAGGATTTCCTAACCTTGCATCCTTCTTTGAAGAATTTGAAGAAAAGATCACAAAATCACAGCGATTGTCCGCTCTGGACTATGTTCTGAAAGCTACGCCCGCTAGATGGTGGGGTACACATAAAAAGTCTATCTTTTAATTCCTGCAATGTCAAAAATTAATGGAGATCAGATTTGCAGAAGAAATGAGTTATGATGATAAAAACTACATAGGATTGTCATATCCTGGAAAACATATTAAGCACTGTCGCATGGTTTAGAAAGCATATCCGTGACAGGAATGGGTTCACCGATTCATTCACACCTTGGAAATGGTGCCAAGAGGTTGGTACACATTAGAGGAGTTGTGCCGAGGAACCATTGAATGGGAAATTTTAACTCTAAATGTTTCCCAAACATTTGAATTTACAAGCGAACATCTAGCAATGGATGCTGCGCTGCACGTACTAAAGGAGAAAATATTTGCAGAGATAACCATTGCAGACACAGACCTCCATTAATGCAACATAACTATGCATAACTACGTTGTATGGTATAAAATCACAACAGATCCGATGGATAGTGACCCAGCCGCCATAATCTCCATGTGTCAGACGGGATGTGCAAAGTGGAAAGATATCACACGTGTGAAAATAAATGGCACCCTATTAGAAAGGACATAAAAAATAAAAACAAAAAAACTAACAGTGAGCTCTTTGTGTACAAACCTACTACTTCACAATAAATACTAATTCAGTGACAGGACAGTAGGGGGGTCATGCAAAAATCTTTAATCTAAGAGTCGGGGTATGCCCATGTGGTGAAAAGGATGGATTATTTTCAAAAAAGTTAAATTGTATGTACGAAGTATTCCTAGCGTATGTTAGGGTATTTATTAAGCCTCACTACCATGACTTCGATCCTAGCATACTGAGGAAAAACACTATTATTGTGAAAAATTATGAGAAATGAACTGGTGAGGTTATAGTATGGTCATCTATGTCTCAAGCACACGCATAGTTGAGTCCGAGCCTGTATCACCTACCCCGATAATGGAAGATGTTGCTAGATATATACCACCACCAATGGGCCATGTTAATGAACAAACCAGTTCTAGAGTCAAGTCGAAGGCCACTAAACCAATCCTGAAAGACACACCAAGCCCACCAATGCCTCAACAGGCACAACACACTAGCACCAGAAAGTGAAAGGGAAAAGCAATAACACCCTCGAAGGCATCCTCGTCGACAGATGATTTTGAGGCAAGAAAATTAAACCACTATATGTCCCACCCCGATGCAGAAATGCACCCAAAGTTTCAATCCCAAGCAAAGGAAAGGCTCCATGACACCAAGACGCAACCATTATTAGACCACAAATGGTGTACATATATTGTGCAAGACACCTCGGAGGCGCCTCGCAGGTATGTTATACAGGAATGGGCTACAAAACTGGAGAAGTATGGCATATTATCATCTTTAAACATGCCACATTTTGGGTGCGGTACCCAAATTAACACATGTGTTAAGCAGTTACTGCTACTTTTCCATGACGAGGTTCTCTGGTTAGGAAAACCCATACCCATGACTCTTGAGCTCATTGTTGGCATCATAGACCTGCCATCTTCTGGAATATACCCATTCCCATTGCTCAAAAAGGATCAAGAGGAAACCTAAGGCTAAGTGAATCAAGGAAAAGTTGGACGTATAAAGAAGTAAACAAGGGTTTGTGATTCATACCATTAATAACCCCACTATTATATTTGCAGTGAAAGTATTAACGTCCAAGTTACTCCACAAAATGTGTCTAGACCAGTGTATGGCAGGAGCAATTGCACTTGCAGACCTCTGCGTGCAAGGAGTCCAAATCAATTGGTGTCATTTCTTGTTGAAGGATCTTATTTGAGATGCCACTGATGCATAAGAAAGGGGTTGGGCGTTCCACTAATCCTAGCTGTTAATTTTAATCTCATTCATTGCATGGTCTAAACCAAAATACTACCAGGGTGTTAACCTAGGAGTTCCATGTCAAGGGGCGAGGTACCAAAACCTGTGGTTTGAGAAGAAACACCAAGAATGACATCAACTGAGCAATATTGAATTATTTATGCATACAGAGGCTATACGCGATCATGTAAGAAGAATTGCAAGGCTAGATTCTGCCACAGTCCAATAGTTTTGTTTCATCGTTAAGTTTGAAGTGGGTCCACACAATGTTTACCTATAGCCACAACAGCAGCTGCAGCAGTCGAAGATACCATCCAACTTTATCATAATTAAGGAATAGGTCCAAGAAATTTTTGATCGATGGACGAAAGAGTGTCGTGTTCCAATTCTTGAAGAACAAATCCAACAACAAGATTGCACAGACCAATAAGAGGAGGAATATGAAGAAGAATACCACATAGGGAGTGGGAAGTCTAATGAAAGTCACACCCCCTCACCACCCACAAACCTTGAATCTAACCATGAGGAGGGGGAACCTCAAGCAGAACAAGTTGAGTAGGAGGAACCTCAAAAAAAGCAAGTGCCACCAAGCATACTAATGAAGAAGATGAAATCCAACCGAACTGCAAACAACGTTAGCTTGGATAGTGATGATGTGCAACTGATGACTGAAGCAATCACCGAAGACGTGCAATCTAGTTTCAAGTTTATAGAATAATGACAAGAGGAAATTTCAGGTACAGTCACTAACCTCCTTAAGGTTCTCTGTAAAGCAGTGGAATAATTTATGCTCATTGTCGATGGTCCAAGTACAACCGCAAACTCCTAAGCCCCATTCAAAACATACCGAATGGAGAAAAATGTGGCCTCTGTGCCAACCATGCCAATAACAGTACAGGTCCCTAAAGGTGTTGTTAAGTGTGGAACCTCAGAATCTAATCTTGATTTTCAATATGCTAATCAACTCATTATAGATTTTTTATCTATGCATATGACTGAAGTGTATGCTGTCTAGAAAGTTGTTAATACCAAAATAAGGCTACGAGAGCATCACCTCACTACACAGGAAAAGGCTGCAGATCAAGACCTCAGGAGACTGAAAAGTGAAAGTCAAGAGGTTGAACAAAAGAAACTAGAGGTAGATGGTAACTACTGGAGAATCAGTGAAGCAGTCACCTTGGCCTGTAGCAGCTTGGAGGATGAAGGAATAACACCAGAAATGGCCCCGTATGCCAAAATAGCTCATTTGGTAGAATTAGTGACAAGCCTTAAGAAAAACATAGTGTAGTTAGGGAAGAAAAGGACACCCAAAGAAGAGATGCAGAAGTATCGGCACAAAGAAGAGATGCAGCTACAGAGGTTGCGAATGAAATAGAAAATGTCAAACACGCATGTGCTAAGGTGGTAGACCAAGTTTCCCATAACTGGGAAACCTTAATGGATGATGAGAAATCATATAATATTTCAAGTGACCTCATTGTGCTAGAAGCAAATATTGCGCAGATCCTAAATGAGATAAAGTAGCTGCCTTGGAGCAAAAAAAGGTCAAAACCGCAAAAATGTGTATCCTACAACAACGAACCATTGCGCTGCGTGCACAATAGCAGCAACACAAGGAAAAGATAGAGGAGTTACAAGTAGAAGAAGAAAGGGTCACGGGTATTATTCAGCTTGTGCACTAGAAGGTGCACGAGTTAGCAGCCTCGGTGGCAAGTAGCATGTCGAAACACGTCAGTTCCAACCTAGTGGAGCACATGCAGAAAGTTGAAGAAGAAGTGCGCGTAGAAAGAGAGAAGCTTCTGAAAATCATAGAGGATTTTCAGAACAAAGTTAGTGCAAGTTATTTTATGGAGCAGTAGCTCGCGTGGCTTGGGACGAGCCACAGGTGAGTGCTGGGGACATGTTGGGCTTGGGACAGAAGGGCGGGATTCATCTAGAATTATGCCTAAGTAAGGAAAGAAGAGTACAAGGAAGAAGAGGAAGGACCTGTGAGATGGTAGACAACATCGAAGAAGAAGAGAAGGATGTTACGGTAGAAGAGGGAAGAAAAGGAGAAATAAAAAGAGAAGGCATCGGACGAGGAAGCTACGCCAGTTTTGTAAGCTACGACGGAAGCACAGAGCAAGAGATATGATGACACGAGAGAATATTTGCGGAAGCAGGCATGCAGAAAAAGTAACACCCAGAAAGTGACAATAAGGAATGATACGGAGAAGCAACAACCCTTAGCAATCATGGGTACAAGCTCGGCTAAAGCCGGCATAAACCACACGCGTAAAGGAATTTTTGTAACTCAGGCCGATAGCGCCTCTTTGGTCGTATTTTTCTAGAAGAGGAAAGACAGCCTGTGGGATGAAGATAGTAAGTCGACTGAGATAGCGACTGTAGTTGAGTTAGCTGGACAATCAGTTATCCTATTAGCTAGTTCTTGCTTAGACATTTTTTGAGCTGAGTAGAGGATACAACAATTTTGAGTAGGTAACTTTGGATCGTTGAGTGCATCAGTGTATCTGCAGCTGAGTGTGCGAACAGATAGATAAGGTCGAGTCGATCCAGGCTATGCGTGGGTCGCTAAGTAGGAGTAGAGTATAGCGATAAAAATAGAGAAGAACAGAGAGCATGAGAGGGAGAAGAAGTCTATAGATATAGAAGAGAAGATCTTGAACGGACTCTATAGCTTTAGGTACAGACAAAAGGTGCATCTATTTTCTCATGCCAATTCCAAATAAATAGCACCTTGTGGTTTTTTCCCAAATGGGTTTCCACATTACATGCTGTGTATATGCGTGAATGTTGAGTAGCTTAGACAAGTGCATGTTTATTGTGTTAATTGATTGATTGGGTATTGTGTCTTAAGGAGATAACTGTATGAATGTTGTATTTCAAGTAATGAATATATCTGTGATGACTGTTCACTATGGATATATAAAGTGCAAAGCTCCAACCCACCTTCCTAGTCTTTTTTAGAAACCTTGGTGCAGGGCCAAGGACTTAAATACCCTCCCGTGCAAATTGCAGAAACATGGTTCTAGAAGTTACCCATAAGAACTGAGATATCTCGGGTGAGATGGCATCTATGTCGCAGGTGCTTCTGGCTGGGCTCTGCTCTGTCTGGCCGATATCTTGGGCTTTGTTGCGCTAACCAAAGAGAGGGGGATGAAACTGGGTCACAGGGGGGAAAAGGCCAACACTTATGACTACATATTCCACTATAGTGTCTTCTTGAAGGTTGTGAACAACCTCATTTTTTCTTCCATTCGATGAAAAATCTATACAAATGATCTACTTTACATTCCCAACATTGGATTGATTGCCATGTTATTTTTCCCAAATAATTTGTTGTCTTGGATCAGCATAGAGATGGTTGGCTTGGTTTATATGCATTATTTTTGTTAAAAGGAGGTTTAAATTATTATTCCTGTAATCTTGCTTATGTTTCTTATTAACTCTCCAAGATTTATAAAATCTACCCTTCCTTTTTTCTAGTCATACATGTATTTGGTCCTCCTAATTGCATCTGCTAGCCTCCTAGGGTGATTAAACTAAATTTTATCTCTGTAGAATATAGGTATCCCACTTAGAAACCCCTGAATATTTACCTACTCATCCTTAATAAACCCAAAATATCTCAATAATTCCAACAACTTCATGTTATATTCCTCCATAGTCATCTTTCCCAACTTGAGTTCAAAGAGCTCCTCCATCTTCTTGTCATAGTATTGTTTTGAGATTTACTTTTTCTAGAAATATAAATGTCTTCTCATTAACGTGTTTCACTTGAGTAAGTTGATCCCACTAGATTGAGGCATTTTCTTGTAGATTGTAAATGGATACTCTAGAATCCATGTTAGAGGAATAGTTGTGCAATTAAATATATTTCCTCATCCCTAATAACCAAGATTCAATGTCTTCTACCTTCTTGTTTTCACCATCAAAAGTGGGTGGCTTAGTATTTCTATGTTCCCTCTATATCTCCTCTTTAACATGTCTTCTCTTCTAATGTCTAAGTGGGGACACTTTTAGACTACTCCTTGATTCGTCAGATGTGAATGACTTACTGGTTGCATGAGGTGGTGGGTAATGATGTTTATGACTCCTAGTGGAACCTCTATAGTACCTGGATATTTTCTGAGATCACCTTCTTGAATAATATTTCTCTTCTTTCTCATTAAGTGAACCAGATCCAGTCTCATTTTCATTTACAACAAGTTTAATCTTTGCATTAACTAGATGTTCAATTGATTTAGATGATATTAGGTCCTTAACATTCTTTCATCATCAACTCTAAATATTTGCGCCTCCATCTTCAAAATCTTCCCAAGGGTTTAGTACTTTCCCTATACCCATTAGATTTTGTCTCTTCGTTGCCAACACCAATATATATACCTTTGAGGAAGACTTCATGGTTTTATGTTTTTTCCCCTTATTCCATTTTCCTCCTCAACACTAATCTAGAATTAGGATCTGTAATCTCCATTTACCTAATTTCTAAAATTATGAAAAAAAATATTGTATACATGAGAATTTTGGGAAGCTACCCATTTGACAATTTTCCAAATCAGGGATGCATGCGCTTTTGTTGTCTAATTTTCAGACAACTTTGAAGAACTTCTTGAGAATATGATTATTTATATTTATTCTCATACTAATTATATTACCAATGACTATAATTATACTTAGGTACAATCTTAGAGATGAAAGTTACAACCCACCAAAGTTAGCAATGTTGCTTAGTTTTGAACATGTCTTATAGTTACAATAAATCTCAGAGACTAACTACTGGAACCTGAAGAATAAAATATAAGGAAAAACAAGAAAAAATTTGTGTTGGGGAATGGTATTATATATGATGTGAGTACTCATTAAATTCCATATCACTAATTTGAGGCTTCAACCATTTCCTGCATAAATCTAGAATTGCCTACTTTTCCCTTTCTGCACTTCTTCCAGACTTCATCTTTTTGTGAAAATGACTATGTCACAAATGGAGAAAAACTAGAGAAACACTAATTGAATAAATTTGTTCAAATTATTTTGGGAGGTAAAATATTGAGAATTTTTTTTTTCTAGTTTAGACATCTGGAGTCACTTTTACCTCCACCAAGTTTTCCAAAATCGTAGAAAAGACTCCCAAAGTAGTAGATTTTGGCATATATCTACATCGCCGCTACAAACCCCTTGGAATTTGGCCTAATGCTCCACTATGTATATATTTGCCTAGTCATAGGTTGTAATGTAAAAATTTCAACCTGAAAAGGGCCCTTGTTGAAAAATTGGGTACGTGTTTTCAAAAGTCACTAATTCCCCATTTATAGAAAGATGGAGTTGAAATGGCCAACAACCTTCTTGGTCATTTTTTTCTCCTCTTCATTGCAGAATTTGCTAGGAAATTTCATCAAATTTTGACTTTGTATGCTCCTATCACGACCAAAGAAAAATTGGCCCTAGACATGTCTCTTCTTATTTTACTTTTTCTCTCTACTGATATGGCATGACAATGATTGACGATGTGATAGTGTATCCCTACATGTCATTACATGAATCCACCTTGTCATATGCCTTGGCCTCTATGTCACATTTCCCTGTCATCATGGCCATTTCTGCCTCTTTTCCACTGGCACAAATCCCAAGAGTGAAGTGACTAGGGGGTCCCCATATCTCCTATTGGATTTTGGGTGCACATGTTTCCCTCAAACCAATAGTCCAAATCAACTTCAAAGGAAAAACCAGTTGAATGTTAACACGACCCTTTCCTTTAAAATTTTCAAAAGTAACTTTACACACAACATGCTTTCATCATTTCAAAACTTGAAATGTGGTTCTCAAAACCACTAACTAGTTAAACCACTTACCACCATTACCAAAACCCATCCTTTTTATTTCATGTCGATGGAGTTCATCAAATTGTTGGAAATATTGTTGCCATTGCTCAAGGGGAGACTATAGATGTTCAAGATGAAGATTGCAAGATGAATGTTGTTGGAAATATTGTGTCATTGATGTCAAATATGGGAGGAAATTGCATATGGACATTTTTTTACTTTTGATGCCTAGTTTGGATACCCTGTCTTTGAAGGTATTTTTTTTTTGCATACCTAGTTCATGTGGGAGAATATGATATATGGTTTAAATATTATTTTGGTAGTTTTCTACTGGTATATGGAACTCCCTCTAACTCCATATGACTGCGGAGATATGAAGTGTTAAAATGGCCATACCAAACTGTAATCTTGGCAGTACCAGGAGTTTACAAGTCGGGCTATAATTATGTCAAAAGTAAGTTAAGAACACTATAAATATACATAAAGGGGGTGAATTTTTCAAGGAGATTCAAGAAATACAATAGTTGAAATAAGAAGGTTCTTTAGGGAGAAAAAAAAAATTTAAGGGTATATTTCTTGGTTTTCAAGGGGAAAATGAAAAGCTAAGTATGGAATATCTTTCTCACTGACTATGGAAGATTTGAAGATGATCGTGTGATTGTTTAAAGACTATTTTAAGAGCTAATGTAAGGCTGATTTTGGAGCATATTTGAAGGTGATTATGTGATAGTATAAATGGATAATGTAAAGATGATTTTGAAGTATATTTCAAGGTGATTATGTGACAATATAAAGGGATGATATAGGGCTGAGTATAGCACATATTTCAAGATGATATTACGATAGTTTTGAGGGATAATATAGAGTTAAGTATGGCATATATTTTGTGGTAATATTATGACAGTTTTGAGGGCTGGTATAAATTTGAGTATGCCATAGGTTTGAGGAGATTGCACAGTAGATTGTAAATAATCCACAACCATCCAATATTTTGAAGGTGTGACTTGTGATTAAAACATGAAAATTTTTGCTTATGTAATTTTTTTTTTGCAATAACAATTATGTTTTTATTAATCAAACAGTGGTGTGACCACTGAGAAAGTTTCTACATAGATTAGAGTCTGTTCATACTGCAAGAATGTTCATTACAGATGGAATCCGCAAAACAAAAAACTGAAATCTTCGCTAAATACATAAATAGAGTTGTTTTCTCTGCATAGAGTACCTAGATAGAGAATAAGATTACTATATAAAGAGAAAAATGAAAAAGGAGTTCTCTCATGAGAACCTATTTTTTTCCCATGGATTCCACCACATTGCACTGAGTCTGTTGTTTCTTTCGCTCCTGCACTAGCTGCCAATTTCACTACTTCCAAATCCATTTTATCAAACTTCACTTCTAATTCTACTATCATCCTGTTCAATGCCATATCAGTTTGAGAAATTTTGTCTGAAAACTTTTCACGAAGGCTAGAGAGGTCCTTATCGACCAATTCCAGTCGCCTTCCTCCTTCATGGTCAAATTGGTTGAAATAACTTTTGTACTTCCCAACTTCCGCCTGAGTTCCCTCAACTTCATTGTGACCGAGAGAGATGGGGAAGAAGAAGCGGATGACTCCGGAGAAGAATCCATGATGCTTGTTGCAAGCAGAATACAAGCATCCAAACCTCCACATCCTGCTGCAAATAGAAGACGAGCATGCAAACCTCCACAATGAGCGATATAGATTACAGCAAGCTCCTGTGATTCCTGGCCTGACAATTTTAAATGAAAACACCATAATTCCACAATATTAAGAAAATCCATCACACTCCTTGAACGTCGTGGATGGAACGGAGAACGTCCTTCAATATGAATCAAGACGCATAGCAAATCAAGGTTTCTGTATAGGTGAGGGTCGTCATGTGATGGATGGGACACCATCAAATAAATAACCGCATGCCTACCCATGTGCCAACACCAGCTCCACGCGCTCTCCTTGTTCCTGCATGATGGGAGCCAATACAAGTGGGAACCACGTGGGCAGCACTGGGCCCAATATTTTAATCCTTTTCCCATGGTCCTATGGAATGGGGCAATGGGAGTTGGACCCATTCAAGAGCAATGTCCCTATATTCAACGAGGTTGCTTTGTTGGCAGCAAGGTCAGCTTGGTCATTTAATTATCTTAGGACATGATAAAAGTCAATTTTCTGGAAAGAGATAGTAAGATTTTGGATCCTTCTAAGAAATTGATAGAGTATAAGTTGGGATGGCAAGGAGTTGGTAACCAATGCTTGGATAATGAGCATCGAGTCCCCAATTACCGTGAGATTTGATATTCCTTTATTTCAAGCTTGTAGAAGGCCTTGCCAAAGAGCCAATGCTTCTGCAACATTGTTGGTTTCATCACCTAATCCCCATGAGTACTCATGTTTCTGAATTCCATCGGGATTAAGGAGAATCCCTCCCCCTCCTTTCGCCCCTGGGTTCCCTTTAGATGCTCCATTAAAAAATAGAACGTGTCTTTGATTGTCAATTATCCACTTTCTTAGATCTGAATTTCCCATCCTTAGTTCCGAGGAAGATGTTTTTTGGATAGGGGGATGGTAAGGCCCTGGTAAGTCCGGAGAGAGACTATGAATCCATGCTTCTTCAAGAGGCAAGAAAGGGCAGCTGGATGAGTCAGTCCCCAAAAAATTTAAACAATCTCCAATCAGAGAAAATATTTTGGAAACAACATGTGATGCGGTGGAAGCTTTGCCTCTAAAGATGCGGGAGTTTCTTTCCAATCAAAGCTTCCAAAGAATAAATTTAGAAAGATTAAACCAATAACATTTAATCAACGTGTTTTTTAAATTTTAGAAAGGACATTGAGATGTTCAATTAGTTAGTAGGGAGTGAATATTCTCAGGGAGGCACAAATGGCCAGTAAAACCTACTAAATATTGAATCCAAACGTTTTTTGTAAAGGACCAAGCAAGTAATAAATGGTCAACTGATTCTGAATTTGACAGGAAAAAGGTGCATATAGTGGGCCCTTCCCAACTTGTTTTCCTCAGATTATCCCCGATTAGGATCCAATTATGATCCAGAGTCTAGATAAATAAATCAATATTTGGAAGGATTTTAATTTTCCAGATTGACTTCCATATATCAGGATTATTTTGAACATGGGGAGCATATTTGATGTTCTTGTAACCCGCTGCAGTGGTGTAGACACCCGATCGGTTCCCCCAACCCCTGGAATCTTTAGTCTTTTTCAAAATTGGTGATTTCCCTTGAAGGTAAAGAAGCACGACTTGTCTTTCATCTTGGATATGAGGAGGGAATATTGGAAGACGCCAATTCTTCCACACTTGAGAATTGTCTTCACTCCATTCTGAAATATCCCAGAGAGAGATTTTGTTTTGATTTTTCAGAAATTCTGCAATCTAAGCAATATCTGGCCGAGAACCCAAATAAATGTCCCCCATTATTGATTCATCCCAGAGCTTGATATGCTTTCCATTTCCTAGGACCCAAGTGAGATGAGTGGAGAAGAAGTTGAAGGATTTCAGGAAAATAGCAAAGATAGGAGAACCTTTTCGCACTCTAGGGGGGTTTTCCAGGCATCTAAGACGGATCCCTGTAAAATATTTTTCCCTTAGAGCTTGCTTGCTCCAGGTAGGTTTTCCAAAAACTAGGTTCCATAGAACCTTGGCCCCAAGGGCAAGATTTTGAGCTTTGAGGTCCTGAATTTGGAGGCCTACCTCCATCAGAGGTCTTGAGATATTTTCCCAGCTTACCAACGGAAGCTTCCTTTCATTCTGTTTTATTCCTTTCCACAAGAAGCATCTTATCATAGCTTCAATTTGAGCAGTGATAGCTTTCGGAGCCAAGAGAATGGAGCACTGATAAATAGGAATGCTAGAAAGAATTTCCTTAATTAACACAATTTTCCCGACATGATTTAACCAATAAGAACCCTAAGAGTTTATTCCATATTTTAGCTTGTCTTTTAGGGGAATCCACGAGAAGGACTTTGGAGTAGATTTGAAAATAGGAACTCTTAATGTAATGTCCCAAATTTTTCATTGGGTCACAATGGCCAAATCACATTTTCCATATTCATGAAAGTTGTCAAATGGATTCTAAAAGTCAAATAATTGCCAAGGAGGAAAATCACTAGTTTCATAGGTTCGGGGTGGAAGCTTTGAGATTTGGAATAAGGGGGATAATAAATTATGTTTAGACATTATAATAGGATAAATATTTAATAATTTAGCTTATTAAATAAATACAAGAGAAAATTTAAATGGCTATGGAGAATGGAGACACATGGAGACTATGGGGCCCACTCAAACTAGAATTCCTATGTTAAATGGCATACTCCTCTTGTAATTTCAAATCTATGGGAATCCTAATGTTTTGGGATGGATTATGAGGTTAATATAACTGTACATATACTTCATAGGTCTAATTTGGGATGAATTGTAACTTACATGGAAGAGGAAGAGTCAAATGGGAGTTTCATGGACACTTGGCTAGATTCCCCTTACATTTATGACATCTATGACACCAATGATGGATATTCTGTGACACTTATAACACAATTCAGATATGAAGGATGACATACTGACATAATGACATGTCAGGACTGAATAGAGCATCTTAGAGGTCGAATTTGGGAGTTGGAGAAGGCCAAGAGGCTCCTAGTCAAATTTGGGAGAAGAGGGAAGGTGAAGAGAGAGGCCACATGGCATAGCATGAGCAACCACACCAATTCGACTTGGATTTGGTTTATGGATGGATTTGGAACCTTAGAAGACCAATAATTTTTATAAAATACATGGATTGGCCATGGGAAGAAGATTTTTCTCATTTGTGAAATTGTCATTTGTGAATTGTGAGAGCTAGTGGATGACTAGTTTTTTTGCTTTATCCAATTTCGAGGATGAAAGATTCCCATCCTAGTTGGTGTTTGGAAAGGCCACTCAGGTATTTCATGGAGATTTAATGGATTCTTATTTTCAGGTCCAAGCTACAGTAATTTCATGTACATCTCAATATCAGCTTGTTCTTCCATTCATCTCAAGTTTTCTCACCATATTTCAGCTCTATGGAGTGAGGCGCACTTGGTGAGCTATTAATCTATTTGAGGGAGCTTCTCTTGCTACAATATTTTGTATTATGATGTAAATTATCTGTTATTTAAGTTCATAAATCTCTCAGGTCGAAAATCCAATATATCTCATGTATTATTGTCCAATATTGAAGAAACAATGCCATTTCCCCAATACCTTGTTGTAAACTCTTGCAATCTTGATGGAATTGAATATCTGTGTGCACCATTGATGATTTATGAATGAATGAAATTTAATTAATGTCTAATATGGGTTTCATTTTCAGTAACTAATAATTTGTTTCCATTGGGTTGAATTTCATATCATTTGGAGCAAACTACATCTTGTTTCCCCAAGGGTCCAAAACTAGTTTTTTTTATATCTGATTGAATGAAGTGCTAACATCCATGGGAGTTTGATTGGTTATGCATATGATTCTATGATAATGTATTATACACATCCCCTACTTCAATTTAATATTTTTAGTGGGTTTCTGCACGTTTGGGAATCCATTTCTATCACTTACCCCGGGGGGATTTGAACCCAAAATTGCTAGTAAATTCATCTATCTTATTCAGAATTTTATATAGACTTGAAAAACTAATTGGAGGACCATAATACATACACGAACATAATAATTAAGTTATTATATCAGTCATACACCTTATCTGAATATTTGGGAGCAATTGGTATGATTTGGAGACCAAGACACTAAAACTAGTCAAGAGCCAAAATCGTAAAAAAATTGGAAAATTGGGCATTTTAATAAAATTTCCCTAAAAGGGGACATTACACTAAGTAATTAAAATATTCACATTGATTTTTCCCCTCAATTCCCAAAATTTTGGAGATCTCTGACATTTCTCTTGTGTTGCAGTTCCACCATTAATATATTTGACTCTTCCTATAGTTGATCTTACTGCCCGATGCATCTTGGTACATATCCATCTCCTCCCTAAATTGTTTTTCTGATTGAACCCCAACACCTCCAAGGAGGATAATTTCATATGCAAATTGTGCATGATTGATATCTTTAATGCCCCAAGCAATAAAGATCCCTATGAGCTCTTGCCGACGATGGGTTTGGTCTAACTGAAAGATTAAAATTGAAGCTTGAATTGCATAGAGAATAGGAGAGAGAGGAAAACCTTGTCATAAACCTTGCAAGGCTTGAAAGAAACCTGCTACTTTGAAATTAACCAGAGGTGCAATCCAAGGAGTTCCAGTACAAGATTTAACCAAGATATGAAGGTCAGATTAAACCCAAAATGAAACAATACTTGGAAAATAAATTCATGTTGAACTCTATCAAAGGAACTGTCTAAGTCAAGTTTGATGACCATACCCTTTTCATGCTTCTAAATACTTGAGTGGATTTCCTCCTAGACGAGGATGATGTTGTCTGCAATATGCCATCCTTTTATGAATCCACCTTGATTTTTTAGGAATTTTGTTGGGAAGAATATCTTTCATCTTGTTAGAAATGACTTTAGTGATTATTTTGTACCCAATATTGCAAAGGGAAATGGGCCTAAAGCGATCAAAGGAAGTGGCCCCTTTTTCTTTTGCAATGAGGGCTAAGAAAGTTGAGTTAGTGCTTCCTCCGATCTTAGAGTAGGATTGGGATTTCAAGACCATTTCATGCAAGTCATATTTGATTGTTTTCCAACAATATTTGATAAATCTAGCTGTAAAACCATCCGGCCCTAGAGCTTTGTCAGGCTCCATGCTGGCTAAAGCTTTCTTCATTTCATTTTTAGAGACAAGGGAGGTAAGGGCCCTATTTGTGGCTTTAGAGATCATAGAAGGAATTAAACTTGAGACAAGGGGGTCTGGGGTAGCTCCAGTAGGCATTTCCTCAGTGTAGATATTCCTAAAGTGCTCCATGGCCTCTTTCTTGATTTCCTCGAAGTCTTGAATAATCTGATCTTGCTTGTGAATTTCTTTAACCAATTTGTATTGCTTACGTGCCTTAGCTTGTTTATGAAAGAAACTAGTGTTTTTATCCCCATAATTTATCCAAATACATCTAGATTTATGCCTCCAATAGTCCTCCTCTGCCCTGCATGCAAAGTGCAAATTCTTTTGAACTAGGGAAACTTCTTTTTCCAAACTATTTTGGTCTATAAGGGAATAGGCCTCGGATTATTTTCTTCAAAGAGATCTAGGAGAATTGGTTTATGATCATACATGATGAAGGGAAAAATAGAGGAATTAGCCCTGAGTCCAAGCAAAAGAAGAGAGTATTGGACCAGGAATCTATCAAGCCTCGTTGTTATATGACCATGCCCAACCCTTCTATTAGACCAAGTAAAGAGACCTTGGGCTGGTTTTACATATTTGAGGTCCCAATCCATGATGATATCTTCAACTACCTCCCTTTAAGGATCTCTAACAATTGGTCCTCCTTTATTTTCTTTAACGTGCAGGGTGACATTTAGATCCCCAGCCAGAATTAGATTTTCAGGTTGAAGGTTTCTCAGAAGCTCCTGAACATTATGCCAACAATATTTTTTTTTGTAGAAAGAACTCAGATGTAAATATTTAGAATACTTACCAAGAGAAAATATATTTTATGATAGAGAGTTGTGAAGATCGAATGAGTTCTTGTGGAAGAGAAAGTTAAGTCGAAAGTGGTTGAGTTCCATAATGTGCCTACTCCACCATAGGCTCCTTGAGTGCTTACAGAAATGCCATTGCCCTTTTTCCAGAAAAAACTGACTATCTTGGAGGAACGCTAATTCCTCCAATTTGATCTCCTAGACTAGAAGGATATAAGGAGTAGATATGCAAATTAGATCTTTCATGGATTCCATTTTCCTTTTACTCCCTAATCCCCTACAATTCTAGGAGACGACCTTCATTACTTACCTTTAGGAAAGTGGGTGGCCCCTTTGGAGACCTGACCTTTTTTTCTTTTGGTTCTCACATTCAACAATCCTTCAAGTGTTACGTGAGAGCCTTGAAGCTTATCTCAGTAGGTGGCTTCCTCTCTGCGTTTCTTATCTGTCTTTCTTCCTATTTTACCTGTTTTTTTAATTGATTGGGTTTGACCTATTTCTCCTTCCTCTTCACCTAAAAACTCATGTTTTTATTCTGGATCTTGAGGCTCGGGCTGATTGGGAGTTTCCTGTGGAATGGGATCAATGAGGGTTTTTCCAGGAGATCCCTTTCCCCCTAAATATTTTGACGTTGATGCCCTTTTCGACTCGACATCCATCAAATTATCAACTGGGGTTGTTTCCTCTGTTGGAACATCTAGGGAAGCAAATCCATTACCTGATTCAAGTAGGGATTTCTGTGGTTCATCCTCCTTCCTGGGCACAGAATTTTTCTCGTCTCTTCTTTGTTGAGTTCTGGAATTTTCCTTGGAGCACTTGGCTTGTTTCCATCCTTCTTCTAGTTCCTCGTCTGATTTTGTAACTAGGATTTTTGGGTATATTTTTTGAAAATGGCCATAATCATGGCAGTGTCTACATTTAAAGGGAAATTGCTCATAGTCTAGTTTTTGACAGTGCTACCAGTCCCCTACATTTAGCTTGATGGATTCTGGGATCCCTGCTTCCAGATCTACCTCAACACCGATTCTTGCACAAGAGTATTGACCCTTTGTGTTTGATTTTTCAATATATTTACCAAGCCTATTTCCAATGGTTTGCAGGGAAGATGGAGTCCAACAATGGATCAGAATATTAGGCAGACAAACCCAGACCGAGACAGCTTTATGAACATCAATGGTCAGATCAAATTCAAGGGTCCATTAATTCATATAAAGACCTTAAGGGCCCATGAAGTAAGGTTTGTTTTGGAATATTAGATCTCGATCCTCCCTGGATATGAATTCAAAGAGAAAAAATCCTCGACCAACATCATATCAGGTTACACTATTAGAGATCAGAGGTCACCAGTTCTTCTGGATCCAGTTATCAGTAGTTTTAGGAGATAGCCAGAGCCCAAAAAATTGACCTATCAACGCCCAATTTACGAAAGAGACTACAATTTTCATGGGATGAAGAGGCGGGAGGTCAATGGTAAGGATCTCATCCAGCTTCTTCACAAATTTTAGGGGTGGAGCAGCAATGGGTTTTTGATTCTGCCCATAAATCAATCGTATGAAGGCCTCAGCATCTCTAGGAGGGGGAGGCGGGGATGAATTGCCTCCAGAGGGGATCATGGCAGAGCCCGATCTATGGTCTTAGAGACCTAGCGAGAACGTTGCTCCAGAAAACACTCGATCCCTCCGCTTGTAGCCAAAACCTGAGAATTACCTTTTCTTATGTAATTATTACCAATGATTAATATATTCCATTTGTAACCATCATATTTAATTATTGTTCCTTTGCTTCCAAATGGGAATCCACTAGGACATGTGGTGGTCTCACAACCATTTAGTAATCTTGATAAATGGTTTCTAATACCACTTCATTATTTTTTTAAACCACTTACCACCACTATAAAAAACCACCCATTCAATTTATATTGTATTGGGTTCCACCAAACATGTGGATTGAATTCAGCCATTGTAGAGGTCAAACCTGTAGGTTTGAACATGTACTTCACCCTCCAAAATTTTAAACTTATTTTATACATGGTGTTACGAAGATAAATAAGAAATAGATTAATAATTAATAATTAATCTAGTTTAGGATAATTCATGAAACGTTAATTGTAAATATGAGGACGTGACCCTCCATGTAATTGGTCAACCATATTTAAAGGTGGCCTACCCATTTGTAAAGCATCCATCAATTATTATATTCATACATTCATTTCTTCAACATGGAAGTCGGATACGGTTGTGACATTGGTATCAGAGCAGATTTGATCCTCCTATTATGAGCTCAGATTTTGCTCCTTCAAAACTCTCTATTGTCATCCTCATAAACCCTAAATTTTTATAAAAAAATTGTTTAATAAAATTTATATTGCTATATCAATTATTTTATAAAAATTTAAAATTATAATAAAAAAATATTAATATATATAATTATAAGAATAATTATTTTAAATAATATTATTATAATTAAAATTTTATTATTAAAATTATTCGATTAATCATTATTATTTTAATTATTATTATTATTATTATTATTTATTAAAATAATTAAGCTTATCAAAAAACCATTAAGTGTCATTAGCCTCCATATAAGGAAAAATAAAGTCCAAATACACACCTCTGCATACAAGGACCAAGACCATGGTTGAATTAAAAGACCAAATCGAGAAATTGGAGAAGGGCATCAAGGCCCTAGCTGCCAACCAAAAATTTGGAAGGAAGAAAACGAAAAATAACAATGCAATGCTTAAGAAAGAAATCAAAGACGAAGTTTTTCAAGAATTAGAAGGAGACTTGATGAAAAAATAGACATCATGAACGAGAAACAAAAATACTTGGATGACAAAATGAGTACCATGACTCAAGACATAAACACCATAACACCGAACTTGAATTCCATGACGCAGAACCATAATACATTAATGGAAGTGTTACAAAAACTAATGCCTAGAAAAAACCATGTCAGCAGTCTAGACATGTTAGATGCCTCATATCATGTTGGCACACAGGAAACACTTGTCAAGAATCAAGAAGATTCAAAAAAAGAAATAAAGATCAACGATTTGACGCTTAAACAAGAGATTGAAACAAAAGTACTTCCAGATATGGAGGCGCAATTAAACAACAAAATAGACGTTATCATTAAGATAGTAGAGAAGGAAAATGATAAAATCAACGCAAACAACAAAGCACTATCAAATATGTTGGTTGCATCATCTAGTAGCTCTGAGCCACCATCAAACTGTAAAGCAAAAAAAAAGACAATATCATCCTTACATAATGTACCCACCTAAGTAAAAAATAGAGTAGTCAAAATACAATGGGAGTGAAGACCAATGTGTTTCTTGGTTAAACAAAGCGGAGGAGTACTTAGACATATACAACATTACATCTGACGAAGAGAAGGTGAAATATGTGTCATGACATATGGAAGGGTATGACTATAACTGGTACATGTGATGGAAGGGAGAAAATTTTTCGTACACCTGGAACTTGTTCAAAAATGATTTTTTTTAAAGGTTTCAAGGAATCACAGAAGATGAATTTTTCAGAAAGCTTACTAGATTACAACAGGAAGGAAGCATCGAGGAATTCACACATCAATGTAAATCCCTGCCCACATTAGTATTTGGGTTATCTAACAAACAATGACTCGAAACCTATTTAGGAGGTCTTAAACCATACCTCCAAAAAGAATTAAAGATGCATGATATACCAAACGTAGAAGTGGAAAGACATAAAGAAAAATCAACAAAATGCAAATTGGAAGGAATAAAAACAAGAGGCGATAACAACTATCAACAAGAAAAAGAAACACAATGTAGATATTGTGGAAATAATTGGTCACCTGATGATCAATGCCACAAACCTCAATAATATACCTTTGAAGTTGAAAATAGGTTGAAAAAAATCTACGAGGTACTCTAATAATGTAAAAAAAAAACATGCCGTCGATGTAGTGATGACTGGATCCTAGGCCATAAATCTAAGGACCATTAGACAGTACATTGCAAAATAATCAATGGAAAAGAACTACAAGTCTTTGCAGAAGAAATATCGTCCAATTTTAATACCGACACAAAATCTGAGTAAAGAACGACATCATAAAAATCAAGCTTTGAGGACAAAGATGTCCTAAGGGAAGACAATGTTACGAAGATAAATAGGAAATAAAATAATAATTAACAATTAATAATAGTTTAGGATAATTAATGAAACCCTAATTGTAAATATGAGGATGTGACCCTCCATGTAAACGGATAACTGTATCTAAAGGTTTCCTACCCATTTGTAAATCATCCATCAATTATTATATTTGTAAGTTCATTTCTTCAACATGGAAGTCAAATACACTTCTTGAAGTCAAACAACCATATATTGTTGTGGCACATGGCACTTCCTAGCTAATTTTAGAACTTGATACCTAGTTTCCCATACCACTTCTTCAACTTCCAAAACCACCAAACCACCTCCCTAGAACCACCTTAGGATTATATCATTGACTTACTTCTTTCTCATTTTATTGGCATAAATGTTTATTCCATTATCTATCAATACACCATATTTTCATAAGAAATGGATATGTTAACAATTTTGAGCTCCCTTGTTTGTAAATTTGACTCTAGTAGTGGCCAACTAAATTGTGCATTTTACCAAATTTGTTAATTTTTCCATAGAGTCAAATTATAGGTACCAACAACGCTTCAATTATATTCTTCTCTATTAATTACACATATTTTCCTTCACATTTAATCAAATCGATAGCTTGTAAACTACATTTTCCCAAAATTTTACTATTGTGACATTTTATCAAACACTTGACATGTAATTGTTTCCTATACAAATTGATTTATGGCCCAAACAAACCCAGTATTGAGATCCAGAGCTATGATACCACTCTATCATGTAACCATCAAACTTTTTCCATTGTTAATGCTATGAGGCTCCTTAATTTTTACCTATGATTTTTTCCTTTAATTGTTCCAACATTATAATCAGCGACTAAATTTAATTTATATGAGTGGAAGCAACTATAATAGCCTTCATTATTTTGCTACAATGCCAAATATTTAACTCTACTATGCATACATTCATAACTATGATATTTCATTCCATAAACAAAATTGGAAATCTAACAACATCATTTAAATGCATAACAAAACATATATAAATGACATTCCATTACCAAAATTATAAGCATGCACATTCAACACTTATCTTTATGAAATAGTCTTCCAACTTGTTGCAAATGAAGGATGCTCATCATAATCTAGGCACTTGTCACACTGAATCTTTATATGATAGAGACCACCCCCAAGCTAAGGGTATCACTCCATAAGGGTGAAGTTCCTAGGCTCTCTACTCAGTCCACAATCCAAAACTCTCCAGTGCCAAAAACCCCACTACAACTATCCCAATCAACTAGCGCTCTTCCCCCTTAGCCTATGCAACACCAAGAATTGGATCACCTTCTATGTATGTAGTCCATCAAACTATCCTAATCTCTTCAATGCTCTAGAATAGGTTTCCCAGGAAATGTCATTGTTGGGATTGCAGGGGTTCTCAGATGTAGGCCAAGCTCCTCTTACATTACCAAAATAACATTAGCACAAAATTCCCCATGGAAATTGCATAAGAGTGTATGGAAGCTCTTGGGACTAGTTGGAAGGATGTTGTTGAATGGCTGAATCTCTAACTCAATTTCTCACATTTTATATGCATTTTTCCAACTTTCCAAGTGGGTCCTTAGGCTAAGAACTTAAGTTAATACTAACTTGGGTCATCTCCCCTTATCCCCTTTTCACTTCCCCCAGTTGTGTAATCATAGCCCCAAATCTCTTTTTTGTTCTTATTCTTTTACAACCATCAAGGTTTTTATTATTATTAAATACAAATGTACATAATCACATTATATTTGGCCATCCTAGAACATCTAATTCCGACTTCTAGCCACTCCAACATTACGTACGTAATTACATTATGGGGTTAAAAAAGAGTTGTTACTTGTATAGAAAATGTAAGCAAGCCAGGTAGAAGCACCCACTTAGTTGGTTTGTTTAATATTACCACTTTTGAGGTGGGTGTAAAAGGGATACTATGCTTGGTTGATGTTAAAATAATAATGGTCTAATAGAATGGTAAAAAAACCATGAAAACATGACATGCATGCGTGTGAATTATAAAACATCTCAGTGAAGGATGTATATGTGTTTGGAAAAACTACATATATGATGGGTATCATGACTTAGTGTGAATGAACCATTGAAATCCATGAGTGTGGCAGTAAATATGATAATTAGGATATGAACCAACAATTTGTGTAAAGAATGTGCAATGAATGATAAATTTCAAATTTCTTGCAAGCAACAGTTTGAGAAAATGAAATAGTCCAATGAGTTAGGTAAGTTACATTTGGAGACGTTTTGGTTAAATATGAAAAGGAAAAGATGCAATGGCTAATAAATCAACACCACAATAAAGGTTGTACATGGACAGTAATGCACATGTGACTTTTAGGGTGTTTCTTACCTTGAACTCTCTCTTGTTCTAGAAGAGTTGTATTCTTTTAAAAGCAACAAATATACTCTTATGTATATGAGTTAGCAATTGTTAATTGGGTAAAAAGATTACAACTAATGATCTTTTGTGTGATTAGAAGTTACTCCATGTGAGTAGATCTATTAATGATATTTTGTGTGATTAGAAGTTACTCCATGCGAGTAGATATATTGTGTTGAAGAAACCCATGTCATTTAAAGGAATTGGAAGGGAGATCACTTACTCATCTTTTGTTCTATTGATTATATTTATTTGGGTTTAAAAATATTCTATGTGAAAATAATTAGAGGATATGAATGTTGATAAATTCAAGAGAATGCATAACCACAAGTGAATATATTGAAGAATAAATATCTAGTAGTGTGCATATGTATATGCATGGGCACATATGTTGTTGTATATTGGCTACTTATTGTATGTTGATGGTTGTACAACCAAGAATGGTTAAGTAAATAATGGAATTATATGTGAATGATAATAATGCATATTACATTCAACTTCGTGAGGAATGGTAGAGAACAAGAAGACACTTGTTAAGTAGTTGGTTCATAGATGTTGTAATCTCCCATGAGGAACCACTAGATAGGTAACATCAAAGATGTTGATGTAAGCCATATAGGTATAATGAACCATGAAAATATTATATGTGTGATGAAAAAATTTAAGGAAGAAATTCCTTTAACCATGCTTGATATAGTAGGCGATTTAATTTTTATATTTGAATTCATAAATGTGGTGATACCTAAGCTGGGGATGGTAAATGAAACAAGCTTTGCATGTAAAGTTGTGGAAATATTTTGATGCATTCATGTGATATATTGTTGTGTTAAGTTGGATATGAGATGATAACCAGGGAAGTAAACAATAATCATGCCCAAAACGTGGAAAGGAATACCATGTGTAAATTCATATTGTCGATTGAATTGTGGAAGGTTGGAAACAATGCACCACTATCTAATAGTATCTTCACTAGTATTGGTGTCATGGATTGTAACCTTCTTTCCTACAATGAAGAATATTGGAGGGGAAGGGTTTTGGGGGGAATATTTCACAAAGAAAGGAAGTGTCTTGTCCCCATCCATCATCTTGACCATAGGAGGGTGTATTTACAAATTTTCATGCTTATAAATTTCTGTCCATGGGCCATAATACGAATTCAAATAAGAAATGTATGTGCAAATGCATAATTGTAAAACATAGTAGTTATAAAGCTCTATCCACACATATATTATGTATAAAAAAACATATCTATCATAGGTCTCTCTCTCTCTCTCTCAACCCATTTACTCGCATGCTTAGTCAAACTTCCCACCTCTGAGCATTTATAGGGATCTCACTTAGTCATCTCAACCATGGCACTCTTTTTAACTTCCCCATACAACATAAGGAAGGAATTTACCTTCACTGCTCCACTGCAGGGAAAACTTTATGGGAAAAATTTCGCCAATTGGCTAATTTTTGGGTTTTTTTCAAAAAATAAATTCGCTATTTGGTCATTTTTAGTCTCTCATATCGCCTATATTTATATAAAATATGTTTTTTTATCATAATATTCACCAAAATTTACAAGTTTCAGTGTAAATTATATGTTTCATATTTACTATCTGCCTACCTATCTATATATATGTTATTTTCAATCCAAAATTATCGCCTAGAATACTATACTTAAGTATACTATTATAATCCTTAAAAAATACCCTGCTACACTATTACCTTATGAAATCATAACCTCATAGTGCTTACCAATGTGTGCAAAAAGATTCCAACTTGTTGTAAGCTACTGGAGAACCTCTTGTAACACTAATTCATGGTTTCTCAAGCATCCATGAGTGGCAAAAGACAATGGGTAAAGTTTCTTATCTTCCCTAGGCTCTATGCTCTCCTACAACCATCTATATGTATGCAATTATCCTTCTCAAATCGAATTTATAGATATTTCACATTCCAATAATGACAATGGAATGAACAACACAAGAGAAACACTCTACGTAGTGGAAAAATCTGCATGAGAATGAGTGGTAGATTCAAAAGGAGACGAGAGAATGGTGAAAAGACAAATGACATAACTTATAACCATATAATAAAGGACTCTTACAACTGTCATATGAGTATATTCATTACATGCTTGCACAACTGCATGAGGAGACTCTTACCACCAACTTCACACATGCATTTAGTGATTGGATTTAATAGTCAAAATGAAGTAAATGGCTCATTTAATGCACATGGCAAAAAAACATGATTTCTAAGGTTGATACTTGGAAACAGAGTATTTAATCTCCCATATCCCCCCTTTCCTCTTCCCCTCTAGTGGAATCATTGCCCCTTTAGTAATCTTTACACATCCATGTTGGACCATTTTTTTATGTTTCCAACATAATATTTAAATAGTGTTCGAGATACCATAACAATCCAACCACATGGTCCATATAGAGATGTTTACCTCATACATTCCTATCCATTCACTAGTCGAACCTTGGCCTTGAGCTATGCACTCGGAATCCATACTAGCATATTTACATCATTTACATTATTTGATTGAATACATTCCAAGTAAAAAATTCTATTACAAGAAGGATATTACCTTGTGTTGTGTTGGTTGAAGAGGAAGGTGTCCAAATGGTTAATTAAGAGAGGTGGAGTGTTTGGAATATGTCCATAGTGTTGACTAATTCCTACAGCTTGTCAGGATGGATTCAATGATTTAGCATTATGGAATTCTTGAATAAATACAAGTGTGCATTGAATGAATTTGTGGAATGTTCAAAGTTGTGGTTATGAATACATGATTTTTTGTGCATATGTTTGATTTCAATTAGTGAATGCATGATTTTGATAATATCGCTTATAGATAAAAATCATTGAATTATTGATGTGGCATAATTCTATGATCATTTTTTTGTTTTTTTTTAAATGTAGAATTGAAATACATGAATACTCATGTTTTGTTTGGTTGAGAGAAAACTTTTTTGAAAGGACACATTGTAGGTAGAGTTGCTTTAGATATGGCCATAAGAGTAAGTCCATAATGAAGACTAGTTACTACCACATGCAAAGTCTTAACATTATAAGATGGATCTCATATTTGTTAAATTTGATTACTATATGAAACATATACAAAATTATGTTGGAAATTTTGATGATAATATCTCATGTCCATTATATGTCTATGATATTGATGAGATGATAAATATATCTAGTGAGATGAAATAATGGATACTATAAGGTTGAAGGCACAAGAAGGACACCACTATTATGACAATAGAACATTATGGTATGCCTTGATATCTAGAACTAATGGAGGGATTAAGTTTGCTAGTCGAATGCCATGGTAAAAAAAATTTGGAGGATTACACTCTTCTTAGGTCTTGTGGTAACCTTAACAAATGATGGATCACTTGAGAGATTGTTTAGTGAAGAAGGGGATGCTTGATCCTGAGAGGATTAATGGTTCTAAGGAAAAGGCACTTTTCTTGCATGTGAAATCCTTGGTAAAGGATGGATCATGTAAGGGACTGCTTAATAGAGAAAGGGATGCATGAGCGTGTAGAGATGAGTGGATGTAAGGAACAAGTGACTTGAATGAATGTGATATGTGAGATTCATGAATTTAACTAGCACATGTCAAGAGGCAATATAATTTGTGTGTACTAGTGAATACAATAAGTTGAATCTTGCTTATACCACCCGTGTGAAGCAAGAATATATTCATATAGATAAGCATTGGATGGAAATTGGACACTGTACCCATGTGATTCACTTAGGAATTTAAAATTCTCATGGATGGAATGATGTTGTATAGAATGGGATAAGATGCGCACTCTTTCATTTGATGATTGTTGTATGCATATTCTACAAAGCTAAGGCCTTGGAAGCATCTTAAGGAAATGAGAGGAATTGTTGAACATTGTTTTCCCAGATAGACAACAAATACAATATTTCAATTGAGAAGATAACGTTGTAGACACAACTAAAGATTCAGAATTGAACACATTATCACTATACAAAATTAAGCTTCACTAAGGTTGGAGTTATTCCAAGGGAAAAGTGTGGGAAGTGGAGAGGTGTGGGAGTGGAATGTAACTCCTTGATTTTCATCCCTAAATTATAATATGTTGAATCATGTATTATTTGTGTGTTGAGGTTTATGTGATGGGACTCAAACCATTTAAGTTGAGTTATAATTGTAAATATGTGAAATGCATTGTAAAAATTTATAGTGTGCATCCCAAGGAAAAGGCTCAACTAATGAGTGAGTTAGTCTGAGAAGTGAGCTAAGATAGGATGTGGATGATATGTTTATGTAAAAAGATGTATAATATAAAATACATAAATAAAATATCCACCTAAAAAGTTGCTTAGAGAAACAAAAAGGGAAACATGATACCTAAAAACAAGAAGAGGAGAGGGGGTTACATGGGTGATTTAACCTTAACACTTGTACTTTGGGTAGCATTACCATTTCTGCCCATGCTTCCTTAAAAACACTCACAACAATCATTGACTTGGGTATTTGTCTAAGTACAGTTGTCACATCCTTGACAAGAAAGTAGATCTCAAACAAGAAAATACCTCTCCTTGCCATGTGTGGAGATCCTTATTCATTGTGGATGGATCATTCCTCCATTCTTTGGAATCCATGTTATTTTCCCATGTTGTGGAATTTTCCTCTCTTTGATAATGAGAGTAGTCATGTGGGAAATAAAGGGTTGTTGTCCTACATATGGTAAGATAATCCCATGGGCCTGTAGCTAGTAAGAACTTGTAGCAGTTGTAATACCCCAGTTTTGAACCAATTTGCATTAAAATATGCATGATGTATATATTGTAATTAATCGTGGTGTGGAGCTAAAGGCAAAAGCCCCACCATCGATTTGGTTGTGTTATGTTTCGGCGATTGGAATCGTTGTCGATGGTATATCATGCTATCCGGCACCTTATAGTTTTGGCATCATGTAAATATGCACTTTAATTAAAATGAACCCAACCAGCTACGTCAATGAAACCGTGATAAAAAGGGCATGATTTTCCTAAGGATAGGGGGGGGGACTATTAACCTTGGGATAATGGGAAAAGCCAAGTGTCAGCTGTTGAACCCATTTAGTTGTCACCCACCATTTTGACTCACTCACCTTTCCTTGTCTCATCAGCCAACTACCACACTTAAAACTGCTATTGTTAGTGGGAAGTTATTGTTGGGTAGTGGTGGGTGGCAGGACTGTCAGTCCTTTCCCACATGCACACTCTACCAGTAGGCTCATTCCCTGATGCAGAGAGCAGGGGATGGATGACGATTCCATTCTCCATTCTTCCATTTTTGGGCTTTCTCATCCTCACGCAGACGAGGGGTTCTCTCACCTTCTCACGCACAGGATCCTTCATCGTTTTACTCATGAAGCGAGCGAAGGAGTCGTTTCTCTGTCACCCACAATTTTCCTGTGAATGAGCCATTCACGATTTCTATTGGGGTGTATGTTTTCCTTACCGACTTTTGACTTGTGTATGTTTTCCTCCTGTCCATGCTGAGAATCTGATTTCTCTCCCATTTTTGGTCTATGTAATTTTCCCGTTGCTTCATTGTGAGTCCAGGGCTGTTGTTTTCCCCACGTTTTGTTGGATGTGGTGTTCAGTTACATTTTGAGCTGCTGTAGGTTATCATTGAGTCGTTTTGGCCACGATAGGGCCAAGAACAACTCAGGAAATTGGATTTCCCCGTCCAAGCTGTGAATCGCTTGTTTCTTGCGTGTATGCAATGGATGGTCTTCGAACTGTGTTGGAGTGGGATGAGGGATTGGTTTGCTTGATAAACCTGGTGTGTTTGGGAACCACACAGACAGAGCTAGAGGGTTGGTTTTCTTCTCCACAACCCCGGAGTAGAACTGGAAAGGGGGGGTCAGGGCCAGAGGGACTGTGTAGCAAAGAAGGGACTGATTTCCTAGTGTTGGGTGTGTGTGGCTGTCCTATAAGTCAGGCTAGTTTTGGTGTAGGAGTCCTTAGCTCTTCAATGAGCTCACCAGCTTAGCATTCAGCTTTTCCCAACTCCTTCACGGCCTGATAAACCCAACTGTGTCGGCTTGGCTAATTTGTGTATCCTTGGCTATGTGTAAGCCTACTTGTTCCTTATTCCTTCGGGAAATCATGCCCAGCTCGGGGGTGGTAGTGTTGCTGAGATATTAAGGAGCACGCTAGCCTATGGTTGGGTGGAACGTTGCAGCGACGTAGTTGGTTGCGGGACCAGTTCTTTATAAGATAAGTATTCTTGTCTATTTTACTTCTACAATCATATCTGATGTTTAATGAATTATGATGAACATGTTGAATGCTGGAATGTATGGTTTTGCTTCCGATGTATGTTAAACAATTATGCATTAATGCATGTTTTTAGTTCCAAGCATTTTATTTCACTTATATGTATGTACATGTTCATGGGGCTAGTTTCCCGGATGGTTAGTGTATGGTAGCGTCCTCTTCGCCGGTTGGAGGGTCGAGGACGTTATAGAGTGGTATCAAAGCTCATGTTGCAGCATGGCCCTCAATGGGCCGTGAAGAATCATTGACAAAGGCAGGTTTCCCTCTGCACAACAGGAAAAAATGAGGAATCAGAGAAATGACAAGAAATTTTCAATAAATTTTCTAAGTATGAAATCGTTGGATGGCTTAGGCTGAAGCCCATCCGATACGTCAGAGGACTTAGCTGGAAGCTCATCCGATACACCGTATATCCTAGGCAGAAGTCCTCCCGATGGGAACCACCGGAATGAAAATTTCAAAAATTTGTTCAAGTTCGAAGTTGTGTCGGTGGTTTCGATGGGAAGGAGCCAAAGGTTTCGGTGGAGAGAAGCCAACGGTCTTGGATGGGTTAAGTCAAGACACAGCCAACGAAGAACCGTGGAGAAAAAGTTTTGAAAAATTTTCTAAGTGTTGAAATCATCGAAGGCCATCAGCTGAAGATCGCCAAAACATCGGCTCAAATCAGCTGAAGTCTGTCGAAACGTCGGCCCATTTAGCCTGAAGGACTTCCGATGCCGCCGGAGGAGAAAAAGTGTAAAGAGTACCAAAGATTTAGGCTAGGAGAACCTAAAGATCTCAGTCGGACAGAGCCGAGGTGTCGGCAAGGCTCGTCGGAAGGGAGCCGACATAGCGACAGAAAGAAGAAGAAGAGAAAAAAAATTTTAAAAAAATTGAAAAATTTTGAAGTGTCAAGATCGTCGAATCATCGGATGGCTTAGACGGAAGTTCAGTCAATGCAGCGGATAGCTTAGTTGGAAGACCATCCGATAAAAACCCCGACGGTGGTAAGAGATAGAGGAAATTGGAGCCGACGAAGCAGCTGGAAAAATAAAGAAGGCGCCGCAACGGTGGCGGAAGGAATAGGATGAGAGAGCCGATACATCGGCAGGGAAGGGATGAAGGACTTCTGACGATGCGGAGGAGAAAGCACGAAGGGGAGCCAAAAAGAAATTTTTGCCGAAAATTTTTCTAAGTAGGAAATCGTCGAAAGTTGATCGCTGAAGCGGGGCCGAGGTGTCGGCCGGGATCTCCTGAAGGATGTTGAAACGTCAGCGAAATTTAGCTGATTGAGCAGCCAATACGTCAGAGAAAGTTAGAGGATCGGTCTGCCTATACATCGGAGAAAGTTAGAGTACCAGTCCACCAACACGTCGAAGAAAGTTAGAGGATTGGTCCACCGATGTGTTGGAAGCCAGAGGAAGATTGGCCCGAAACGTCAAAAAAATTTAGTGGATTGGACAGTCGATGAGTGTCGAAAGACAGATGAAGTTCAGACCACTGAGGTGTCAAAAGCATAGTCCACTAGGGATCTGATATGTCAGATGTTTAGTTGGGAAGAGACCCGATATGAAAAAAGAAAATTTTCAGTTTTCAAGTGGGATTTTTCAGCGGATTTCATCAGTTTTTCAGGGGGATTTTCAGCAATTTTTCAATAAAATTATAGGGCCGAAAAGGAGGAAAATGGCAGTGATCATATGCGCCAGATTACGCAAAAATCAAATATTTACAAAAAAAAAAGAGGAAATTCTATGTTTTGGGCAAGCCCCCTTGACCCCCGTCGTCCCCTTCAAATAGTGTTCTTGTGAAAAGGAAATTCTATGTTTTGGGAAAATTAGTCAAACCCAGAATTCATAAAATATGAATGGTGCATTGGAAACGAGATCCGCAAGTTACTGATTTTTCCTTGTTGTATGCACTGACTTCTCCTGATAGAAAAGTTTTCCTGAACCTTCCTAGATTTGCTCCTACGAGTGGTTGAAGTTGGCATTCCAGACCAGAATACAGTTGTGTGTAAAAGTGCAAAATTTTGGTGAAAATCGTCATTTTAGAAGTAGTGTGATTTTCACACCCGAAGTCAGAATGGAGCATGTGGATAGACATTGGAAATCTTATCCAGTAGAGAATAGTGTAGAATCACCATAGTTTGAATGAGAAGCAGAAAATTACTAGTCGTTGTTTTGATAAACAATGTTGCAGTCAATATGGACAAATCCGAGAATCGCATGCCTAGAAGTAGAAAAGACCATGAAGATGAACCAGCTATTATGTGGAAGAGGAATTCCATGAGGGATTTGAAAGGGAAAAATTCCTTAACCCCTGTCTTGTTAACTATATTTATATTTTATAAGCTTTGTGTACATAAAATTTAGGGCATGGGGATGCTAAAAATGCAAGGGGATATGTTTTGCATGCATAGGATATTACATATTGGTAAAATTAGTGGGAATTATACATCTACAATGAACCACTAATGGTAAATATTGTATTGGTGTTGGTATTGGTGGAAAAACCAATGACACAGGAACATGTTTGGATATGTTGATGATGTTGATGAATGTGACCAACAACCTTATGGAGAAAAGGGATAAGGCAACAAATCCATGTTCAAGAAGATGGCGAGCGAATTCTACAATCCTCTGCAAGAGACTGACTAAACTGGTAATGTCAAGGGTGTAAGTAGGATCCATGCAGGTAATGGTTTAATTATGACAATTACATGGAGTGGTAAAGGCAAGAGGTCTCATACCATGTGGTTATTTAAAAATTTATACTACATTCATATAGGAATATATCCTGCCTTGTGAATGTTGATATGAACTTAATAACCAGAACAAGTGAGGATTGGTGGTCTTGATTATAGTAATGCATCCTATATGGGGTAGTCATGGTTAGGCCATAATATGGTTGAATGCATAGTATTCCTGAATCAATACAAGGTAGCATTGAGTGGATATGCATTAAGAGATTTTATAAATCTTGTAGTTATGCAGTGAATGGATGCATGTGAAAAGCTTGAGTAAATGTTGTAAATATGCATACACAAGTGTGGGTGAAAATGTTGTGATGCATTGCATGAATGCATCAAGATAGTGCTTGTGTTATCATGACTAACTAATGGATAAAATGATGAATTAATGATAATTCTAGAATCATTTCAAGAGCTGTTATGAATGCAAAATAGTAAGTGCAGGAAGAGGGTAGTCATGATCGATTGGCTGTCGGAATGCTCTATGGAAGGGCAAGGTGGTACAAATGATACGCCCGTGAAGTAAGGAGTATCTAAACATTTCATTTAAATTGCATAAATGATGTGACCGTACCTTGCAATTTTAGTATGATAATGATTCACGTGAAATAAATGAGTTTTGGTAATAGTGATGTGGTTAACAGCTGGAAGTGTTTGAATTCTATAATTCTGAAAATGCTTCATTGATTGTTGCAGCAATGAAATGTTATATCCATAGAGACTTACAAAGTATTTGGATGATTGAAGTTCAGATTTCAGGTAGATTGTTTGGGGCATGGAAATGTGGGTAACACCACGATGAAGGCTGAAATCTACCATGTGAAAGAGCCAAACCTCATGAGAAGAGTCTCATGGTTGTGAAAATAGTTTGTGTGCAGAATGGGTTGTCAACATGGGCTTGTAAATTTCAGATTTGAGTAATTGTTGATAACTACTAATCACCATTGGCTTGCATGGAATTGTGTTAGGAGAACGTGTCGTAAGTGGATTCTCATTCTATGCTAGTAAGCATAAAATTATAATGGGAAGAATGGTGTCACTTACGAGAGACCAACAAATGAGGATCACCTCATTGCCAAGCAAATCAATTTCTGTAGTAGACAGAGTTGCAAATTCATATTGAATTTAATTACTAATGTCATTGCTTGGTTATGGAACAATCAAATTTGGATTGTATTAGTAGATAATGATTGACTGTTTGGCTACTTGATGAATATGCCAGGGGCACACATTGAAGGAATACCATGTGTAATGGCCTACAGGAGCCAAACTTCATGGGGAGGTTTCCCCTATCTTGGAAATGGGTTTCGGGTGAAACTCCATTGGGCATTTTGGAAATGTCCCATCTGCACTACATGTTTGGTAAGCAACATGAGTGAGATGGTATAGATTATGTTGGTAAGACATGTGTGGGATATGGAATGTAAAAAGGATTTGGGATGGCAAACCGAGGGACTATCAACTTGGAGAAGGGAACCCCCATTCCTCGTTAACGAAGGAATACTGCATCTGCAAATGGATAAGTGTTTTGTAACCCTAGCTAAGAATATGCATGTCTAATTGTTAAAGTCAATATGCAGGGCATGTTTTGATTTTATTTCCATTATGACAGATTGCTTGAGTATGAATAGGGCCTACATGGCTCACATCGGAAAGGGGTGCACACTTTCCCGATGTTGGGTCATGAAAGGGATTTCAATATTGACTACACCCTAGGGAGTGGACACATTCCTAGTGTTTCAATACTTGATAGTGAATTATATGAAATATGATTATAGTTTTAGAGAAATAACGCTGATGAGTTTGCTTATATTTCTTGTGTTGTTAGGCTAAACAGATGCAGTTTGGTGTTGCAACTAAAGAGAAAAGGTAAACGGTTGTTGTGAGGGGTTGCGGTGTAAGGGTTGATGTATATAAAAGGATGTTGTGGATGTTGTGGAGATTGTGGGGATGTGATGAGGTGTTGTGAAGGTGTTGCTGAAATAGGGTTGTTATATGCCTAGGGATCCATAGTAGATCCTTGACCTAGAAATGGTCGTGGTAAAGTTTCCTTCCCAGTCGGCGTGAAGGTGTACTGGCTGGACATTAATCATTTGATGTTTTGGAGCAACCTATGTGCTGACCTAACATCCAAGTCCATAGGAAATTCCAAGGCTTACAAAGCAAAGCGGGACCCTATGGACCAGAGAGGAAACACACAATACAGATAAGTATTGGATTATCTTGCAGCTGCTTGCTTATGAATATACATGTGTATATGGTTTGGTTATGATATTCTAAGCTCTTGTTTAGAGATAAAAACCGATGAGAATAAACTAAACATGTGAATCTATTCAATGTTTGAATATAGGTATCGGTGGGAGCGAGGACTATGAGGGCATCCTAGGGGTGCATGTGGACATGTGACTGTCCTAAAGAGCTCAAAATGAGCAATAATGAAAAAGGTGCTAGTGGGACTGTGAAGGTCCTAGCAGCCAAGAGTTGTAGACAAACCATGTGGAGAGACTCCATGGTTGAGAGGTCTAGAATAGACCATCAACACTAAGTGTCATGGCTAAGAAGGGTTAGTCTAGCATTCACGATGAAGTGAAAGAGGCTAAGAGCATGAAAACCACAGTGGTGGTGTGGGTTCCAGAATGGAACAAGACAAAGAGGGGAAAAACTCTTGCTGCTCTCTCTTTCCTTTTTTGATTATATATATATATCTACATATACTTATGCATTTATGAAAACATAAGATTGTTGAACGCATGTATGGCTGAAAATAGAATGTGTGTATTTGCTTAAAATAAATTGTGAATGCTGGAATAGATAATTCCCTGGCCAAGAATGGACATGAATGAGCTCATGTGCATGTTGGGAAGGCATGAAAAGTATGAAATTCTCCTCGATAAGACTTGGACTGCCATGCCAATTAGGCAATTAATTGACTGATTTTAATGCCTATATTATGCTTGGTCTAACAGAATTACAATGATGCATTTCACAGGTGAGAAAAGTGAAATCCAGTTGTGCACATTGATCATGGCAACAGACCAAAAGCTATTGGACTTGGCAAGAAGTCTCCTTCAAACAATTGTCAAGACCCAAGAAAATCTTGGAGAGCTGCTCAAGATACAAAAAAGGCAGAATGAGATGAACCACCATATTTTGCAGGACTCTATTGGTTTGCAAAAGGAGGTAAAAATCCTTCTGGGAGCAATCCGTAAGGGAAAGGAAAGTTGATCAATGATGGGGCAGTCATCCAATCGGTCCATTAAGAAACGTTCCAGGCATGAAGGATCAAAGGAAATTGAGCAAGTAAAGATGAAGCAGCCAGTGAAATGTTGGAAATGCGGAGGACATCATTGCCGCCGGAACTGCCCAACAAGGGAACATCAAGAGGGTAGTAGCCAAAAATTTCTTAGATTTGGGGATGAGCCAAAAGCTGAGAACCAGCAGGAGAAGCTTGTAGAAGCCAATGGGCTTGGTCCTGAAAGTTCAAAGTAAATAATTGAACGTAGGACAAATTTGCAAAATTTTGGAAATTTTGGATGTGTAAATTGTATATGTATTCCTAGGTATTGGAAGACCGAGGGCGGTGTTATTCCAAGGGGGAGGGGATTGTAATACCGTGGTTTTGACCCCGTTTGCATTAAAAGATACATGATGTATATATTGTAGTTAATCGTGGTGTGGAGCTAAAGGAAAAATCCCCACCATCGATTTGGTTGTGTTATGTTTCGGTGATTGGAATCGTTGCCGATGGTATATCATGCTATCCAGCACCTTATAGTTTTGGCATCATGTAAATATGCACTTTAATTAAAATGAACCCAACCAGCATTCGTCAATGCAACCATGATAAAAAGGGCATGATTTTCTTAAGGATAAGGGGGGGGGACTATTAACCTTGGGCTAATGGGAAAAGCCAAGTGTCAGCTGTTGAACCCATTTAGTTGTCATCCACCCTTTTTGACTCACTCACCTTTCCTTGTCTCATCAACCAACTACCACACTTAAAACTACTGTTGTTAGTGGGTAGTTATTACTGGGTAATGGTGGGTGGCAGGACTGTCAGTCCTTTCCCACACGCACACTCCACCAGCAGGCTCATTCCCTCATGCAGAGAGCAGGGGACGGATGATGATTCCATTATCCATTCTTCCATGACTCCATTCTTCCATTTTTTGGCTTGCTCATCCTCACATAGATGGGGGGTTCTCTCACCTTCTCACGAACATGATCCTTCATCGTTTTACTCACGCAGCGAGCAGAGGAGCCATTTCCTGTGAATGAGCCATTCATGATTTCTGTTGGGGTGTATGTTTTCCTTTCCGACTTGTGGCATGTGTATGTTTTCCTCTTGTCCATGCTAAGAGTCTAATTTCTCTCCCATTTTCGGTCTGTGTAATTTTACCATTGCTTCATTGTGAGTCTGGGGCTGTTGTTTTCCCCACGTTTTGTTGGATGTGGTGTTCAGTTAAATTTTGGGATGCTGTAGGTTATTATTGAGTCATTTTGACCACGATAGGGCCAAGAACGACTCAGGTAATTGGATTTCCCCGTCCAAGCTATGAATCGCTTGTTTGCTACGTGTATGCAGTGGATGGTCTTCGGATTGTGTTGGAGTGGGATGAGGGCTTCGTTTGCTTGATAAACCTGGTGTGTTTGGGAACCACAAAGAGAGAGCTAGAGGGTTGGCTTTCTTCTCCACTACCCCAGAGTAGCACTGGAAGGGGGGGGTCAGGGCCTGAGGGACTGTGTAGCAGAGAAGGGACTGATTTCCTGGTGTTGGGTGTGTGTGGGTGTCCTAGAATTCAGGCTAGTTCTAGTGTAGGAGTCTTTATCTCTTCAATGAGCTCACCAGCTTAGCATTCATCTTTTCCTAGCTCCTTGACGGCCTGATAAACCCAACTGTGTCGGCTTGGCTAATTTGTGTATCCTTGGCTATGTGTAAGCCTGCTTGTTCCTTATTCCTTGGGGAAATCATGCCCATCTCGGGGGTGGCAGTGTTGCTGAGAGATTAAGGAGCACGCTGGCCTATGGTTGGGTGGAACATTGCAGCGATGTAGCTGGTTGCGGGATGAGTTATTTATAAGATAAGTATTCTTGTCTATTTCACTTTTGCAATCATATCTGATGTTTAATGAATTATGATGAACATGTTGAATGCTGGAATGTATGGTTTTGCTTCCACTGTATGTTAAACAATTATGCATCTCTGCATGTTTTTACTTCCAAGAATTTTATTTCACTTATATGTATGTACATGTTCATGGGGCTAGTTTCCCGGATGGTTAGTGTATGGTAGAGTCCTCATCACCGGTCGGAGGGTCGAGACGTTACAACAGTTAAGGTATTTTCCACTAAAAGTGTAAAAGAAAATGGGATTTTTTTGAGGAGAAAATAATGGCTTATTGATGGTTAAAAAGTCCACAATAGATAAATAAAACACCATTAAACATGTAATTTGCTTATTGTTTCTCATTAAATGTTTCAAGCCAAGTGTTTTTCTTCCAGGTTATTCCTAGAAGGAAATTAATAATTTGGACTCTTTTTTCCTACACTAAAGAGCATTGAAAGGAAAGAATACCCCTCAAGGACTATTGAGCAAAAAAAAGGGAAGATCTTCTTGTGTTGTGTAATGCAATGGAAGAGAGTGTCATGGCTTATTGATGGTTGGATGAGGCCCAAGAGTGTTATGTAGTGAGCATATTGACTAAGTCATGAGATCAATGGTTTGGAATGACTGAGATTAGAGCCCCATAGAAGCTTCCTTCACCCTGGTGATTCCATGGTCTAACTTGGGGGTAGAATCCATTGTTTATTTCTATGGTTGGGAAATGAATTACTCCTCAACAATTGGTTTGGTGTACTTTGTTTAATTACAAGGAAGTGTTCACATTCATCTCTTTGTAGAATGTTTTTCTATTTGTAATCTATTGTGTGATGCTATGTGTTCAACTACTAATGAATTATTTATTTTTATGAATGTATGTGTGGATGAGATTGATGAGAATCACATTTGTGTCATGCAAGGATGATTTTAAAAAACCATACTTAATTAAAAGTGTATAAATGTCAGTGAATCTTACCAATTCTTAAAACACCAACTATAAAATGTTTGGTGATATTTTTCAAAAAATATTTTAATTTCCAAGGATTTTATATCGTTTATAGTACATCATGAGTGGGCCTAATGGTTAAGAGCATGTGTTTCCTCTTAGGAGATCATGGGTTCAAATCCAGAGGGGGGTAGTGTATGTACACCTCTGTAGACTTTAGCAGTTAAATCGCTGCGCAGAGGGGGGTCCCTTGTCCCACAAACAAGGGGGTCTCATACACCAATTTGGTGTCTTGCTTGGCGGTGACCTTAAAAAAAGATTATTATTATTATTATTATTATTATTGTAATAATTTGGCGATTTTTAGGGTGAAAAAAGTTTACCCCGTCAAAATTGGGCGAAATAGGGCTTCAAAAAATGCAAAATGGCGAATCGTTTTTTGGAGAAAAACCCCTAAAAATAGCCCATGGGCTAAATTTCGCCCCTAAAATTATCCTTGGTGTCATGCATGTGAATGAATCTTAGTTAAACAATCATTGAGCATTATTATGCTTGCATGTTTAATTTCTATTGCGTTTGTTTATAATGTAAATGGTGTTATTGTTATTACATGATTATTTTGTGATGAATATATTGATAGTCTTTTTGGACTCATTATTGGTAAATATGATAGTAAAGTAAGTAAATAGATATTGTGGGTAGTTCCCAAATGGCCAAGGAAGGCATTTGGGGATGCCATATTGGTTCATCCCATAATATCAATGGCATGACATGTGAGAGACGAATCCATACTAGAATATCTTTGAGGATATCCTCTTCAAGGTTAATCTAATGTCTAGTAGTGCATATAATCCATGTACAACCAATGAAATACGGTCCATTGGTTTATGATCCTCCTTGAATTGCAACAAGAAAGTAGTGTAGATTTGGTTATTGTATACAACTGTTTTTTTAATCTTCCACTTTGTGTTGTCATGTTAGATTACCATGCTCATTTTTAAACATAATTTCTTTATTATTTAGTCATTACCCCTGAAAACTTAGGCACTTAACCATTACTTAAGGATATGCATAAGGACATAGGTATACTATTTATTTATTTAGAGAAGGCACTATATGAAGAGATAGGTTTCCATGCATACAAGGCATACCAAGCCATTCAAAAACAATCCAATCTTAAATTATTATATTCTCTCACATTAAATAGATAAAAAAAGCTTGGTACTTTAGATATAAACTTATATGACATTGATTAAGGACTTAAGGAAGAGAAGACACTTTCACAGTTACTCTAAGGATAGTATACAAAGTATGTCCTTATTGTAATTTATTTGCTAGATATAAAGTATGTCCTTAATTTGATTTGGTTAATTTTTTTAATTTGTATACTTACATTTGCAACTCTGATTTAAAAGTTTTACCTTTTTTTAATGGTTGATTTATATGTCATTTGCTTTTTCAAATATCGTATTTATTATTTTAGGCATGACAAAATTGAGAATTTTTCATAAAACTCAAAAGTTAATTTATGTAATGTGACATTGTTAATAATATAGGAGGGCAATGATACCCTCATCATACATGACAATCACAATAATTGACTCATACCTTAATCATCCATAAAAATGTTTTAACAAATATCGAATGAAGCATTTTACTATTAATGTAGTGTATTAGTATGGTGGAACTTAAGCATCAGATACACTTCTTTTGGGAGAGTGTGTGTGAGACTGAAGTGTTGGATCTCCCATGGCTCTAATTTTACAAGCACACTCCCAAGGGAAAGTCTATCTAGTGCTTATTGATCATTGTATTGATATAATGTGATGATTGTTTAATATGAATAAAGCAATAATGTGTGTTGATATAATATGATGATTGTTTAATATGAATAAAGCAATAATATGTGTTGGCAGATACATTTCTTCTGGGAGAGTGTGTGTGAGATTGAAGTGCTGGATCTCCCATGGCTCTAATTTTACAAGCACACTCCCAAGGAAAAGTCTATTTGGTGCTTATTGATTGTTGTATTGATATAATATGATGATTGTTAATATGAAGAAAGCAATAATATGTATATTATATAATTTGTGTACATATAAACGAGAATAAACATGTGTAATGCATGAAATTTTAGAGTGTTTATAAAGGTTGTTTATAATTTTTTTAAGAAGAAAAATAGTTGTTCGCTTATATGTTATTTTATAATGTTTATAATGAAGTGGTACTAATTTGGTTCATAGAGTTTATATTTAAAAGTATTTATCGAGATTATTTGGTGTGTAAAGTTTATATTTAAGATGGTTTATTCTCCTTGCGTTGTTAAGGTTTTATGGTTTGTATAATTTATAGTTGATGTAATGAAAATTATTAATTATTTTTATTTTAATAATATAAAAATGATATGGTAATTTTTTTATTTAAAAATAAATAAATTTATACTAATTTTTCATGTTATATTTTAAAATTCATTTTTTATACTTAATTATTTTTTTAATGTTAAAATATATTATAATTTTACTATTAAAATTTAATAAGATAATTATCACTTTGCTATTTGTGAATGTGGCCTTCATAACAATGATTTAAAGAAAACGGTGTCACATAAAATGATCCATTGGTGGTTTGTAAGAAGGTAGAGTTCCACTTTTACCAAATGTTTTTGGGTATTTAATTATTAAACTGTTTCCTTACATCCGTGAAAAGATAGCTCTCATCCAATCAAAAGCAACCAAAAGGCATTTAGCATAAATAGTATCCTTAAAAAAGCCAATCTACTTTGTGGTCATCATCAAGACTATCTTAGATGAGGTGATGTGCTTACATTCATTCTCTAAATACCATAGACTTCTTTGAAATCAATTTTGAAATCAATTTAAGTGTCACTGACACTAGTGTATGGTCTATGGAATTAAAGTCAGATGCTACTAAAAACGATATGACATATTAAAGGTAGCTTCAATAATGACCACAAGGAATACTTGTTTTTTAGATACTTAGCATGTTGTTTTTTTATCCTAGAGTAAGATTTAAAATTGCTTTTGATTAATTAAAAATTCATCTTTTAAAAAAAAACAAGTTAAACTAAGTATTATGAAAATCTTTATGCTTCTCACCAAAGCCATACCATGGTCCAAGGGCTGGAATTTGACACCATGGTCCAAAGACTGGAATTTGACTGTCAAATTGTTCGTCATGAAGCAATATAGCATTTGATAAGCTAATTTAATCGTCAAATTTGAGTAAGTTGGATTTGAAACTCCAACCCTATAATCATTTTATACACTCTCCCACCCCCACACATATATATATATATATATATATATATAAAACAATCGGTGAATGATAATTGAAAGCCTCTCACTCTCCCAATATTCATCCCTCTTTATTTTTCGTCAATCTTCTTCTCACTCTGAACTTCTCTACCTCGGAAGTGTGGCCTAAACTTCCAAGATCGGCACAATTGCAACCGTTCTACAAATATCCAAATTTATCAGAAAAAGCGAGAGTCGAAGCCAAGTTTCTGGACGTGAACACCGTTAATGCAACCCAATTCATCAGTTGCAGAGAATTGCGGATTCAATAAAGTAAATCACAAATCGGGGACGCCATAGCCATCAGTTGCAAGAGGTATGTTTCATTCCCAATTATTCTTCAAACCCACATCAGTTTTCAACTCCGGAAGGAAAGAATGCTGTATTGATTTGTTAAGAGGAGCGTATTTCTGTAAGAAACACTGATGAGAGATTGGCTCGTGGTAACCTTATAACAATTAAATGAATAGTTAAGTATCACTCTTCTTTAACCTTTCTGCAGACAATATGTATTCCCCAGCTTGATCATAACATCAATATGGTTCATTCTTCTTCATCAATGGATGATGTTTCTGCTAAGTTCCCAAATTGTTTAAGGGCATATTTGGGAATCCAAGATTCTTCTCCTCCCCAAAATCCTGAGTGCCAAGAAAATATGAAGCTGCAATTGAATATCAAGAGCATAAAAGAATCCATTGCATCTCTACATCCCATTCCCAGCATCCAGCATTCTGTCAATGTCAAAGCGTCCTCCAAGTCCCATAAGGTAAACGCAAATCTCTCCAGTTCTCAATCTCGGATTTACAATATGTAAGGCACTGTTTATCAGATTTACCCAATTTCTGAAATCCCATTTCAATTTTCATGTTTTCTCTACAATATGTTATGAATACTCATATATCTCGTAGTGAAGAGAGAAGTAAGGGGAATTCAAGTATCAGAAGCCTCGGTTTATCCAATCAAAAGATTGCAAGCGAGGAGAACAGTATGGGTGGATCTCTCTATTTGTTGGTAGATGCCATTGAGATATTAGAAGGTCAGCAACATCACAGAACTATCGGCATCGAGATTCAGGAAAAGGTTTCAGTCCAGGTTTTACCCAAAAACATGCTCATGCAAATAAAAAATGCTTTGGGCAAACCTAGTTTGCAAAACCATCAATGCTTGGTTGAGGATCATGGTTTGGAGTCTGTAAAAATATTACCCTCCAATAAGGTTAGCGAACCTGGGGATGTCCAACAGTGTTTCAGCAGCATTTCAAAAAAGTGTGAGATAGGGCAAGGAACCATGTCCGTGACTCGTTCGAAGCGAGGAAGATTGCAAGCCTTCCCCTCCAAATATTCAGACTCTGTATTGCAGCCATGGAAGAAAGTTTCAAGAAAGGTGCCCACTTGTCACTGTTCTTGAAGTTCAGAGGTAAGCTAACGAAGCTCAAGGCTCAAATATAACTCGATGCTTATTATGCACTCACATTCTCACTGTGGTTTGGGAGGTTCAATTACAGCAGCTGGTAAGCATTTACATTGTCAGGGTTTCATTTTAGGGGGTTTGGGTTCAAATGTAACTCATACGCACCAACATTCTCACTATGGTTCCAAAGGTCTAACTACAGTAACTGATAAAAGCAAGGAAGATTACAGGCCTTCCCTCCTACGAATCTTCAGACTCTATATTGCATCCATGAAAAAAGAAAGTTTCAAGAAAGGTGCCTACTCGTCACTGTTCTTGAATTTCATCGGTAAAGTTGATGAAGCTCAAGGTTCAAATGTAACTAGAAGACACACATTTTCATGGTTATTTGGACATTTTCATGGTTATTTTGGAGGTGTAATAGTTTATAAGCATTTAGGGTAACAATGCTTTGATTTTTTTAGCTTTAGATTTTAAATGCAGCTCATACGTATTTAGATTTTAAATGCAACTCATACGTATTAAGGGAGTAAGTTAAATTTTAGATAATTTGCATAGAATATTTGGTGAGTATTTTTTTGGGTTAAAATTTCGCAAAAATTGTTTTTTTAAGTAAGAAAAGGCCTTTCTATTACTGAAACAAACGAGAGGATATTTACAAGCACTGCTCCTTGAAACACGAAATCAGGCATCGATCTGGTGTCCAAAACAGAAAAGTAAAAAGTATAGCTCATAGAGAAAGACGGAGAACATGAGAGCAGCCCAGCCTTTCAGCTTGGGCGCTCGATGATGAAGACAAACAATACCTAATAGTAACCGACTGCACATGAGAGAATAAACAGTAAAGAGAAATCAAAAACCCACAAGAGCCTCGGCCTAGCGCCTATGAGAGGACTCGGCCTCGTCCTGGGCATTGTTGTTGCCTTGCCCAGCTCCCAGATTTGCTTCCGCATGGCTAGACTCTTCCATGCTCACTGGTGATGCACTGAAAGGGTGGAGCCGAAAGGCATAGCAGGCTATGCATATGACCAAGGTTGTTTTCGGCTTCATCCTTGAATTTTCCCACAGTGATGTGGTTGACCTCCGTGTAGCTCTCTCTCTCGTTTAGAATGAATTTCAGTCACCAATAATGCGACATGACCACCCCATCTATGAGCTTCACACAAAATTCTCCAAAGATCTCCTCTTTCATAGCAATTGTTAGATTTTTATCATTCTAAGCTAGCATTATCTTAGGATATTTAACTGAGAGAATAACATGTACAGCAATAAACACAAGAGACAAGAGACACAAAGAATTTTCCTTGGGAAAACCATAAAGGAGAAAACCCCGCAACTTCCTCAGAGATTGAATCAGCACAAAAAGTAAAACCCGAAAACATAAAGATGATCTCCCGACAGCAATAGTCTCTCTCTCTGATCCTAGCTTCTTCTCTCTCACTCATGCGCCCCAGTGAGTGAGTGTGTGTGTGATAAATAGAGAGACTCACTCTCTATTTATATTATTTCATTCACTTAATGTCCACTTCAACATGTCTGCCCCACTTAACAATTACTTACTAGGGCCGACATCTCTAGGAGAGTCTAATAACCCTAGCGCCCCACAACTGTGGGGACTTTGCCCTCCGATCAACAAGGAGGGTTAACCTTGACACAATTGTGGGGACTATTGCCCCGACTTACAATGGAGGGTTAACCATAATGACTTTACATGACTTGTTTACTTATTGAATCTCCCGATCAAAACATCGGGACATGACATGACTCAATTACATTATAGATACTTCCCGGAATAAACATCAGGGTACAATACATAAGATATACAAGTGAATACATTCCGAAGTTACAAATACATAAACACTCCCTCTTAACTAGGAAGGTATTCTCTCGACACAATTTATCAACACAAGTATTCTTCTCTGTATCATCTGGATCATCATCAAGTCATCTTCATCGTCAAGTCATCTTCATCATCGGATCTGGATCATCACTAGATCTGGATCATCATTGGAACATCATCACTGGATCTGGATCATCATTGTTGGATCATCATCATGGGTGCTATCTCATGATTCTTCTCATCACAGGAAGTTCTACAGAGCCAGCCCTTTTTCATGTTGGTTGTAAGCCGAGCCTCCAAGTAGGTCTTCATCTTCTTCAACACTTATATCTGACCATGATAGGAAACTTTATTCACACAACATGTCAGAAAGGCTCTGCACTTATATCTGACCACGATAGGAAACTTTATTCACACATCATGATAGGAAACTTTTATTCACACATCATGTCAGAAAGGCTTTGCACTTATATCTAACCACGATAGGAAACTTTATTCACACATCATGATAGGAAACTTTTATTCACACATCGTGTCAGAAAGGCTCTCAACCCCAGGCTGAGTGTTAGTCCCAGACTGAACAAATTCTTGGTAACTGACCAGGTGCCTCCATTCTACCAGAGAATGGCATTTAGCACTTATATCTGATAATGTAGGAACCAATCCTACAGTCACATCAGAATGGCTCAGCACTCATATCTGACATGGAAGGAACCAATCCTCTCACCGTGACGGAATGGCTCAGCCCTTACATTTGACCATGGAAGTAACCAATCCTCTCACCATGTCAGAATGGCTCATGGACTCATCACTTCCCCTTGGAGGGAACCTCGATCTATAGAACACAAAGCTTCTCCCTGAAGTACTCAAACTTCACTCGAGCCAATGGCTTAGTCAACACATCAGCTATTTGTTCGTCCATTGCAACATACTAAAGTTTCACTGCTCCTGTCTGCACCATATCCCTGATATAGTGATATTTGATCTTGATATGCTTTGACTTGTCATGGAACATCAGGTTCTCTGACAACTTCACACAACTCTGGTTGTCACAATATATACAAGTAGCATCAAACTGGAGATCAAATAAATCAGACAGTAGCTTCCTCAGCCATACTGCCTCACAACTAGTTGAATAGGATGAGACATACTATGCTTCAGTTGTACTTAGTGCCATGCAAGACTGTTTCCTGCTAAACCAAGAGATCACTCCTGATCCCATACTGAAGCAACACCTTGAGGTGCTCTTTCTATCGATGGAACTGCCTGCCCAATCTGAATCAACATAACCTTCCAGGTTAATCTTTTGATCAGCCTTATACTTGAGCCCATAATCAACTGTACCCTTCAAGTACCGCAGAATATGCTTTGCAGCAATCAAGTGAACATGTCTCGGATCTGTCAAGAACTGGCTCAAGATGTTCACAAGCCTTGTGCTATGAATCCTGCCTTGTATCCCATGATGTTTCCATCTATTGCATGATGGAACTACGAACTTCTCTTCATGTATCGATACTGCATCCTAGACATCATTCTTCTTGAACTGGTCTTCGCCTTCTTCTTGGTTACTTCTTCATAGCTGGAAGGTTCTGCATCAATGATGTCGCTACATACGTCATATTATTCTTCATCTTGAACTGTCATCACTTTTTCTTCAGAACAAGTCTCATCCTTCTTTGCTTGTAGGCGATTTTACGTGATATTTCCTACAAGTCAAATGCATTAGTTGTATGGTTAGAAACATTTCATAAGGTATATTCATAATGAAAAATTCTTTTGCATCAAGATATATGATTATGCAACTATTTTAACCAATACAACATTCATCCATATCTCACGGAAACTTTCTAGATGCCTTCCATCTCTACTAGGACAACATTGAGATTGTGCACTAATCCAATATGTCAGCAAAGAGGTTTCATTCTAGATAAGTAGCAATGAAGAGTTGTATAGCACCGTGAGTTACTTACCCATCACCAGCATATTAGTAGTATATTGTCATTAATGCAAACATTCTATCATGCATAATACATCAACTAAATATAAACAAATGCATAACAAAACAATATCATGAAATGACAATGGAATACTTATCTTTATTTGTTTTGTGGGTAGAGTCCTTCTTGAGCCTTTCGCTTCATCATCTTCTTCATTCATGACATCATCATTTCTTATCCAAATGCTAAGATGGATAAGAGGTTCTTCAAGATTTGAGGGATCTTCCTTGGATGATGAGAGCTTGATCTTCAGTTGCTCCCATCTTCTCTTTTTTAATTACGAGTCGAGCTTCTTTTTCTTGTGTGCACTCTTCCCAGAGTCTATTGAAAGTAATCACTTCCTTTAGGCACACATTTCTTGAATGAATGAATCCCATGATCCTGGGAGGCCATTCAAGGTGGTTATCACCAGTTCTGCATTCTCCACTTCTTCTTCTACCACTTCAAGTTGTTCTTTGATTTGAGAGATCCTCGTAAAGTATGACTGTATGGTCTCTACATTTTGGATCTTCACATTCTTCAACTGTTTTCTCAAAGTCATATTTTGATTTATGTTCTTCCCTTCAAATAGCTTGGTCAAGGAATCAAACATCTCTTTCGGTGTCTTTAGGGAAGACACTTGTGATATAAGGTGATCCGTGATTGAATCAGCAATGCTCTTCTTGGTCTTGACCAAGTTGTTCTGGTGTAAGGCTTTTAGCCTCATCTCCCTCTGGAACTGGAACCTCTCTACTTGTGTAGGTGTCCAATTCATTTTCTTCAGAGAGATCATATACTTTCATAGTTGGAAGTTATCAGCTTCACCAAGCTTATCATCAAGCTGATGTTATAGATCACTTTGAAATGAAAACCTCAAATAAAAATAGCAAAAGATTAGATCTTACCGATTTGAGGTGTCCGTTCTGGTTTCGAAGCTGGCCGATCTAGTGTTTGTCAGAGAAACCCTAATTTTCAAAAATTTGAATCTTTCAAATCTGATTGGATAGACAAATAGACCTCTTCAAGGTGAGCTGTCCAATGTACTCATTTTCTGAAAACAGTGGAGGGAAGCTCTCGGAACAGGAAGCCCTAGTTTACCAATTTCTTCTACAGAAATGTCTGATACTGTTTCTACGATATCTCTGCAATTACTGCTCCGCTGTGTCTAAAAATTCGTACTGAGGTAGCCTCGCCTGTTCCTATTCCAACACCATAGGTTTCATCTGAATTGGTTTCACAAATTGGGACTTATGATCGTCTTCCCAAGGTGACCTGTTTGAGGACTTTTCAGCATAGCGAAGTTGTACAGACTGCCACGTGTCACTGTTTCATATTCAGGGTATGAAACTTCTACCACAGAAAGTACCATCTGTGCCCTTTCTGGAACATCTTGATAAATTTCATTTGGACCTTAGTAGCCCGAGACGTAGCAATTCTCCCGAGGTGTTCTGTTTAGGGATGAATCATGGAAGAGGCTGGAACCCTAACTTGGAGGAATAATATCTCCTAGAATATAGCGAGTATGAGGTTGAAACTTGGACACAGTGTACATCAGTATTTTAGCTTTTCCCTGTGAAAGTTTCAGCTCCTGATACTTCTCAAATCCCGAGATATAGTGAATTTACAAAAATTTATCAGTTTTAGTATTTAGGGTTTTTCCAGCTTGGGGTCAAACTAGGGTTTGACTTTCCCGGAGTTACACCCAACCAAAAATCTCGACCCAGGTCTCTAAACTTCGATTTTGATGAGGAGATAAATCCTAATCCAGGCTCACTAAAAAATTCTTCTTCTGTAAAAATCTCTAATTTCCCGCACCAAAAACTGAAAATGCTCGGAATCAAATTCCACTTCGACAAAAAGATGTGCCTTTCAATGGAGATTCATCTTAGCATACTTTTGTTGATGGATTGTGGAGAGAGACCCAAAAAGTAAGAAGCCCTAGCTTCTGTAGCTCTGACACCTTGTTAGATTTTTATCATTCTAAGCTAGCATTATCTTAGGATCTTTAACTAAGAGAATAACATGCACAGTAATAAACACAAGAGACAAGAGACAAAGAATTTTCCTTGGGGAAACCATAAAGGAGAAAACCCTACAACTTCCTCAGAGTTAGAATTAGCACCAAAAGTAAAACCTGAAACATAAAGATGATCTTTCGACAGCAGTAGTCTCTCTCTCTGATCTCAGCTTCTTCTCTCTCGCTCATGTGCCCCAGTGAGTGAGTGTGTGTGTGATAAATAGAGAGACTCACTCTCTATTTATAGTCTTTCATTCACTTAATGTCCACTTCAACATGTCGGCCCCACTTAACAATTACTTACTAGGGCCGACATCTCTAGGAGAGTCTAATAACCCTAGTGCCCCACAACTGTGGGGACTTTTCCCTCCGATCAACAAGGAGGGTTAACCTTGACACAATTGTGGGGACTATTGCCCTAACTTATAATGGAGGGTTAACCTCAATGACTTTACATGACTTGTTTACTTATTGAATCTCCCGATCGAAACATCGGGACATGACATAACTCAATTACATTATAGATACTTCCCGAAATAAACATCGGAGTACAATACATAAGATATACAAGTGAATACATTCCGAAGTTACAAATACATCAACAGCAGCAATGGAATGGCGGATGTGATCTGGTGTTTCCTCATTGAAGAGTCGCTCCCACTGGTCAAATTTTTTAAGCTTTCATAGTGATTCAATATCAAATACAATCATGTTGGGCTATAGTCAACATGCATTTTCTGCCAAATCGATCCATCCTTCCACTATGGCATGGGCTTCTGATTTTAGGAGGAGGAACATGGATTGGATTGGATTGGATTTAGAATTTGATTGATGTTAGAAAGAATTTTAATTTATTATGTCAAAGAGGCGCATTTTACAACTTAGTAAAAGGAGATGTGTAAATCTTTTTTTACTCAACATAGAGTTGACACGTGTTCTTTATAAAAAAAATAATAAAATGTTATATAAAATAACATGTCCGCTCAAATTAGATTTATTTTGTCGAAGACGGGCATTCTACACCCCAGTAGGAGGAGATATGTAAGTCCTTCCATGCTCATCTTAGCTCATCCTAGAGATGACATGTGTCCTTTATAAAAAAATATTAAAATGTTATAAAAATTAACATATCTCCTCTATTTAGATTTAAAATAATTTTTAGAACCACATATATAAGACTACAAATTAAAAAAGAAAAAACATTTCGTTCACATTTTCTCAACATTTCTACTTAAAAAAAAGTTTACCGTTAAAAAAACTTGATTCCTTTCTTGATAAATCCTTGATAATTGCAGGTACCTATTCATTGCCATACATGCTGCAACAATCTTTAATAAATAACAATGGCTTTTACCCATTAACCATATTTTACTTTACTTATGTATGATTTTGTTTTGTTTTATTGAGGTTTTCCAGGTCTAGTTCTATTTTAAACTTCAGGCATTTTAAGTGTAGTTTCTAACGTATCTTTAATTTTTTAACTATCGTGTGATCTACTGGATAATAGAGCTATTTCAACAGGGCAACGAATTTACTTATTGAGTTTTTCTTTCACTGATGTCTGTTTTTAGTTTACTTTTTTTTTTTTAATGATCTTTTAGTGTTTTTTTTGCTTTGTATAAGTTTAATTTTCAGTGTTTTATCAAGTTTTTGCGATGCGAGAGCATGGGAGTGGGGAAAAGTACATTTGGAAGGTGTAGAGACATCCCAAAATTTTGAGGTATTTTGGGGGCTGTGAGACGTGGGGTTTCTAAAATTATAAAAAAATAGAAAAATAATAAAAATATGAACCCGAACATATAAACTCTTATGTTCCCCAAGAGTTATGTAATGTAAATGTAATCGTTATAGCCAAGCATGCCATATGGATGTTTGTTTCTTTTTATTTGTTTCTATTTCGATTTATAACGAACATTTAGTGTAAAAGATTAAAATGTAAGATGAACAAATTTTGGTTTTAAGTAAAAAAATTTAAAAATTCGAGGGGGATGGGGGCTTGTGGGAACCCCCCATTTTCAGGAGATGGGGGGTGGGAGCCCCCCAATCCGAGAAACTCCTAGACGTGTGTTTCCCCAAGTTTCATAGGAAAGGGGCACTGGGAAACGCTTCCCATTGAGCCTCTCAATCCCCGGGGCATGGGAAGCACAGGGGGCACGCCCCCAACCCTGGGAGACGCTTCCCTATGGAACACTAGATGGCACTAGTCATTAAATTTAATAATGTAAGATGGTATATATTAGATATGTTTCGTAATAATGATTAGTAAATTTGTGATTAGGTTTTAAAAAATTAAAAAATTTAAGTAATAATGATTAGTTAATTCGTGATTAGGTTTAAAAAAATTAAAAAAACATTGTTAAATTGAAATGTGAAAAGTAATTTAATAAATATATATTGTAATAAATAATTAATATTGTGATAAAGTTTTATTAAAAAAAATTATTAAATTGAAATGTAATAGTGAATTAATTTATATTAATTGCAATATTGATGTTAAGTAAGGTTGTTTAGGTATTTATATTAATAAACTTGAGCACTGGTTAGAAAATGAGAGGTCAATTGATGCTAATATGATTGGTAACTAATATCATGATAATTCTATTTAAGAAAAATAGTTATCCTCCAATTTTGTAAAGTGATAGCATTACTACAACTATATAAGTTTTAATTCACGCTGAAAGAGTGTCAAGGAAAAATAAATTAACAACACTTAAATTATATAAATCTCAATTCAAGTTTCGACATTGTCGAAGGTAAAAAAAATTAACACTAGAAAACTTATAATTGAAGTAACTTTTTTAGTGTTTTAGGTATCTCAATTATTTTATATGATGTGAACTTTGAACATACATAATCTCTCATGAGATATGGAATTATTTCATTGTTTTTGAAATCATTTTATTGAGCAAATAAAAAATCATTTTATGAAACTTAAAATTTTAAAATGAAAATGTAAGGTTATTTATGCCATTATCTTGGCTAACATTGGATTCCAATGTATTTTGGTACAGTATAAAGCAATTATTAGATATTTTGAATATAAACATAAATTGCTAACCACCACATTCTCAAAAGAGGTTGCACTTTTTAAAGATGAGACTTAGAACAATAATGAAATCCTTAACACCGCTAATTTGAAACATTGTAAAGATTTTATCAAATCCTAATTTGATTGGTTAAAACAATTATTTTAGTGACAGTTAAATAAAATAATGACCGTTGTCAACATTGGTGCTGATGAGCAGCATAGGGAAATCAATCATCAGACTAACCCAAAAACACTTTGAAATGAACAATTTGTAACATTGGTCATGAATTTAAATGTTACTATGCCCTACTTTTAATAATATAAAATGTAACTTTAAAAGTTTCATAACTTAATTATTCTTTAGAATATTTTGGTATACGAAAACCATAAAAGATTGAGTACTTTCATTTCATCATAATTAAACATAGAATTAAAATTACGAAGAATAGAAAGAGTACTCAACCTCTTGCTGGACCATAAAATCAGACTTGAACCAAGCTAAAAGATGTACCCTACAGTAGACCTTCTATTTGAATTATCTCCTTCCTAATCAGAATTTGTATAACCAAGAAGTGAAATTGTAGCCTTGTTGTTTGAGAATTCTCTTTGTTGTTTTCCAATGACTTTCATGAGGTTTTTGCATAAACCTCAAAACCATGTTGACTATAAAAGAGAGATCAAGCATACTATGTGTCAAATATATCAAACTCCCCACACGCTGACAATATAAAGTGGCATCAACAAGATGAGTATTGCATTCAACAATTAATTTTACACTGGACTGAAATGGAATAAGTGAAGGATTACAATCACTCATATGATACCGAGCAAGTAAATATGTAGCATACTTAGGCTGAGAAAGAAATATACCATTATGTCAAATCTGAAGACCCAAAAAATAATGCAATAGGCCTAAAGATCATTTCAAATTGATGCTTAATATTATTCTTCAATTTTTGTATAAATGCAAGTTGGCTTCCAGTAAGGATATGATCATCCACATAAAGTACCACAATGAGGACATCATCATCAAATTTCTTAACATACAAATTTGGATCATATATACTCCACAAAAACCATTCTTCAATAAATAAGTATCAATTTTCTTATACCAAGCTTTGGGTGTCTGTTTAAGACCATATATAAAGACTTAATAATTTTCAAACAAGACTTGAAGTTTCAACATTAATAAAACCAGGTGGATGTTCCATATAAATGTCTTCACGAAGATCACCATTAAAAACAACACTCTTGACATCCATTTGGTGTATTTCCAATTGATAAGATGCAACAAGAAAAAGTATTCCATTTGTATTGTATTCAATTTAGCAACTAGAGCAAAAGTTTCAGTATAGCCTACACCTTCTTGTTGAAAAAAACCTTTTGCTACTAATCAAGCTTTATGCTTTTCAAATTGTCATTCTATAGTAAACCCTATTTTATATATTCATTTACATCCAACTAAATTATTTCCAAGAGGAAGGGGAACAAGAGTCCAAGTCTTTTTCTTCATTAATGAGTCATACTCAGCATTCATGGATTTTTCTCATTCGGGTTTATCTTTATCTTGAGCATAGGTGGAGCGTCATTTGTGGCCAATACTTTAGTCATAAGAGCAAAGTTAGATCTATTACGTCGAGTATCGTAAGGAATACCAATCTCAAAACCTATTAATCCAAGAGTTTTTCGGTCCCAAATAGGAAGAAGAGTAATGGTAGAACGAAATTAGTATCTTTGGAACATTCAGGTGGATCACTTGAAGATGAAGGTGAACTAGGATCAAGATCAGAGACAAAAGTAGAGGAATGGGTAACATATATAAAATCAATATAAAATGAAGGAAAAATCAAGGTAACATGAGGTTCAACAAACTTAGGTGGAGAAGAGACTCCATTGAATTGAATATCTCACCGGAAGATAACACGTTGGTTAGATGGATCACACAATCTATAAGCTTTGGAATCCTCACTATAACCAATGAAAATACAATTTTGAGACTAGGGCTCTAACTTTTTCCATTTTCCATTTGAAATATGGCCCAACATTCACTACCAAATATCTTAAAGTTACTGATATTAGGTTTCATTCAATTCCAATTTTCTTCGAGAGTAACTTGCAAAACGACTTTAGCAGGGACTCTATTCAAAATATGGTTAGCACAACAAATAGCTTCAGCTCCTAAACATTTATGTAATCCTTTAGAATAAAGCATGCATTTAGCCATTTCAACCAAAGATCTATTTTTACTTTCAGTTGCCCCGTTTTGTTGAGGTGTATAAGAAACTTTCTTTTGATGTTGAATTCCATACTTTGATAAATATCCATTAAAATCTTTTTTAGTGAATTCCCCCCAGTATCAGTTCTCAATGTCGTAATACTTTTCTAGATGCATTTTCAAGTAGGGATTTAAATTCTTGAAATATACCAAAAATTTCACTTTATGTTTCAAAAAATAAACCTAATATTTTCTACTATAATCATCAATAAAGTAAGGAAATGGTCAGTGTGAGACAAAGCAGGAGTTTCAAGAGGACCACATATATCACTATGAATTAATTGCAATTGTTCTCTAGCATGCCAAGCTTTACCTTTATCAAAAAAAAACTTACAATGTTTACCAAGCACACAACCTTCACAAATACCTTTAGTGGAAGAAATTGAAGGTAAGCTAAGTACCATTTTAGATAACATTTTCATTTTACCATAATTCAAGTGACATAATCTTTCATGCATGCCATTATTAACTTTGTTCATCGACATGAGCAACATAGGAATAAAAATGTTGTTTTTTACTTGAATTAAAATTGGTTAACTTATATAGACCAATATTGTGATCAACATGATTGGAAGAAACAACTTTGAAGTTATGTTTGATAGGTTTTATAACATATTTATCTAGCCAAGCTTCAAACTTAAAACTTTTTTTACAAGCATGATAAACAAAAAGCAAATTGATGAGCATGCCTTGAACATGAAAAACATCTTCTAATATACCATTAAGAACTTTAATATATTTTTTTAACACAAACGAGTAATGGATATTATATTGAAAATCATGAGTACATTGATCAGAAGGGTTGGCTACGATCATTCTATATCCAGCCAGAGACTTCCTTGCCCATCCCTTACAGAGGTTTAACTGTCCATTTCAAAAATGTGAAAAATTCATGGAGCCCAATTAAAGAAGGGAAGATTGCCATTTCTGATGATTAACGCACCATCTAGATTTGCCCCTTTATTAGCCAGACTATTGGCTTTGGAATTATTACTTCTTATGATGTGAAAGAAATTCAGATCCTGAAATTATTTAAAAATGCTAGTAAGTTTGAAATGAATACTAAAGATAGGGGATTTAATTACTCTCGATATTTTTCGAGATTCGTTTATGACAATCATTGAATCCCCAAAAACTGCCAGCTTTGTAATCCACATTCTTTAGCTATTTCCATTCCTTTGATTAGAGCTAACCATTCAGCTTGATTGTTGGATTTTCTTCCAATTTCCTAAGAGAAATCTTCAATTTTGTTCCCTCCTCGATCAAACAATATCCCCCCCGCTCTTGCTAAACCAGAGTTTCCTTTAGAGGCGCCATCAAAAAACAGTGAGTAATTATTTAACAATTTCCACCATTTATTAAACGGGAAGTATCCAGTCTAATTTTCCACCCCGAATAGCTTGTATTTTTTATGAATGGTGTCAGGATGGAAAATCCCATCAGAAAGTATTTCGCCCATATCTTCTCTTCATAGGAGAGAGGCTCTATCACAATAAACTTGAGTCCTCTTGAACTCATAGCCTCAACCCAGAGACTCTTTGCAGCGGCTACCACTTTGATCAAATTAGCTTTCTGGTCTTCAAAGATTCCTTATTTCTTGCTGCCCAAATTTTCCAACAAATGAATTTGGGAATGGATATCGAGAGTCTAAGGAGATCGAGGTTTTTATTGAATGAGCCTTGACATTAATGCTTCCACCCATGAAAGAAGTCTCTAATCCTTGTTGGGAGATTCAGGTTTGTTTCAAGCTCTCTAATTTCCAAACACCAAATGTTCTGAGTGAATTCGCACTCCAATAATAAGTGTTGCAGAGTTTCTTTGGAGTTTTTGCAGATACTGCACCTAGAGGGGCCTTCAAAATTCCTTTTTTTAAGTTTATCAGTCTTGAGCGTTTTCTCATAAACTAGAATCCAATAAAATGTGTTTATTTTAGGGAGATCATCCTTGCTCCAAATCGCACTCCAGACTTTGTCATTTGCATGGATGAACTTGTTATGTTTTATACAGATAGATTTGCAACCTTCGTGGACTGAGTATTTTTCTATAGAGCCCCAACCCCTTCGATATTTATGGGATTTCTGAGTGGGAGCCAAGGCAAGCAGGTGGGAGCACATGAAGTCTAAATCATTTTTGAGATTCTGGGGAACTATGAGTTCTTTCCACCCTAGCCATCGTCCTATATTGTTCCATATTGAGATATCATACAACGATATGAGATTCTTGTGCTCCATCCAAATTCTAAGATCGTTGAGCCCCACAAAGATCTTTAAAGGTGGGAGATTCCCAATTTTATCATCCCATAGTCTTATTTTTTCCCTGTTTCCAAGAATCCAGAAAATATCTTATTGAATTACTCCAACTTCCTTGTAACATAATTTCCAATGGGTGATCCTTCCTTTCGGGTGTCTTCATGCTCTAAGCATTTGAGTCTAGGTGCAACTAGATATTTTTTTATTATAATTTATTTCCACCAATAATTTTCCCCGGAGACAAGTCTCCAAAGGATATTCACGCCTAGGGAAATGTTCATGAATCCCGGGTCTCACACTCCAGGTCCCCCCTGAGTTTTTGAGCAACATACTCGTTCCCAGTTTATCATATGCAGTTTTTCCTGGTTTGTTTTGCCTCCATTCCATAAGAATTGTCTTAACTCTTTAAATACGTTCTGCATAACCTTCACTGGTGCTAAAGCTATAAAGTACGAATATATTGGCATGGTCGATAAGACAAATTTGATAAGTACCAGCTTTCCAGTTGGATTAAGCCAGTGTGCACCCCACGCTGAAATTCTAGCTTTGATTTTGTCAGTGATATGATGCCAATCAGTTGATCTCTTGGCACCTTTGAAAATGGGGACACCCAAATAAAAGGAGTTCCATTCCTTCTTACCTTCGAATCCCATGATTCTTGTCATCTTTTCTAGCTTGTTTATGGGACAGTTCCATCTATAAATTTGTGTCTTTGATGAATTGATCTTTCCATTAGAGGCTATCATAAATGAGTCTAGTAGCTTCTTGAACCTTTTTGCAATGACAGTTGAAGCACCACCCAAAATTATAATTGTATCATTGGTGAATTGTGCATTATTTACATCCTTTACTCCTCTAGCAATATTTAGCCCAATAAGCTCTCTCTGATATCTTAGGACCTGTAGTTTTTTGTTTAAATCCTCAACAACAAAAAGGAATAAGGAAGGAGATAAAGGGCATCCTTTCCTTATACCACGAGAATCTTGAAAGAAATTTGTGGGTCTTTCGTTCACTAGAGGGGCAATCCACGGGTTTCCTATACAACATTTTATCCATATTATGAATTCTAGGGAGAATCCCATCTTTTTCATGACTCCAAGCAAAAATTTGTGATTAATTATGTCGAATGCATTAGCCATATCAAGATTAATGGCCATTCCAGACTGCTATCTTCCCATGCCCGAATGGATGGTGTATTGAACAATTATTATGTTGTCTAGTATCTATCGGCCTTCCACAAAACCGCCTTGAGATTCAGAAATAATTTTGATCATCAATCTTTTTAATCTATTGGCTATTATTTTTGTGAGAATTTTGTACGAGGTATTGTAGAGGGAAACAAGCCTAAAACGATTAATAGAAACTGTTTTTTTTCTCTTTTGGAATTAGAGCAAAAAAAAGTAGAATTAGTGGTTCCTCTGATTTTTGCCTTGTTCTTGGTTCTATTCAACATCTTGCAGAGATCGTTTTTAATGATATACCATGTTGATCTATAAAAAATTATAGTGAACCCGTCAAGCCCGGGGGATTATCAGGATGAAGAGTCCAAATAGCGTTGATGATTTCATGTTCTTGAATAGGTTTATAAATTTCTTCATAATCATTTTCAGAGATAAGATTTGGAATGGAGGAGTAGAAGTCAACATGTGCTTCCAAGTCAGTTTCCCCACTGTCTGTGTAAAGCAAACAAAAATGCTGAAAAATATGTTCCTTTATATCATATTGGCCTTCTACTTTCTGTCCATTTTAATCTTGTGTTATTTAATTGTATTCTTATTCAACCTTGTGTCAGTATGCTTGTGGAAATTCTTAGTTCCTAGTTCTAATTCTTTCTCAGCTTCCTGCTCTGTGAGCTGTCGATTTGATTTCCTGCCCCTGGTGGAAGGAGGGAGAATCGGTTCAATGTCATTAAGTGACCCACTGGAGGATGATAGAGAGCCCATTGCTTGAAGATTTTCTTTGTCGTTTTTAACCATATCTTCCTAGGAGTTGTTTTCTTGAGATTTCCTTATTCGGTGACTTCCTTGGATCTTTGTTCTTAGGGGGTGGTGGTGTTGTTTTTGGGATAACCTCATCGATGGGGTCAATCTGTGTGTTTTTGTCAGAAATTTCTCCTTCCTCTGTCTGAAGTGATTGGAATTGATTTCTTATGGTTGCTCTAGGTCGAGACCAAGGATCAATGTTGGGAGTTGACTGAGGAGCAGTGTGTGATTTTTTCCCTTCTTTAGTTTGTTGTCATCCTTCTTTCTAGGCTTTCTCAACTTCTTCTTTAGTGACTTTAGGGTATCATTTTTCAAAATGTATGTACTCATGATATTTCTTGCATTTCAAAGATAGATGTCCGTAATCTACTTTTTTATAATGTTCCCATCCATCCATTTCGATATTTACAGCTTAAGGTAATCCCTTCTCCAGATATACGTCAATACATATTCTAGCACATGAGAACAGAGATCCTCGCGACTCTACTTTATCAATACACTTACCCAAAGAATTTCCAATCGCTTCCAGAACTTCATCATTCCAATAGTGTAAGGGTAAGTGTGACAATCGAACCCATACTGGAACAACATTTGGAATTTCTTTCTCATGATCAAAGGAGAGACTCCATCTGTTTAATTACATTCCTCTCGGTCCCATAAAATATAGACCACTTCTGAAAATCAAATCGTGATCTTTGTTTTCAAACAAAAAAATAAAGAAACCTTTTCCACAATGTTGATGTATTTGTAACTTTGGAATGTATTCACTTGTATATTTCATATATTGCATTGCATTGGTCCTCGATATTCCTATCGAGAAAATCATTAATGTAATCAAGTCATATAAATTCATAGTGATTAACCCTCCTTGTTGATCGGAGGAAAATTCCCCACAGTTGTGGGGCACTAGGGTTATTAGACTCTCCTAGAGAAGTCGACCCTAGTAATTTATTGTCAATTCGAAAACTAGTATAAATAGAGAGTGAGCCTCTCTATTGAGACACACACTCACCCATCTATAGCGCATAAGTGAGAGAAGAGGAGCTCACACAAGTGAGAGAGAGAGAGAGAACAACTATTGGAGATCATCTTTCTGTCTTTGGGTTTTACTGCTGCCATCGGTGCTCATTCTATCTCTGAGGAAGTTGTGGGGTTTTTCCTTTATGGTTTCCCCGAGGATAAATCTTTGTGGCTATTATCTCTTGTGATTGATTGATGTGCATTTTATTCTCTTAGATAAGATCCTAAGATCATATTGTCTAATTGATAAAAATCTAAAATGGTATCAGAGCTTACCTGAGAATAAGACATTGTGCAGATGTAGAAGCTAGGGATTCTTACTTTTTGGGTATATCTCCACAATCCATCAGCAAAATGAGGCTAGGATAACTCTCCATTGAAGGGCGCATCTTTCTGTCGAAGTAGAATCTGATTCTGAGCATTTTCAATTTTTGACCTGTCACTACATCAGGAAATTAGGGATTCTCATAGAAGATGAATTTTTTAGTGAGTCCAACATAGGATTGATCTCCTCATCAAAATCAAAGTTTAGAGAAAAAAATCGAGGTTTTTGGTTGGGTAGAACTCTGGGAAATTCAAACCGTAATTTGCCCTGGAACTAGAAAACCAGCACTGCAGAAGATCAGCTCCAAATCCAGTTTTCAGCTTCTCAAATTGGTAAGATCTAAATATTTTGTATTTCCATTTGAGGTTCTCATTTAATATGTCTCATCACACCAAGCTTGATGGAAAACTTGAGGGAGCTGATAACTTCCGAGCATGGAAATATAGGATCTCACTAGTTCTTGAAGAAAATGAATTGGACTCCTACATTAGTGGAGAGGTTTCAGTTCCAGAGGGAGATGAGGCTAAGGCCTTACATAAGAAGAAATTGATCAAGGCCAAGAGGATCATTGCTGATTCAATCAAGGATCACCTCATACCACAGGTGTCCTCCCTAAAGACACCTAAAGAAATGTTCGAAGTTGTGACCAAGCTATTTTGAAGGGAAGAACATAAATCGGAAGCTGACTTTGAGGAACTAGTTGAAGAATGTGAAGATCTAGAATGTGGAGACCATACAATCATGATTTACAGGGGTATCCCAGATCAAAGAACAACTTGAAGCATTAGATGAAGAAGTAGAGAATGCATAAATTGTGATGACCACCTTGAATGGTATCCCTAGGTCATGGGACTCCTTCATTCAAGGGATTTGTGCTAGAAGAAAGCTAGTCACCTTCAGTAGGCTGTGGGAGGAATGCTCACAAGAAGAAGCTCGAATAGTAGCTCGAGAAGAAAAGATGGGAAATGAATATCAAGCTCTCATAGTACACACCAAGAAAAACAAAAGAGACCATCATCATCACAGAGGTAAGCATTCACATCAGAATAACCTTAGAAAATATCTATCTAGTATCCGATGCTTTACATGTGATGAGAAAGGACACATATCCAGATTTTGTCCCAAAAACAAAAGTGGCTCTCAAAAGAAGAAGAACTACAAAAGAAGACATCATGCTCACACTACAGAGGATTATGAACCTCAAAGTAAGAGAGTCAAAGAAGAAGACTTTTTTAGTGATGAAGAATATGTTTTGATTTCCGCTCTCATGGGAACTGTCACACATGGAAGCAATGATTGGCTCATAGATAGTGGGGCTTCCAAGCATGTGACGGGATTCAAAGAATCCTTTTGTAAAATTATCAGAACATGAGCCACCCCACAAGGTGAAACTTGGGGATGACTATCAGTATCCCATAAAAGGTAGTGGTGAATCCTCCTATAAGCTAGACTTTGGAAAGTCTATGAAGATGAAGGATGTCTTGTTTGTACCAGGACTAAAGAAGAACCTCCTCTCCATCTATGCATTAGATGCAAAAGGCATGATGGTTGCATTTGTAGATGGCCAAGTCCTTATGTGGCCAAAGGGAAAGACTATAGATGATTCAGTTGTGATTGGAGAGCAAGAGGTACATTTATACAAGCTAAAGGTCCAACTAGAACAAGCCTTGGTCCATGACTCAGTAGATCCAAATGAACTTTGGCACAGAAGGCTTGCACATGTGCACTATAGAGCACTACCACTTGCAAGAAAAGCTGTTGAAGGTCTTCCAAAAATACAGGAAAAACATGAAGATGTCTGCAAAGGATGTGTGAAAGGAAAGAACACAAAGAAGGCATTTCCAAGTAGCGAGAGCAAGGCAAAAGGAATCTTGGAAATCATCCACTCTAATGTATGCAGTCCGACGTCATCCAGCTCATTGAGTGGGTATGTATACTATGTTTCTTTCATTGACAATTTTTCTAGGAAGACATGGATATACTTCTTGAAAAAAAAAGATGAAGTATTCAACAAGTTCAAAGAGTTTAAAGCCTTGATTGAGAACCACACAAAAAAGAAAATCAAGACCTTTCGATCAGACAATGGCGGAGAATTCACATCAAATGAATTCAAAGAATTATGCAGAGATTTGGGGATTAAGAGGGAGTTGACAACTCCATATAATCCACAACATAATGGGGTTGCAGAAAGAAAGAATAGAACAGTTATGGAAGCTACAAGGGAAATGCTTCATGATCAAGATATTCCCATGCATCTATGGGCAGAAGCTGCTAGAACAACTGTGTATGTACAAAACCGTACTCCACATAGAGTACTTGAGAACAAGACACCTGAAGAAGTCTTCTCTGGAAAAAAAAAACAGAAGTCAGTCATCTCAGAATATTTGGTTTTCCAGTGTACATACACATTCCAAAAGAAAAGAGGACAAAATTAGATCCTTCAGGAAAGAAGGGTATATTTGTGGGATATAGTGAAAGCTCGAAGGCTTACAGAATATACTTCCCAGGGTTCAAGAAGATTGACATCAGCAGGGACGTAACATTTGACAAACACTTAGCTTACAAAAAATCCAGAAAGAGACCTGCTGAAGACCTTGAAGAACCAGAAGCACCCAGGATTCAAGATACAACTATGAACGATGCAAATCGAGAAGATGATTGAGAAATAGAAGAACCCCAGGAACCTGTAGATACACCACATGAGAAGAATCCTCATAAGAGGAAACCTGCATGGGTACGAGAGGCTATCCTAGGTGTAGAAATATATGGGGCTCCAGAAGAAATGCACAGAGAGAGGAAAAGAACTAGGTCCTACTCCAGTTATGTAGCCCTATTACGTGACATCATTGATAAAGAACCTTCCAACTATGAGGAAGCTACAGAAAAGAAATAATGGAAGGATGCTATGATCAAGGAGTACTAGTCGATCATGAAGAATGATGTCTGGGATGTTTTCCCAAGACCAGAGGGGAAGTCTGTTGTGACTTCCAAATGGATCTACAAGATTGAGCATGCTGCAGCTGGAAACATAAATAAATATAAAGTAAGATTTGTGGCTCATGGCTTCTCCTAGAAAGAAGGAATAGAATATGAAGAGACTTTTGCACCTGTAGCCAGATACACTTCCATCATATCAGTTACTTGCTCTGGCTGCAGTGATGAAATGGAGAATACACTAGATGGATGTCAAGACTACTTTCTTGAACGGTGTAGTAGAAGAGGAAGTGTATGTGGAGCAGCCACTTTGTTTTTGAGACACATGACAGGGATACTCATGTGTGTAAATTGAAGAAAGCCCTGTACCGTTTGAAATAGGCACCCAGGACATGGTATGGTAGGATTGACAATTTCCTGACTAGTTTGGGCTTTACCAAGAGTAAAGCGGATTTCAACCTTTACTACAAGGTTGAAGAAGGGAACCCAGTGATACTCCTACTATATGTAAATGACCTATTTGTAATAGGTGAGGATGGGTTGATTGCTGACACAAAGAGGAAGCTTGTTGTCGAGTTCTAGATGAAAGACTTGGGCATGATGTACAACTTTCTAGGCATGGAGGTGTGGCAAAATGTAGATGGAATATCCATGGGATAAGGGAAGTATGCATGGAGATCTTGAAGAGGTTCGGGATGATGGACTGTATGGCCATGACCACACCTATGGAATCGAACCTAAAGCTATTAAGTGATGCTTCATTAGATTCGGTTGATGCTACGATGTATCGTGAGATGATTGGGTCCTTGATGTACAAGACGAACACGAGACCAGATATTTGTTTTGTTGTGAACACATTGAGCCAGTTCCTAACATATCCAAGACATGTTCACTTGATTGGTGCAAAGCATATTCTGAGGTACCTAAAGGGTACAGTTGATTATGGGCTCAAGTATGAGGCAAACCATAATATTAACCTAGAGGGTTATGTGGATTCGGATTGGGCAGCCAGTGCCATTGATAGGAAGAGCACTTCTGGGTGTTGCTTTAGTATGGGATCAGGTGTGATCTCTTGGTTTAGCAGGAAGCAGTCCTGCGTGGCAATAAGTACAATCGAAGCAGAGTATGTCGTAGCTTGTTCAGCTAGTCATGAGGCAGTATGGCTAAGGAAGCTAATGTCTAATGTGTTTGATCTCTAGTTGGATGCTACTTGTATATATTGTGACAACCAGAGTTGTGTGAATTTGTCAGAGAAACCAGTGTTCCATGACAAGTCGAAGCATATTGAGATCAAATACCACTATATCAAGGATATGGTGCAGAGGGGAACAGTGAATCTCCAGTATGTTGCGATGGACAAACATATAGCTAATGTGTTGACCAAGCCATTAGCTAGAGTGAAGTCTGAGTACTTTCGGGAGAAGATTGGTGTTCTCCAAATAGAGGTTCCTTCCAAGGATAAGTGATGTGTCCATGAGCCTTTCTAACATGGTGATAGGTGGGGCCTCCCATGGTCAGATATAAGTGATGTGCATTTCTGACATGGTGGTAGGATTGGTTCCTCCCATGGTCAGATGTAAGTGTTGTTCCCTTCTGACATGGTGGTAGGATTGGTTCCTCCCATGGTCAAATGTAAGTGTTTTGCCCTTATGACATGGTGGTAGGATTGGTTCCTCCCATGGTCAGATGTAAGTGTTGTGCCCTTTTGACATGGTGGTAGGCGGGGCCTCCCATGGTCAGATATAAGTGCAATGGCCTACATCCAGTATGAAAAAGGACTGGCTCTGTAGAGACCTACATCTAGTATGAAAAAGGACTGGCTCTGTAGAATTACATCCAGCATGAAAAATGGTTGGCTCTGTAATGTCCTACATCCACTATGAAAAAGGACTGGCTCTATAGAGACCTACATCCAGCATGAAAAAGGGTTGGCTCTGTAAAGGCCTACATCCAGAATGAAAAAGGACTGGCTCTGTAGAGACCTACATCCAGCATGAAAAAGGGTTGGCTCTGTAGAAGTACATCCAGCATGAAAAAGGGTTGGCTCTATAATGGGCTACATCTAGTATGAAAAAGGACTGGCTCTGTAGAGACCTACATCCAGCATGAAAAAGGGATGGCTCTGTAGAAGTGCATCCAACATGAAAAAGGGTTGGCTTTGTAGCAACCTACATCCAGTATGAAAAAGGACTGGCTCTATAGAGACCTACAACGGTATGAAAAAGGATTGGCTCTGTAGAGGTACATCCAATATGAAAAAGGACTATCTCTATAGAGGCCTACATCCAGTATGAAAAAGGACTGGCTCTATAGAGGTACATCCAGCATGAAAAATGGCTGGCTCTGTTGATGAAGACCTACATGGAGGCTAGGCCTACAATCAGCAAGAAAAAGGGTTGGCTCTGTAGAACTTCCTGTGACGAGAATAATTGAGAGATAGCACCATTTGATATAGATAGTGGAAGCAATGATGATGATGATGATCCAGTAATGATCCAGCTTTGATGATGAGCCAGTGATGATCCAGTAATGATCCAGCTTTGATGATGAGCCAGTGATGATCCAGCTTTGATGATGATCCAGTGATGATCCAGCTTTGATGATGATCCAATGGTGATCCAGCTTTGATGATGATCTAGAGAATAAGACTTGTGTTGATGAATTGTGTCAAGAGAATACCTAATTCCTAGTTAAGAGGGAGTGTTGATGTATTTGTAACTTTAGAATGTATTCACTTGTATATTTCATATATTGTATTTCATTGGTCCCCAATGTTCCTATAGAGAGAATCATTAATGTAATCAAGTCATGTAAAGTCATAGTGATTAACCCTCCTTGTTGATCGGAGGACAAAGTCCCCACAGTTGTGGGGCACTAGGGTTATTAGACTCTCCCAAAAAAGTCGGCCCTAGTAAGTTATTGTCAAGTCGGAAACTAGTATAAATAGAGAGTGAGCCTCTCTATTTGAGACACACACTCACCCAGCTATAGCACATAGGTGAGATAAGAAGAGCTCACTCAAGTGAGAGAGATAACAACTGTTGGAGATCATCTTTTTTTCTTTGGGTTTTACTGCTGCCATTGGTGCTCATTCTATCTCTGAGGAAGTTGCAGGGTTTTCCCTTTATGGTTTCCCTGATGATAAATGTTTGTGTTTATTGTCTCTTGTGATTTATTGTTTTGCATGTTATTCTCTCAGATAAGATCCTAAGATCATATTGTCTAATTGATAAAAATCTAAAACACATAAGCTTTGTTGCATTTCCCATGAAATTAAAGGTTTCCAATTCTTAGCAATCCAAGAATCCATGGTTTTCGGAGAAGGCCAAATGCCCGGGTACTGTCCCACAAGGCCTCTTTCACTCAAATCAAGAGCCATACATATAGAAGTTGCTGACACGATATGGAACTTTGGGGCAGAGGCAAGTTTAACAAAATTGGCGAAAAACTCCTCAAAGGCTGGTGGGGGGAGTGTAGAGGCCTCCAAAGCCTTGAAAGCACTCTCAAGAATGCGCCTTCTCTTCTCCAGATTTGGATACGGAGGATCAACCATCGCTTCCCAACTTCCAGCAATAGCGTTCCTCTAGCTCAGTTGAACCAACATTGATCCTCCTCTCGCTCTCCGCCCACTTGTTCACGCCCGATATTAAGAACTTTAATATTACCAGAACCTACCGCTGAAATGTATTTACCATCATTAAGACAATCCCCATAAACATGGGTTTAGGGACATTGGGTTAAAAAAATTTAACCAAGGTTGATAATTAATGCTAAGGACTTAGGTTAATTCTAACTAGGGTCATCTTCCCTTAGCCCCCTTTCACTGCCCCCACTTGTGGAATCATAACCCCCCATCTCTTCTTCATCCTTCTTCATGTTCAGTCATCAAGAATTGTTATATTAAGTATAAATATGCATCATTACATTATCTATGTTCATCATATAACATTTAATTTTATATTCTAGCCACTTCATCTTACATACATAGCTACATTCTAGTGTCAAGAACGAGATGTAGCATTCCCCTCTCCCTTAATTTATGCACCGCCCTCGGTGCATTATGAAACTATATACATAATTACATCAAAATTTCAAAACAAATGTGAATATGCCTCCCATATGACATCCTCCATCTCCCATATCCATTCCTCAAGGCTATAATGGGTCCATTGGACCTTCACCTACCCTATTGCTTAGTTCTTGAGTAACATGGCTTTCTTGTTCAGGATACATGTTGGTATTACCTACATATGTCCTTTTGGTTATACCTAATTCAAATCCCAATCAATTACATGTTTAGGGTCAGGTACATTGTTTTTCAATAGTAATGCATGGACCACATTATGAATCTTTATGCAAGCAAGCAATGCAAGTCCAGATGTAGTAGGTCATATCCTAGTAAGGATCTCAAATGCCTAACAATATGTAACATCTAACTTAGAGTAGCTTCCCCATTTCAAGGGTATCTTCTTCATGTAACTTTTAAATACACATGCTCCGCAACCCCAAACTATGTTGATATTGTTCCCTTCTCTAGATAGCTTTCCTACCTATCATGTGATGTACTTACATCTTTCTTGTTTTTTACTATCTAGTACCCTACCATTTCCTTGAGTAAATATTCCACAAATATAGATTTTTATGTTGAATTGTCCTTGTTAGAATAATAAACCCATAGTTAGCTACCTTAGACATTAATTAATCAATTTTTGTCCTATTTGCCTAGTTTCCAATATTCCACTCTATGCAAGTTGTCTTCCACATGTCCTAGAAGTCAAAATTTCTAAAACTGAGTCATGGAGCGCTTGGGAAACCTCCTGGAATCCATATTTAGCATATCTGCTTTATTCCAGATCCTCTCTAGTGCATGTCTGCTTTTTCTGCTTTATTGCCTGCTTTTTTGAGTTTTATGGCAAAAGGGAAAGTAAGACTAGGTGCAGTTGACTTGTTTTTTGCCCTCATCATCCTCCATTATTTTCTCCTAATAAAATCATGTATGATTTGTATTTCCATAACCTATTAGCTTTCCTACTTGACTTTTCCAATTCATGAGCTCCTAGGCAGATTTGGAAACTGCTTTATGCACCTATGGGGGATTTGACTAGATTTAGTAAGCCTGTTTTTGACTATTTCGAATGGAATCCTTATGCATTCAAATATCTCATGTAATTATTTATTGCAGTAGATTATGACTTCACAAGATTGGCTATTGTACACTTATTCAATACAGATTAGTGTTATGCTCCAATTTCAGTCTCCTTTGTGTGTAAATTTGCATGTTTGATTAGTAATTTTGTGAGTGCAATTGATCTATCACCTGGGTTCAATTTCCACATGGTATCAGAGCCTTTGTAGATCGATTTCTCTCCTTCCATATTGCTATTGCAGGTTCGATATCTTGACTGGGAGCTATTCTGCTGACTGAAGGGACAATTTCTGAGCTATGGATCAATCTCAGAAGATCATCTTGACTCCATTTAATTTCTTTGAATGGAAAGCAGAGATGGAGATACTATTGAGAGTGAAAGGTCTCTACAGGGTGACTATGGCAACTGAAGCATATCCCAATGCAACTGTAGAGAAAATTAAATGGCACAACAGGAGGGATGAGGCTTATGGTCTCTTATGTCTGAGCATATCCAAAGACCTCCTCTTCCATCTTGATGGATTGACATCACCAAATGAAGTATGGGAGAAGCTTGTAGAGATTTTTGGTAAGACATATGAGATGAGAGGACATCAAATCAAGAATGAATTGATCTCCTTGAGTCCCAGTAGCTTCGAATCCCTGCAACTCTACTTTTCCAAGTTTAAAGCCCTTGTTTTGTAGCTAAAACATTGTGGAATTGAAAAGGAGGAGCAAATAGTTTTGGCCATACTCTCAAAGATTGGCCCTAACTATTCAGTGTTTTTTTCGACCTTCCATGCCACCAAGTTGACAGGTCAAGCCTGGAAGATTCCTAAGCTTGCAGAGTTCATGGAATCCCTCAAACAAGAACAAGATAAACTGGTGATGATGGGCACCATCAAACCTTCCAAAGACCAAGATCTGGTTGTTGGAGATTCAAGGGTGGATTCAAAAGGAAATAATAAAGCTAAGAAGCCACCTGAAAAGAAGAGAGACAAGAACAAGTCTCAGGAGTAGCCCCAAGGCTCCAAGAAGAACTTCCAGAAGAAGAAGAACAAAGGAGAAATGAGCAAGTGTGCATACTGCAGTAAGGTCTTTCATCCTGAAAGCTCCTACATGAAGAAGCAAATTGACATGTTGACCCAACTCCTGGAGAAGAATAACATCTCCCTTCCTGATAGCTCAAAGAAGAGGGAAGGAGGATAAAATTCAGAAGATAGAGAGAGAGTTCATGCATTGGTTGCCGGCACATCAAGCTCACCTAGTTTCATCATAGACTATGGAGCTTCAAGACATATGGTTTCAACCAAGGAGGCATTCTCCTCTCTTGACATGTCGAAAGGTCCACCAATAGTGCTGGGAGATGACTCTCTCACTGATAGTTTGGGCAAAGGAAGGATTGATCTTGACCATGGTAAATTCAACAATGTATTGTATGTTCCAGGTCTTGCCTCTAACCTCTTACCAGCGTATCAGATGACCCACACAGGGTCTCCAAAGAAGGTCATATTCTCCCTTGATGATGTTGAGATCATGGATATTTCGAGTGGTAAAGGCATTGCAAAAGGAGTTGTAGATCACACTTCGAAGGTATACTGATTTTCACATTTTATACCCTACTCAAACCCCTCTACTCTTCTGATTCATGCTAATGAGGCAAGCAAGATTTGGCATGAAATATTTGGCCATATTAACTATAAGTATCTTTCTGATCTAAGTGAAAATGAAATGGTCATAGGGTTACCAAATATTAAGTTTTCCAAGGGAGTCTGTCAAGGTTGTGTCCTAGGAAAACACCCAGAGCATAAATTTGAGAGAGCTAGTCATGAGAGAACCTCTGCACCTCTTGAGTTGATCCACAGTGATGTTGCTGGTCCATTCCCTCATATGTCAATGAGTCAGGCCAAATATGCATTAACTTTCATAGATGACTTTTTCAGGTACTGTTGGGTTTACTTCCTGAAGCATAAGTTTGAAGTTTTTGGCCTCTTCAAAGTCTTTAAGACTTTGGTTGAAAACCAATCTAGGAGGAAACTTAAGATCCTCAGATCTAACAATGGTGGTCAGTATGTCAAGTTTGAGTTCATTCAATATTGTGAAGATGCAGGTATTCAGATGCAGCATTCAATCCCTTACACACCATAGCAAAATGGTGTTGCTGAGAGAAAGAACAGATCACTGAAAGAGATGCCAACCTCTATGTTGGAGGCTAAGACTTTTCCACCAAAGTTTTGGGCCGAGGCTATAAACTGTGCATCCTATATCTAGAATAGGGTGCCTCATAAACAGCTTGATGGCATGACTCCTTTCGAAGCATGGAGTGGGCACAAGCCAGATGTGACCCATTTCAGGATTTTTGGCTCAAGGGCTTGGGCTAGAATTCCAACAAAAAAGAGGAAGGCTTTGCAGCCCCAAAGCCAAGAGTGTCTATTTGTTGGGTACTCTGAATATTTGAAAGGGTACAAGCTGATCAATTTGAGCACAAACAAAGCCTTCATTGAAAGGAGTGTTCAGTTCCAAGAAGAGCCTTTAGCAGCAGTTGAAGTTGGAGAGTCTTCTTCACCACCAGAACCATTGAACGTAAGTGAAGAGACAAATGAGTTTGCTGATTCTGATATGTCTGATAATGATGATTTAATTGCAGATCCTAACAGTCCTACAAGACCAAAATGGGCAGCAAAGACCATTCATGCAGCTGGGGAACTAGCTAGAAATCCTAGTGATCCTAGGAGGACTAGATCTCAATTTGAGAGTGCCCTGAGCATCAAAGACCCTTTGTTTACAGAGAAATGCTATCTGATGGTTGAATTAGACCCACAGACATATGAATATGAAGCACATGATCCAATATGGCAAGCAGCCATGAAAGAAGAATTCAGCTCACTCCAGAAGAACAACACTTGGGAGCTAGTTGATCTTCCCCCAGGGAGGAAGCTAGTTCAATGTAAGTGGGTTTTCCAAACTAAGTTTGTTTCTGATGGTTCACCTTTGAAATATAAGGCAAGATTGGAAGGGCTACCCATAGGTACATGGTATTGACTACAATGAGACCTTTGCACCAGTGGCAAAGATGGACTCGATCAGGCTAGCCTTAGCCATTGCAGCTTCGAAGCAGTGGGAGGTACATCACATGGATGTGAGGTGTGCTTTCCTGAATGGAGATCTTACTGAAGAGATTTACATGCAGCAGCCTCAAGGGTTTGTTACTAATCCATCTTTTGTGTGAAGGCTAAAGAAATCATTGTATGCGCTTAAGCAAGCCCCCAAGGCTTGGTATGCCAAGATTGATGGCTTTCTATTGTCATTGAGTTTTGTTCGATGCAAGTCTGATCCAAATGTTTATTTGAAGCTGATTCATGGTTCTTTGATGATTATTGTCTTGTATGTGGATGACCTTCTAATTACAGGAAGCTCAAAGAAAGAAATTGCCTCCTTGAAGGATGCAATGAACCATGCATTTTCTATGACTGAGGGTTGTTGAGCCAATTCTTGGGTCTCGAAATTGCTCAATCCCAACATGGAATAAAATTACATCAATCCAAGTATGCTTTGTATTTTCTGAACAAGTTCAACATGAAATATTGCAAGCCAAGCAAGACTCCCTTCCTTTTAGGAGTTAAGCTTGAAGAAGCAGGTTCTTCTCCTATGGTAGATAGTACACTGTATAGACAACTGATTGGGTGTTTGATGTACCTTACACACAATCGACCTCATATTTCTTATGCAGTAAGTGTGGCTTCAAGATACATGGATCAGCCTCATGAGATCCATTGGAGAGAAGCCAAAAGGATCCTTAACTTTGTTCAGGGAACAAGAACTCATGGGATCTTCTACAAAGCTAAATCTGATCTTGATTTGATTGGGTTTAATGACAGTGATTGGGCAGGTGACAACATAGATCGAAAGCCAACATCAAGATATGTGTTCATGCTTGCTAAAGGACCAATCAGCTGGTCAAGCAAGAAACAAAGTGCCATTGCACTCTCATCTACAGAAGCAGAGTACAGAGGAGTTGTAAATGCAGCAACTCAATGTTTATGGTTGCAGGGGTTACTTGGTGAGTGTGGCTTCAAAACAGAGTTCTCAACTATTATATATTGTGATAATAAGAGCACCATTTGAATCTGCAATGATCCAGTTCAGAGACAGAGAACCAAACACATTGAGATCCATATGCACTACATCAAACAGCTTGTGCATGATGGCGCCATTCACCTACTCTTCTGTGCATCTTTAGAACAAGTAGCTGACATCTTCACCAAAGTTTTTTGTGAGAAGACTTTCAGAAATCTCAAATCACTGTTGGGGATTTTTTATCATGCTACGAAGCATGATTGATGACAATATTTTCAAATTTTGTTTTACTGTCCATGTTTAAGGGAGGATTTTCCCACTGGGTTTTTGCCTCTTTCCTTGGTTAAATGGACATGCAGTATGTAAAGGGTGACTAAGCCTTGTTGCTAGACCCTATAGTTTTTTTATATCTACTCATAAGTCAGGCTTAAGGGGGGGTGTTAGAATAATAAACCCATAGTTAGCTACCTTAGACATTAATTAATCCAGTTTTGTCTTATTTGCCTAGTTTCCAATATTCCACTCTATGCAAGTTGTCTTCCACATGTCCTAGAAGTCAAACTTGATAAAAATGAGTCATGGAGCGCTTGGAAAACCTCATGAATCCATATTTAGCATATCTATTTTATTCCAGATCCTCCCTAGCGCATGTCTACTTTTTCTGCTTTATTGCCTGCTTTACTGAGTTTTATGGCAAAAGGGAAAGTAAGACTAGGTGCAGTTGACTTGTTTTTTTCCCTCATAATCCTCCATTCTTTTCGCCTAATAAAAGCATGTATGAGTTGTCTTTCCATCACCTGTTAGCTTGCCTACTTGACTTTTCCAATTCGTGAGCTCCTAGGTAGATTTGGAAACTGTTTTATGCACCTATGGGGGATTTGACTAGATTTAGTAAGCCTGGTTTTGACTATTTCGAATGGAATCCTTATGCATTCGAATCTCTCATGTAATTATTTATTGCAACAGCCTATGACTTCACAAGGTTGGCTATTGTACACTTATTCAATACAGATTAGTGTTATGCTCCAATTTCAGTCTCCTTTGTCTGTAAATTTGCATGTTTGATTAGTAATTTGTGAGTGCAATTGATCTATCACCTGGGTTCAATTTCCATAGTCCCAACTAATTGAAGTATTGCAAATTCTACCATCCAAATATTCAAATGGACTTATCTTCAAACAAACATAATATCCATTGTTATATGCAAACTAAACTAAATTCAAGCAGTCTTCTTACTTGGATGGCTTGTCCATCACATATATTGTTAACCTATATTCAATAATTTTATTCTCTCTCTCAATCTATCCAATTGTCTTTGTATGATATGTTGTACTTAAATTCAGATTCGTTCCAAAGCCCTTGAATATCCCTTTATAAAAGTTTGAAGTAAACCTTGGATCCATGTTAAACAATTTCCTTAGGTACCTCATGCAACATAGAAGTCTATTTCATGTAAATATTTGCTAGATTAGATGCCTTATGAGTTGACTTGATTGGAATAGACTAAGTAGCTTTGTCAACTTGTTCACCCCTACCATTATTAAATCATATTTATTTTCTATCAAAGGCAACTTAGTGATGAAAGAAATTTTCACCAGTTCCCATTTCTATTCAGGTATTGGCAATGGATGTTGAAATCCTATGGGATGTCTGTGCTCGAACTTTAACCTCTAACGTTCCATACGAATGACCATTTACTTAGTAATGTTTTTCTTCATTCCTAGACAAAAGTATTCACTTCTTAGTACCATAGTTGTATTTTGATATCCAAGATATCCAACATATGGAATATTATGCATTTCAGTCATTACAAGTTTACTTAATTTACAAGAATTAGGAACATGAACTCTATTACTATGCATAATAATTCCATCATCTTCTAACATGTCCCCTTCCATTTTCTAGTGTACATATACCTATTGTAATATATCTTTAACCTTTATATAATGCTCACCTAAGATAACAACTTTCAGAATTTTGTTTATTAAGTCTGACTTACACATGCTTATGGTTGTAGCATGCATTGCATATTTCCTTCTACTAAGTGCATCAAAAACCTTGTGCTCTTTTCCCCTAATATTTTTTATATCAAAATGAAATTCACAAAGAAATTCTGACCATATTGTATACCATGCACTCAAAGTATGTTGTTCAAATAAATACTTCAATCAACTATGATCTCTTCTCAAATCAAACTTGCTGCCCATGAGGTAGTGTCTCCACATCATCAATGCATGTACAGTGACAAAAAATTATAAATCACGTATGACATATTTCTTCTCAAGCTTATTAATCTTCATAGATTCACAACAAATCACATATCCATTATGAGTATGAATTCCATCAATTCCCTCTTTGTAAGCATTGACACATACCACAAAATACTCTTTGTAAGCATTGACACATACCACAAAATATTTATTTGGATCAACAATATTGAGAATGGATATAGTGGTGAGCATATTCTTTAATTGTTGAAAACTTTCCTAGCAAAGTATTGCCTATTCAAATCTGAACCACCATTAGTATCTGGTAAGTCCAATGAATGACCTTACTTCTCAAACATTCATGGGTGTATTCCATTTCATAATAGCTTCAATATTCTATGGATGCACTATTATTCCTTCCTTAAAAATGATATGTCCCAAATATTTAATTTTCCTTTGATAAAAGGAACATTTGCTTAACTTTACATACAAATGATGTTCTCTTAGAACTTGCAGTACTAAGCTCAAGTGTTCTTCATGATCCTCCTCCAATTCTGAATATATAGGAATTTCATCATGAAAAAAAATGACAAACTTATCCAAATATTATTGGAAGATTCCATTCATAAAACATATAAACACATTTGGTGCATTTGTCAAACCAAATCATTGGCACTGCTACAAATTCATAATGTCCATATTTGGTTCTAAAAGTTGTATTACTAATGTCTTATACGCTTATCCTTACCTGATGGTAACCTAATATAATATCTATATTTGAGAACATATTTTGTCTTCTTAGTTGATCAAACAAGTCATCAATTTTGGGTATAGGGTACTTATTCCTCATAGTGACCATGTTCAATTGTCCATAGTCAATGTATAACTTCAAATTTCGATCCTTCTTCTTCATAAAAAGTATTGGTGTTCCCCAAGGATACAAAATTGGGTGTTTGTATCCTTTCTTCGATAATTCTTCCAACTACATCTACATCTCTTTAAATTTAGGTGTGCTCAATCTATATGGAATCTGAGAAACAAGGGAAACTTCAGGCACCAAATCAATAGAGAAATCAATGGCCCTTTTTGGTGGTAATCTTGGCATTTCATCAAACACATCTACAAACTCTTGTAACAATGGAAAATACTCAATCTTGGGGCTTTTACACTCTGTTGGATCTTCCACATGAGCTACATACATTTGACACCCTTTTCTAAAGCATCTTTTCAACTACACAAATGAAATCTATCTTATAGAAATAGGACTTGGAATGAATTTCATTATCTTCTGATCTCCTTCCTCATCAAGACAAGTGAGATTCTTGTTATGGAAATCCAAAATAACATGATGTGCATCTAACCAATCCATCCCATATAAGAACATCATATGAGCCAAGTGTTATTATATTTAGATTTACAAAACTATTGAATCCATTCATATATAATGGACAACCCTTTACTAACTCATTAATCTTCATTTTTGTTCCAATAACCAACTGAATGATCCATCATTTATATGCTTACTAATTTTGAGATGAAATATTTCAACCAAATTAGGAGAAATATACATATGAGTTTCTCTTGAATCAACCAAAATGGCAATAGGTTGACTTTCAATCTTACCTTCAACCTCAATCATGTTTGACTAGTGATTTGTATGTCAGTTATATAAGGCTACATAGATTCTTGAAATGTTTTTTGCCACATATTCCACTATAGGTTATTCTTGAAGGTTGTGCATAGCATCATTTTCTCTTCCCTACAATGAAAACCCTGTAAAAATGATGCCCTTCACATCCCCAACATTTGATTGGTTACCTTGTTCTTTTTATCGAAGACTTTGTTGTCTTGGATCAACATAGAATTGATTGGATTGATTGATATGCATTGTTCCTATATAAATGAGGTTTATAGTATTTCTTCCTATAATCCTACTTATATTTCTTATTAAATCTCGAATGCTTCTAAAATCTACCCTTCATTTGTTCTAGTCATACATGTATTTGGCCCTCCTAATTTATCTTCTAGACTCCGGGGATGATCAAACCTAATTTTATTCTGTAGAATGTAGGTATCCCACCTATAAACCTCTAAATATTCTCCTTCTCATCCTTAATAAACCCAAAATATCTCAATAATTCCAAAAAACTCCTCTCATATTCCTCTATAGTCATCTTTCCCAACTTGAGTTCAAACAACTCCTCCATCTTCTTGTCATTATAATATTCTGATATTTACTTTTGCGGGTTATAAAATCATCTTCTCATTAATGTGTTTCAATTGGGTAAGTTGATCCCACTAGATAACCAAGCTTCAATATATTATCCCTTCTTGTTTTCACTAGAAAAAGTGAGTGGCTTAATCTTTCTATGTTCCCCATTGTCTCTCCTCTTGTGCATGTCTTCTCTTGTAATGTCTAAGTGGGGATACTTCTAGACTACTCCTTAATTCTTCATGTGTGCATGAGGTGGTGGGTAGTGATGTTTATGACTCCTAATGGCACCTATAAATTTCTTGGATATTTTATGGGATCTCCTTCTTGAATAATATTTCTCCTCTTTCTCATGAAATGAACTGGATCCAATCTATATTTCGTTTACAATAGGTTTTAGCTTTGCATTAACTAAATGTTCAATTTATTTTGATGCTCTTGGGCCCTTAACATTCTTTCATCATTAGCTCTAAATATTTGCACCTCCATCTTCAAACTCTTCATGGTTTCCATTAGCTCCAATGGTTGAATCCTTCATGTACCCATTATATTTTGTCTCTTCGTTGCCAACACAAATATCTATACCTTTAAGGACAACTTCATGGTTTTATGGTTTTTTCCCTTCTTCCATTTTCCTCCTCGACACTCGTCTAGAATTATGATACGTAACTTCCATTGATATAAATCTATATATGAAAAATGTTAATACAATTCACTTGTAAGATTTACCTCGTTTCCATAATTCTGAAAAAAAAAATCTTGTACACATAAAGCATTTTGGGAAGCTATCCATTTGACAATTTGCCTAAGCATGGTTACAGGCCCTTTTGTTGTCTAGTTTTTAGAAATTTTTGAAGCACTTCTCTAGAATATGATTATTTTTATTTATTCTCATACTAATTAGATTACCAATGACTATAATCATACTTAGATATGATCTTAGAGATGAAAGTTACAACCCACCAAATTTAGCAAATTTTCCCAATTTTGCATTTTTCCTGTAGTTGCACTAAATCTCAGTGACCAACTTATGGAACCCGAAGAAGAAAATATGAGGAAAAATAAGAAAAATTTTGTATTGGGAAATGATAGAGTATATTATCGTGAGTACTTAGTAACTTCCATATGACTGATTTGAGGCTCCAACCATTTTCTATATAAATATAGAATTGCCTCTTTGTCCTTTCTGCACGTCTTCCAAATCTCAATTTTTTTGGTGCAAATGACTATCTCACAAATGGAGCAAAACTAGAGAAAAATCACTTAAATAAATTTGTTCAAATAATTTGGGTGGTAAAATATTGATAAAATAATATTTTCTAGTTTAGATATCTGCGGTCACTCTTACCTTCTCCAAGTTTTCCAAAATCTTAAAAAAGTCTCCCAAAATAGCATGTTTTGGCATATTTCTACATCACCACTCTAAACCCCTTGGAATTTGGACAAATTATCTTATGTGTATCTTTGTGCCTAGTTATAGGTTGTAACATAAAAAATTCAACCCTAAAAGGGCTCCCATTAAAAAATTGGGTTCATGTCTTCAAAATTCACTAATTCTCCATTTCTAAAAATATGGAGCTGAAATGGCCAACACCCTTCTTGGGAATGTTTTTAGTCCTCATTTCAAACTTTCCCATGAAATTTCATCAAATTTTGACTTTGTATTCACCTATTATGGAAAAAAATATTGGCTCCAAGTATGTCTCTTATTTTATTTACCTTTTCTCTCTACTGACATGGCATGGCAATGATTGCCAATGTGGTAGTGAAGTCCTCCATGTCATTACATGAATCCACCTTGTCATTTTCCTTGGCCTTTAGGACCCCCCTGTCGTCATGGAAAGACAAGTATAACACATCTTTCTAGGTGACTATGGAATATTTGAAGATGATCTTGTCATTGTTTTAAGAGTCGATTCAAGAGCTAGTGTAAGGCTGATTTTGGATCGGATTTGAAGGTGATTATGTGATAGTATAGAGGGTTGATGTAAGGATTATTTTGGAGTAGATTTGAAGGTGATTGTGTGGCACTATAAAGGGATGATGTAGGGCTAAGTATGGCATATATTTCAAGCTTATCTTATGATAATTTTGAGGGATGATATCGATTTGAGTATGGCACATGTTTTATGGTGGTTTTATGACATTTTTGAGTTTTGATATAGGGTTGAGTATGGAACATATTTTGAGGAGATATTATGACAGTTTTAAGGACATATTATGGCGCAATCTTTGAGGTGCTTATATTAGTATTATTGTACATGTTTCTCTAGTATGGGGGAGATGTTGTAACGTTCATACCTAACAAAATAATAAAAATAAAAAATTTAATTATCTTCCAAAATAAATGTCGGCCAAAAAAACAACCGAATATAGGGGAGATGTTGTAATGTTCCTACCTAACAAAACAATAAAAAATAAAAAATTTGATTATCCGCCAAAATAAATGTCTACCATAAAAACAACCCAATATGGGGGAGATGTTGTAATGTTCCTACGTAACAAAATAATAAAAAATAAAAGATTTAATTATCCGAAAAAAAATGTGGGCCTTGTACATGGTTTTAAAACCATGTGCAAGGCCTCCTAAACAACCCATGGTCTTATTGTACATGGTTCAAAAGGGCCTTGCAAATGGTTTTAAAACCATGTGCAAGGCCTCCTAAACAACCCATGTTTTTATTGTACATGGTGTAGGAGGGCCTTGCACATGGTTTTAAAACCATGTGTAAGGATCTCCTAAACAACCCATGGTTTTAAAAGCATGTGTTAAAACCATGGCTTTAAAACCATTTTCAATACTAGATCAATAGATTTGATCCCTCTTGACACTTGATAGAGCCTAATATTTGGCTCTAGGCTAGTGTATTAGGAAATGATAGAGTATATGATTGTGAGTACTTAGTAACTTCCATATGACTAATTTGAGGCTCGAGCCATTTTGTACATAAATCTATAATTTCCTCTTTTTCCTTTCTACACTTCTCTAAATTTCATGTTTTTTCTTGAAAATGACTATCTCACAAATGTGGTCACTCTTACCTCCTCCAATTTTTCCAAAATCTTAGAAAAGTCTCCCAAAGTAGCATATTTGGCATATTTCTACATCTCCACTCTATACCCCTTGGAATTTGGGCAAATGCTTCTTTATGTATATTTGTTCCTAGTTATAGTTTGTAATGTAAAAATTTCAACCCTAAAAGAGCCCGTGTTAAAAAACTAGGTTCATGTCTTCAAAAGTCACTAATTGCACACTTCTAAAAATATGGAGCTGAAATGGCCAACACCCTTCTTGGGAATTTTTTTAATCCTCCTCATTTCATTCTTTCCCATGAAATTTCATCAAATTTTGACTTCGTATTCTCCTATTATGGCGAAAAACATTTGGCTCCAAATATGTCTCTTATTGTATTTACCTTTTCTCTCTACTGACATGGCGCGACAACGATTATCAATGTGGCAGTGCACTCCTACATGTCATTGCATGAATACACCTTGTCATATTCCTTGGCCTCTAGGTAACCTTTCCTTGTAATCAGGGCCATTTATACTTCTTTTCCATTGGCACAAATCCCAAGATTTAAGTGACTATAAGGTTCTCTATCTCTACTATCGGATTCTTGGTGCACATATTTTCCTCAAATCAATAGTCCAAATCAATTTCAAAGGAAAAATTAGTTGATGGTTAACACAACCGGTTCCGTTCAAATTTTCAAAAGTACCTTTTCACACGGAACACTCTCATCATTTCAAAAGTTGAAATGTGGTTTTCAAAACCACTAACTATGGTTCTTAAACCACTTACTGCCATTGCCGAAAACCATCCTTTTATTTCATGTCTAGTGAGTTCCATCAAACTCTTGAAAATATTGGTGTCATTGATGTCAAAGAAAAGGGGAGAGTACATATGTTCAAGGTGAATATTGGAATATGAATATTGCAAAATGAAGATTGTTGGAAATATTGTGTCATTGACGTCAAAGACATGAGGAAATTGCATATGGACATTTTTTTACTTTTGATGCCCAATTTCGATACCATATCATTGAAGATATTGTTTCTTTGAATACCTAGATTAGATGGGAGTGTATGATATATGGATGAAAATATTATTTCAAGACCTTTCCAATGGTATATGTCACTCTCTCTAACTCCATTGGACTATGGAGACATGAAGTGTTAAAATGTCTTGGCCAAACTGTAAGGTTGCCTCCACCAGGAATTTATAGGACAACGTAGAATTATGTCAAAAGTAAGTTAAGAACACTATATATATATATATATATAGGGGGTGCATTTTTCAAGGAGAATCAAGTAAGACAATAGTTGAAATAATAAGGTGAGCTAGGGAGAAGAAATGAAGTTCTAAAGGTTTTTTTTTTGTTTTCAAGGGAAAACTAAAAATATAAGTATGATAGATCTTTCTAGGTTACTATGGAAGATTTGAAGATGATTTTGCGATTGTTTTAAGATCCAATTCAAGAGCTAATGTAAGGCTGATTTTGGATTATATTTGAATTTGATTATGTGATAGTATAGAGGGATAATGTAAGGCTGGTTTTGGAGTGTATTTGAAGGTGATTATGTGGTAGTATAAAGGGATGATATAGGGATAAGTATGGCATAGATCTTGAGGTGATATTATGATACTTTTGAGGGATGAGATAGATTTGAATATGGCACATGTTTTGTGGTGGTATTATGACATTTTTTAGGGTTGATATAGAGTTGAGTATGGAACATATTTTGAGAAGATATTATGAGAGTGTTAAGGACATATTATTCCACAATCCTTGAGGTGATTATATCATCATTATTGTACAGGTTTCTTTAGTTGGTTGGTACCTACATGAGATGTTACTAGGTTGGTGCTCATTTGAAGAGATTGATGTCTTCAGTAGGTGGGCTCCTACATATCTTGTTGATTTGGTGCTCAACTAAGGGGATTGGTGTTTCAATAGGTTGGTGTCTGCATGCATTTATAAAGATAAGTTGTTATGGTTTTCTCTTAAAAGAGTTTTCACATTAAATTCTGTGTGCAATGATTCGTGTTTAAATCTGTTTAATATTTCATATTCAATGAATGATTAATGAATGCTTCTCTAAAATAAAAATAAGTCTTATACTAATTCACCCCCCCCCCCTCAATATAAGAATAATTTCAACATGAACACATGATAACCAATCATTCATTTAAGGATTGAATCCATCAATTAACTATCAAGCAGTTTACTTTATGAAATACATATGCATTGTAGATTGTAAATAACACACAACCATCCAATATTTCAAAGGTGTGACTTGTGATTAAAGCTCGAGAAATTTTTCTTATGAAATTATTACTAGTGATTGATCTACTCCATCTGTAACAATTAGATTTAAGAAGTATGCTTTTGCTTCCAAAATGGGAATCCACTAGGACATGTGGCAGTCTCACAATCATTTAGGAATCTTGATAAATGGTTTTTAATACCACTTCCTTATGTTTTGAAACCACTTACCACCAATATAAAAAACCACCCATTCAATTTATATTGTATTGGTTTCCACCAAACATTTGGATTGAATTTATCCATTTCAGGGGTCAAACATGTAGTTTTTTAATGGATCCTTCACCCTCTAGAATTTTAAACTGTTTTTACTCATGGAACCTCCTAGTTAATTTCAAAACTTGATAGCTAGTTTCCAATACCACTTCTTCAACCTCCAAAACCAACAAACCACCTCTGTAGAACTGCCTTATGGATTCTATCATTAACTTACTTCCTACACATTTTCTTGACATATTTTTTTATTCCATTCTTGATTAATACACCTTATTTTCATAAAAAATGGGTATTTTAAGAATTTTGAGCTCCCTTATGCTAAATTTGACTCCAACAGTGGCCAACTAAATTGTGCACTTTACCAAATTTGTTAATTTTCCCACATAGTCAAATTTATAGTTACCAATAATGCTTCAATTTCATTATTCTCTATTAATTACACCTATTTTCCTTCGCATTTAATCAAACTGATAGCTTGTAAACTACATTTTTCCATATTTTCTTAATGCATTATTTTATCAAACACTTGACATGTAATTCAGGGATGATTTTAAGGAACCATACTTATTTAAAAGTGTATAACTGCTGGTGAATCTTACCAATTATTAAAACGCCAACTATAAAATGTTTGGCGATATTTAAAAAAAAAAAAATTTCCAAGGATTTTATATCGTTTATATAATAATTTGGCGATTTTAAGGGTGAAAAAAGTTTACCCCGTCAAAATTGGGCGAAATAGTCCTTCAAAAAATGCAAAATAGCGAATCTTTTTTTGCAGAAAACCCCTAAAAATAGCCCATGGGATAAAATTCGCCCATAAAATTATCCCTAATGTAATTGTTTCCTATACAAATTGATTTACAAACCTAGTTTTGAGATCTAGAGCTATGACACCACTCTATCATGTAACCATCAACCTTTGTCCATTTCTAATGCTATGGGGAACCTTAATTTTTACCTCTGAATTTTTCCTCTAATTGTTCCAACATTATTATCAATAGTTGACTATAAATTCTATGACTGGAAGAAACTACAACAACCTTAATTATTTTTCTACAATGCCAGTTATGAACTCTGCTATGCATACATCAATTCCTACTATCTCACTCAGTTAAGGTGTGGGTTTCTTTTGTAAGGTGACCCAAGTTCAATACCCTTAGGGGTGACTTGGTTGGGAAGAGACACCAAAAGATACAACCATGTTAAGGATTGGTGTGACCTAGGCCAAGTGTGATCCCCAGGTGGTTTTGACAACTTAGATGCCCCTGGGTTGCGGTTTCTTAGCCAATGGTTGAAATGAATTGGCCTCGAGTGAAGGGAATTTCTAACAGAAAAAATATACTATGCAATATTCATAATCCTTATAATTTCATTCCATAATAAAAAAATGGAAATATAAAACAATTGTTCAAATCCATAACAAAACATAAATAAATGGCATTCCATTAAAAAATTTATAAGCATGTGCATTCAACACTTATCTTTATGGAATAATCCTCTAACTAGTTGCAAATGAAGGATGTTCATCATAACCTAAGGCACTTGTCACATTGAATATTTATATGATAGAGGCCACCCTGATATGAGGTTATCACTCCACAAGGGGGGTGTTCCTAGGCTCTCTACTCAGTCCACAATCAATATTCTTCAGTACCAGAACCCCCTCTACAACTATCCCTATCAAATATAACTCTTTGCCCTTAGCCTATGCAACACCAGGAATCAATCACCTTCTATGTGTGTATTCCATTAGACTATCCCAATCCTTCCAATGCTCCAACATAGGTTTCCTAGGAAATCTGATTGTTGGGACTCCAGGGGTTCTTAGTTGTATGTTAGGTTCCTCTCATGGTAGCACAATAACATCAACACCAAATTTCGCAAGGAAATTGCATAAGAAGATATGGAAGCAATTGAGACTACTTCAAAGGATGATGTTAAATGATTGAATCTATAACTCAATTTATCACATTTTATATGCATGTTTCCAACTTTCAAAGTGGGTCCTTAGGAGGAGTCCACTTTTTACCCTTTAATCCTATCTTAGGATACTTAAATCATTATTAACTAAATCAACCCACATAAACATGGGTTTAGGGACCTCTGGTTAAAACTTTTAACCAGTGTTGACAAGTCAGAAAAAGGAATTAGGTTAATACTAACTAGTGTCATCTCCCCTTATCCCCTTTACACTCCCCCCACTTGTGGAATCATAGCCCCGGATCTCTTCTTTATCCTTCTTTTACAGCCATCAAGTTTTTTTGCATTATATACAATAGTACATCATTACATTACATTTGTTCATCCAAGAACATTTAAGTCCAACTTCTAGCCACTTCATCATTATGTACGTAATTACATTCCAGGGTAAAAGAAGAGGCGTTACATCTATATAAAATGTAAGCAAGCCAAGTAGAAGCACACACTTCGTTGATTTGTTTAATATTGCCACTTTTGAGGTAGGTGTGGAAGGGATGCTATGCTCAGTTGAGGTTAAAACCATTGACAGACTAATATAATGGCCAACAAACCATGACAACATGACATGAATGAATGTGAATTATACAACATATTAGTGGAGGATGTATATCTGTTTGGAAAAACTACATATATGATGGGTATCATTACTTACTGTGAATGAATCATTTAAACCCATGAGTGTGGTAGTAAATATGATAATCAAGATATGAACCAACAATTTGTGTAAAGAATGTGCAATGAATAATAAATTTCAAATTTCTTGGAAGCAACAATTTGAGAAAATGAAACACTCCAATGAGTCAGGTAAGTTGACAAATGGATATTTTGTTGGTTAAATGTGCAAAGGAAAAGATGCAATGCCTAAGATATCAACACCACAATAGAGGTTGGACATGGCTAGTAATGCACATGTGACTTGTAGGGTGTTTCTCACCTTAAACTCTCTCTTGTTCTGCAATAGTTGTATTCTTTAAAAAGTAGAAAATATACTTTTATGTATATGAGTTATCAATTGTTACTTGGGTTAAAAAATTATGACTAATGATTTTTTTGTGATTAGAAGTTACTCCATGGAGTAGATCTATTTTGTTGAAGAAACCCATTTCGTGCAAAAGAATTGGAAGGGATATCCCTTAATCATATATTGGTCTATTGATTATATTTCTTTGGGTTGAAAAATATTATATGTGAAAATAATTAGAGGATGTTAATGTTGATCAATTCAAGAGAACAAATAACCACAAGTGAAGATATTCAAGAATAAATATCTAGTAGAGCGTGCATGCACATGTGTGTGTGTGTGTGTGTGTGTGTGTGTGTGTGTGTGTGTGTGTTGTTTCATATTGGCTAATTGTTGTATGTTGATGGTTGAGTACATAGTGGACTTATATGTGAATGATACTATTGCATATTACATTCAACTTCACGAGGAATGGTAGAGGACAAAGGAACTTGTTAAGTAGTTGGTGACTGGATGTTGTAATCTCCCATGAGGCACCACTAGATAGGTAACACCATAGATGTTAATGGAAACCATATAGGTATAATGAACCATGACAATATTATATGTGTGATGAAAAAAATTAGGGAAGAAATTCATTTAACCATTCTTGATATAGTAGGTGATTTAATTATTGTCTTTGAATTCATAAATGTGGTGATACCCAAGGTGGGGTATGGTAAAGGAAAGAATAATTGCATGTAAAATTGTGGAAATATTTTAATGCACTCATGTGATAGAGTGTTTCGTTAAGTTGGATATCAGTTGATAACAATGGAAGTAAACAATAATCATGCCCAAAATGTGGAAATGACTACCATGTGCAACAACCATGTGTAAATTAATTTTGTTGATTGAATTGTGGAAGGTTGGAATCAATGCACCACTATCCAATAGTATCTTCACTTGTATTAGTGTCCTGGATTGTAACATTATTTCCTGAACTAAATAACATTGGAGGGGAATGGGTTTGGGGGGAATATTTCACAAATAAAGAAAGTGTCACGTTCCCATCCATCATTTCAACCATAGGAGGGGGTATTTATGATTTTTCATGCTTATAAATTTTTCCCCATGGGCCATAATACAAATTCATAAATAATAAATGTATGTGCAAATGCATAAATGTATAACACAACATAAATAAAGCTCTATCCACACATAAATCATGCATAAACAAGCATATCTATCATAGGAAGAAAATAATCATCTTATCTTTAAACAAATAAGATCCAAGCAACTGATTGTGTAAGAGTGATTTTCCACCCAACCGTAGGTATCAGTTGTATATACCACCCCCAAGTCAGGTTATGAGGCCACTATGGCGAAGGAAACACCTACATGCTTCTCTCTCTCAACCCACAACCCATTTACTCTCATGCTTAGCCAAACTTCCCACCTACAAGCATTTATAGAGATCTCATCCAGCCATCCTAGACATGGAATTCTCTTTTACTGCCCAACACAACATAAGGAAGGCATTTCCCTTCGTTGATCCAAATTTCCCTTGGGAAATCCAACCCATATAGTTCTTACCAATGTGTGCAAAAATATTCCAAACAGCTGTGTGTTATTGGTGAACCTCCTATAACACTAATTCATGGATTCGCAAGCATTCATGAGCATCAAAATACAATGGGTAAATGTTCCTATCTTCCCCAACCTCTATTCTCTCCTACAACCATATGTTTTCTCTGATGTATGCATTTATCCTTCAGAGTTCGAAGTCCTGGTTATTTCACAATTTAGTAATGGTAATTGCAATGGAATGAACAACAAGAAACAAATACTCTATGTAGTGTAAAAATTTGCATGAGAACTCAAAAGTTGATGAGAGAGTGGTGAAAATACAACTGACATAACTTCTAATCATAGAAGAATGGACTATTACAACTATAATAGAAGTATAGTCATCCCATGCTTCCACAACTACATGAGGATAGTTTTCCCACCATCAACCTCACACATGTGTTCAATGATTGGATTTAATAGTCAAAATGAAGTAAATGGGCTCATTTAAGACACATGTCATCTTCCCCTTTAGTGAAATCATGGCCCCTCTAGTTTTCTTTACATATCTATCTTGGACCATTTTATTATTTTCCCAACATAATATTTACATAGCATTCAAGTTAGCATGACAAGCCAACCACATGGTCCATATACATAGATTTACATTATAAATGCCTATCCATTCCCTAGTTAGGCACTGGCCTTGAGCTCTGCACTAGAATCCATACTAGCATATTTACATCATTCACATGATTTGAATTAATACATTCCAATTCAAAACTGGGAGTATTACAGGAAGGATATTTCCTTGTATCGTGTTGATTGAAGAGGAAGATGTCCAAATGGTTAATTAAGTGAGGGTGAAGTGTGTGGAATATGTGCATAGTGTTGACTAAGTCCTACAACTTGTCATGATGGATTTCCTGATTTAACATTATGGAATTCTTGAATCAATACAAGTGTGCATTGAATGAATTTGTGGAATGTTCAAAGTTGTGGTTATGAATACATGATTTTTTGTGCATATGTTTGACTACATTTAGTGAATGCATGATGGTGATAATATTGATGACAACTAAAAATTATTGAACTACTGGTGTGGCATAATTATGTGATCATTTCTTGTGCTTTTTTTCTAATGTAGAAATGAAATGCATGAATAGTCATGTTTTTTTTTGTTGAGTGAAAACTTTGTTAGAAGGACGGATTGTAGGTAAAGTTTCCTTAGATATGGCCATAAGAGTAAGTCCATAACGAAAACTAGTTACTACCACATGCAAAGGCCAACATTGTGAGAGGGATATCATATTTGTTAAATTTGATTACTGTATGAATCATATACAAAATTGTGTTGGAAATTTTGATGATAATTATATCTCACGGCCATTGTATGTCTATGATATTGATGAGATGATAAAATATAGGGAGGAAAAATAATGGCTACTATAAGATTGAATGCACAAGAAGGATACAACTATTATGACAATAGAACATTATGTTATTACCCTTGATCTCTAGATCTAATGGTGGGACTAAGTTTGCTAGTGGAATGCCATTGAAATTGTTTTTGGAGGATTACACTCTTCATAGGTATTCGGTTAACCTTCGCAAATGATGGATCACTTGAGAGATTGTATAGAAAAGAAGGGGATGCTTGAGTCTAACAGGATTAAAGGTTGTAAGGAAAAGGAACTCTTCTTGCATGTGAAATCCTTTCCAAATGATGGATCATGTTGGGACTATTTAATAGAGAAAGTGATGCATGAGCCTCTGAGAGATGGGTGGATGCAAGGAACAAGTGACTTGAATGAATATGTTATGTGAAATTCATGACATTAGGCTATCACATATCAAGAGGAAATATAGTTTATGTGTGCTAGTGAATACAATAAGTTGAGTCTCGCTTATGCCGCCCATCTGAAGCAAGATTATATTCATACAGATCAATATTGGATGGAAATTGGACACTGTATCCATGTGATTTACTTATTAATTTAAAATTACTATGGATGGAATAATGTCGTATAGAAATGGCTGAGATATGCACTCTTTCATTTGATGATTGTTGTATTCATATTCTACAAATCTAAGACCTTGGAATTATCTTAAGGTAATGAGAGGAATTGGTGAACATAGTTTTCCAAGATAGACAACAAATACAAGATTTCAATGGAGAATGTAGTGTTGTAGAAGCAACTAAATAATGAACATTGAACACATTCTCACTACACAAAATAAAGGTTCACTAAGGATGGTGTTATTCCAAGGGAAGTAGTAGTGGTGGGGAGGTGTGGGGGTGGAATGCAACTCCTTGATTTTCACGCCTAAAATATAATATATTAAATAATGTATTATTTTCATTATGACATGTATGTGATGGGACTCAAACCATTTAATTTGATTTATAATGGTCATATGTTGCAAATACATGAAATGCATTCTAAACATTTGTAGTGTGGATCCCAAGGAAAAGGCCCAACTAATGAGTGAGTTAGTCCAAGAAGTGAGCTAATATAGGTTGTGGATGATATATTTTTGTAAGAATGTGTATAATATCAAATACATAAATTAAATATCCACCTAAAAGGTTGCTTGGGGAAGCAACAAGGGACTATGCCACTTGAAAATGAGAATATGAGAGGGGGTTACGTGGGTGATTCAACCTTGACACTTCTATTTTGGGTAGCACTACCATTTATTCCCATGCTTCCTTAAAAACACTCACATCAATCATTGACTTGGGTGTGTGTCTAAGTACAGTTGTGTTGACGGGCGTATTTGACTAAGCCCACAACGGGGGAAACGACCCAGTCCGGGACCCTTAGAACAGGCTCCAAGCTGTTTGGAATAGCCGCTCCCAACAGGTTTAAAGGCTCTGTTGGCCTGGGATCCTAAGAGACTAGTTAGTGCTACTGATAGTTAATGTCACTCCTATAATTATAAAAAGTTAACCTAATTTATAATTTACAAGAACTAAAAACTTGTTAAGCAGGATTATTCCAAAACAATTTACTCTAAAAACAAAACACAAATCTC
>LPNX010632575.1:0-28660 GCA_001517045.1 Pseudotsuga menziesii
CAACACAAAGTATCATTTGATTCGACATCATGTAGAGGCCAAGACAGTCCATCTTTGACATTGTTCCACAAATGATGAAGTTGCAGACATCTTCACCAAAGCGCTTGGAGGAGAAAAATTTGAAAGATTCAGAAACATGCTCGGACTTACTAACACCCCTTCAGATTAAGGGGAGGATTGTTGGAATATAATCCGTCGGGATTATACATTATTGTAAATATTAGGAATATGAAGAGACTCTCAGATGTGTGATCCCAAGAGTCATCATAGATGTATAAATAAAGGCATTCTATGGAGAAATAATAAGAATTCGGGAGTTATTCCACCTGACAGCTTCCAACCTACAAAAATGCATTTAAGTGGGAGTCAAACAACTTTGAAAACTTAACACTGTAAACAAGTTAAAAACATTAAGATTCTTTACCTTATGCCAGTTGCAGAGAGGACCAGGGGTCGGCGCCTCTAGGAAGACCCTTATTCCTCCTCTGCCTGCACAAATAAAACATTACAGTTTCAGTTACAGAAAACCTTAAGAGCCACCTTCAAATAAAGTCTGGCATTTATTCCATCATTTTTATTTACTTGGTGAAGGGCAGTGACGAATTGGAGTTGATGGCTGAGTTTCTTAAAAGTGAAGCAACAAGTTGCACACAGACATGGAATCCATGAACAAATGCAAGAACACCTTAGAAAGAAACCAGATACAATTCCATGAAACATCATAGCAACGTTTACACTAGAAATCCCAACAAGTCGCCATGAACAGATAAGAGATCAACTCTCTCTCACACAAACCAAACAAACCAAGAATACAACGTTCGAACAACAAAGGAAACACATTGAAGTCTTTGCAACCCTAACTGTAGAACCATACAAGTGGATGACTGAGATGAGATCTTGAAGCCAGTGTGTAAGGCCTGATTGCGATGTCAACTCATAGTCAGGACAACGCTTTTAAGTCTTAAGTCAACCAAGGTACGACACATTAAACTCTCGTCCATATCCAATGATGGCCTTTTAATCATTACATCGAATAATTAAAACTATGTTAAGAACCATATTACATAACATTAAACCATTTCCATATAAAACAAACAACCTTATAAACCAAACGATATATTTTATTATCCTTTCAAACCATACGAATATTCTTTGTTCAAACTTTACACCCTTCACGCCTGATGACCAAGGTCTTCTACAATGTTACCATATTACATTGTACTAGGCTAAGTATTGTAGCCCTTACAACCCTTATTACATTACAAGGTCAGATTAAGACTAGGGTCTAGTCTCCTAAACTTTGGGCTAGTAAGGCCCTAGTATTTTATAACAAAAACAAAATAAAGAATTTGTAAAACATCACCTTCGGGTGTGGTTGTACGCAACGATTAGAACTCTTCCATTACCGCAACTGGGGAAACCTAACATAGCCAACGAAATTATATTAAGTAACTTAAATAAGAATCATTAATTAAACTCACAAGTAATATTGTTTGCTAGAATTGTATGAAGAGTTCTAGTTAAATGTGTGTACATTTTTTTACGATTTTTGAGGTGTGTGACAGAATGGTATCGGAGCATGGTTGCAGCACTAGGCCTGAACCATCTCAACACTAAAACTGCTAAAGAAACCAAAAAACTAATTTTACTTTATTTTCTTGGCTTGATTCTCTTACAAAATAGGAAGAGAAGGATAACTTTATTTTTGTAGGAAAAACATGGCAGAAGTAGGGATGTCTGTAGAAGAAGAGTCCCACCCTAGAAATCCTATAAATAATGAAGAGGGTAATTTAAGGGATGGGAATATTTGGGTAAACCTGAATTAAATTCAATATAATAAATCTAAACTGCAAAGAACTGTTAAACAACGAAGATCAAAGCTAAAAATAGTTAAGAAGAATAATGAACGAATCTTGAAAGCTCAAGAGGAACTAAATAATATTTTACTAGATAAAATACATAATGATGAAAAATAGAAAAACAAGGAACCGAAACATAACATACCAAAAACTACACCTTACAAACGTAAGGGAAGGAAACTAGAATTTTCGAGTCATAAGGTTGAAACTTCTAGTGAGGAATCAATCAAAAATCACACAAAAAAAATAGAAAGAGTGAAAGTAGTGATGATAATAAAAAGAAAAATAAGTGCAAACCATATGAAGAAATATTTAGGGAGTTTAAAAATATTAACCACCAATGTTTAATGGTGAGATTGAAAAATGAGAAGAGGTGGAAGGCTAGTTGTCAGGGATGAAGAAATACTTCCAAATCTATAATTACTCCGACGAACTAAAAGCTAAAATGGCCATATATAATCTAACTGGAAAAGCGGATATATGGTGGCAGGTTATAAATAAGTAAAGGGAATAAAGAAAATATATGTAACCTGAAAAACCTTTTTAAAAAATTAAAAGAAAATACATGTCAGACCAGTATTACGAAGAGAAGGATAAGGAATTTTACAAGTTAAAACTAAGAGCTATGACTATGAAAGAGCTCTGTAGTAAATTCCTAAGTCTGTGTCGTTACGTACATTATATAATTGATGAAAAACCAAAGATATTGTGTTTTCTCAGTTGTTTTCCTATCATGTTTAAAGAGTGGATTGAGTATGACAATCCGAAGACGCTAGAGGAAGTAATGAGAACAGAAAATTTATGTTATGACCAGAATAAAAATAAAAGAGAAAGTGTACCAATTTGGAAGAGTAAAAGACAACATAATTTTGATCCAAGAAAGAAAAATAATAAATTACACAAAAATACAAGGAATAATTATAAAGGGTTTCAAGGCAATAACTATACAAAATTTAAACCACGGAATTCTGCAGCAAAAGAAAGAGAACCTCCCACTACTTTTAATAAGAGCACTGCATAGAGGGAACCCCTAAAATGTTGGGAATGTGGCGAGCCACATTATTTTAAAGACTATCCAATAAGAAAGAAAAACTTTAATGTTCACTCCATTTAGGAAGTTGTTACAGTTGGAGACATGGCAAGGGGCATGCCCAGAATCTGCATTGCGTTGGAGAACCGATAAGAAGACCATCAAACTTCAATGGTCAAGATCGAAGGTATGATAAAAAGTCAACCTATTTCCATATTAATTAATCCAAGTGCAAGTTTGAGTTATATATCACCTCAAATAGTTGAATTATGTAAATTAGTACCAAGAAAAATTGATAAGTCATGGTTGGTACAGTTAGCCACAGGTACTAAATGTAAAGTCACTAGTTATGTTAAAGACTGTGAATTATTAATGAATGATTTCATTACGCGTGATGATCTGAATATTTTACCTTTAGGTTCCTATGATATGTTAATAGAAATGTATTCACTAGAAAAACACAAAGTAATTTTGAATTTCATTCACATTCACATTTCCATTCCATTAATATAAATAATATATTACCGTTTGCTAACTAATACAAGTAATATCTTACAGTTTTCTAACTATGTAAGAGACCTTGGCATTGAGCAGTACTTTAACTATGTTGAAACATCACCTATTACCTTCCTCTTATTAGGGATTATGTTGGCATCCATTAAGATTCTAGCATGCTAATTGGAAACTCATTTCTTATACTATATAGATGCAACAAAAAATGGTGAGGGAAACCATCATAAATTATGTACATTATCTTTAAGAAACTTATGAAGGAGACAAGTCCTCAATATACCTAAACAAGAGTTCGTTTATGAACAATTCTAACATAAGGGATACAACTTTGTTTATAGACCTTATTCTGCATCCTTACAGTTTGGGTGTCTTAAATTTATCTTTAGTGTGTCCATTTCCCACCAACCAACCTTCTATTTGGTACAAATGAGAGATCATTCATTTTATTTGATTTGATGTGATTTCATCTCAAACTAGCCTACTCTGTAAATCTAAATTATATATTCTATAAGGTCATACACCAATAAACACTTTTGTAATGATCTGTTGATGGCTTGATGGAAATCATACTTCATCAGAAAGTTATAAAGCATATGATTCTTTGGCATAAGTAAAATACTAGTGAAAAACAAGGCAATAATCAAAGCGTAAACAAGACTTGTATCTTACCTTCACCTCAAGCCTCATTTATTTGAATTAAAATAATCAAAATCCATACAAGCTTGCACATTCTCCCTTGTCATTTCTTAAAAATATATAACCCATAAACAATAAATAAATCATGGAATAGTGGTCTCTTAGGTCCTCCTATGGTTGTTGCTTGGACATTATACATAAGTATTCAAGGAGGAAGAGATTATCTTCACACTTTATGGAGAATGTGAGTTGTGTTCTTTCCTCTATCTTGATTTGAATAGTGTTTTGAATTATGGTTTCATGCTTGTACAGTATGTTAGTTCAAATTTGTTTGGATATTATAGGGTTTGATTTCTCATTATTGTTGATGCTAACACTTCAAGTTATGTAGATTTAAGTAGTTGTGACCTTGAAAAAGGCTAGTTACCATTGTAGTATGGACTCTATATTTGTGTGTTTATGTCGATTTGGTCTCATTGGGTAGGAAGAGGAAGCAAATCATGCAGTAGATAATTTAATTGGAAAGAGCTATTGTTGATGACAATTGTGTTCCATGAATAGTAATTGACAACATGCATGGATTCAACCACATGACCTCCTTAGCCATTGTAACTTTGGCATGACAACTCAAACCATTTGAGTTATCACTTGGGGATACCTTTGGTTATTTACATAATTATACTAATGAATTAATTGATTGTCTAAACAACGACAAAATTAGTTATGAATGTTATGTTGGAAGGTGGGTAGGTATGGTAATGACTAGGTAGTAAAGAAAAATCCCATGGTTACCTTGTATGGTTGTAATTCATAAAGGATAGGCCAAAAAGTAATTCCATGATGGATTTCCATAGAATCATAAAAATTGCATAGAATCATTACATATAAGAGCTTAGCAACTATTTTAGTCCATGCCTCTTGATTTAAAAAAGAAAAACAAAAAACACTATAAGTTGAGGTTATTTGTTTTATATATTTCCTACTGAGATGTGTTTTTATAGTCATATAAACTTGTAGATGCAATTTGATTAGCAACATAAGCACACACATACATATAAGTTAGCCACACAAAGGGTCAACAAAAAGTAAGCTAAGAAGAAGGTATATAATTTTTCCATAGTCAATCCTTATTGGCATAATTACTATGCCATTTAATGACCTTTATACCTTCATAAACCAATTTCAAGAATCTAGGGTTTCCCCTATTGAGTTCCTCTGAGAGCTCTGCTCCATGACAAAGATGATTAAGCTATTTTTTTAATTAGGAGAATTAGTAGTTGGTTCCAAATCATACTCACGTGACATCATGTTGATTCCAATCCACTACATTTTTTGCACATAACGAAAGAAGCAATTCTATGGTGCTCAATCCAGGGTTTTCTTGCAGAGTTTCGGCGAGATATTTTCTCCATGAAAAAAATGATAAAGCTATAATTAGGAGCATTATTTATGGGGAGAAGCTCATAGTCCACTACGACTTTACACATAGGTGTACCAACTCCATGCACAAAATCAAAGTTCATCATGTTTTGAACCCACCACATTACAAAGAGTGCTTTAACAATACATCTTATCACCAACTAGTCTACACCCTTCGGTGAATTATTAATTATTTTCTTTACTATATTTGTGAGAGTTCTATTTCATTGCATAAAGCACTACCCATAGAACTAAACTAAATCCACACATCATGACTTAGTACCCAATCCATGATGGGTTTTGAATCTCCATAAACTAGCAACAAATGAAAATGTCGTAGATTGGCAAAGTATAATAAACCCCAAAGTGGGAGGAGTTCAGACCTCGTATTTGTACCACAACCGATGGCCATTTGGATAGTAAATGAGTGATTCATATTCAGGAGAATTACCATACCCACCCCACATTTCCCATATTTCTCTGTACCATTGAAAAAGCCCACCTTTCCATATGTTAAAATCAGAGGATAGCTAATCTTTCTACATCTCCCTTTTAACATCACCGCCACCGAGAAATATGTGTAGTTCCATAACTTCGTCATAATATGAGAGTGATTAATAGGAATATTATGAAATATGAATTCGTTTCTGACCTGCCATACCTCCCACATAAGATATAGTGGGATATCCAAAATCAAATGTAGCACACATGCCCAAATATCTCAGATTTGCCTCCAACCCCGAGTGTTTCGAGCACCAAGTAATCTTCAGTTCATCACAGAGAGTTTTGTCAGTTCACTGAAAGAAAATACAGTCACCAAATATATGAGCAGTCGATTCCTCTACATTATGGAAAAGTACACATATACCTGGTCTGACGAAACCCCGGTGTTGCAAGGAATCCCAAGTGAGGATTTTGTGTTTAATCACAAGCCAGGTGAAGTATTTAATCTTACTTGAAACCTTTAGTTTCCATAGGGCATTGTACCACCACACCAACTCAAGTTCTCTTCGCAACTTTAGTATCGAAAGATATTCCCCTCTAGCAGTTACAGTGCCCGAATGCTTATCTACAGCCTAGATCAACCAATCACTATCTGAAGTAATAGATATACTTGCCTCAAAAAGATAATGCCTATATAAATGAAAGCACGTGTTGTGGGGTTATTCTTTGACACGCATGAACAACAAGTTAATGAAAGAACAGGGCAGGGGTAGTGAGTTGAAAGCACTGAGGGTGGAGCTTTTGTTATTTTTTGAGCAAAGGACATGATCTATAGCTACTTGTGAATAATGTTTTATCAATGTTTTTTTTTGGGAAATATGTCAATATTTGTTATTTATAAAAATTAAGGTAAGATCAATATTACATAATTCATTTAATTACGCCGTAGGCGTTTTCACAATGAAAGAAGTTGTCTCGAAAGATTCCTTGTCTCCCTAGCCACTTAACTTTCGACACGTGCCACTTAGTATTTGGCGATTTTTTACGTACGTCACGTCGTGGTTACATTTCCCGGTTGTTGTATCTCATGATTGGGTAGGGATAGAACATGGTGGCATGGAATTTAGGTGCAAAAAAGGTGGCATGCAATTGATCGTTTAAGTACATGTTCTGAAATTGCTCAGGATTTATTCTGTCTTTTCGTATGGATTTGATCGGTACCGTGTTTTTTCGATAGGTGGATTTCCTGTTTTCATTACACATCTATCTGTTGTTGTGCATGAATGGATTGATGGAATCAATGGATTGATTTTTAATTGCGGATCCTTCTTCCCAGTTGGTGTTTCCCGTGTTTTTTTGACATGTGGCTTGCGTCTTTTCACTACACTTATATATGTTGTCCTAAACGACCGGTGCTAGAAATTATTTTTTTTAGAGGCTTTCGAACAATTTTGTTGTTACTTTCTCTTAGTTTGGCATAGCCCTTGCGAATATTTTTCCCTTGTGAAGATTTTGAGAGTTTCAATTTATTTGGGTTTAGGCTATGATTTTCTGTTGCGCTTTTGTGTGTTTAGGATCACAGTTTGGGGTCAATTTGGTCGTGCTTTTGTTTAATTGTTGGTTCAGGTGATGAAAGACATTTTTCCCATGTCTCTTCATTCACATTAATGCTTCATCAATGCATTGTTTCTCCATTAATTCAATAAAGTTTGTCATTTTAGATAAACATGGGGCTATATATTCAATTTTTCTCATCTTATGACGATCTCCAATATTTTATTACAATATTTCATTGATGGCATTCACTGCTACACGGCCTTTGTTTTCCACATATAAATAGGGCTTCAGGTAACCACTATTTCTTACTATTTGCCTTTGTTTTCCTTATATTGATTTTGCTGCGTTTCATTTACACTTCGAGTTACCATCAGAAGATTTAGAACCTTGCTAAATTTGTAGGTATTCCTTATTTATTCATTTAAACACCATTGTTGTGTTTTAATTGAATGTGACTCTTGCTTTGTTGCATAAATATTGTGGCATGTATTCGTTATGTCATTCCTGTCAATAAAACATTAGGTATTAGTTTTTTTCCTAATTGAAAATGTTGCTTATGAGATATTGAAACGCCCTTCCTGTGTTTCAATTGACTCTTACTCCCTTGTTGTGTTTTAAACCATGTTTAGAGACCGAATTTCAGCCAAATTTATAGGGAGACCGATGAAAAATGACAAAGAGCGAATTTAAAATAGGCATGAACTTAGCGGAGGAATAACTTATGTGAAAATAATATCAACATTGAAAATAAAACGTGAAAATCGAGATTTCGGAATCCGAAATGTCAGAAATAGGAACAACAACATGTTCCTATTTTTAAATTTTGGATATGTTGCAAAATCAGAGATCGGAAGACAGCATGTTCCTTATTGGAAAACATACGACATAGATTTCCGATTTTCGAACTGTCGCACATTGAAAATAGGAAGATGGACATGTTTGTATTTAAACACATAGGATTTATGTATATGTCGCAAAATCGAAAGATTTTGAACCTTGCTAAATTTGCATGTATTCCTTAGTTCTTCATTTAGTATGCTTATTAGATGGTGAAACATTGTTGCTATGTTTTAATTGAATGTGACTCTTGCTTTGTTGTAAAAAGATTGTGGTATGTATTGGTTATGTCATGCCTATCAATAAAATGTTAGGTATCAGTTTTTTTTTCCTAATCGAAAATGTTGCTTATGATATGGTGAAACACCCTTCCTATGTTTTAATTGACTCTTACTCTCTTGCTGTGTTTTAATTCATTGTTACCCTTGCTGTGTGAAAAAAGGGTTGTGACTTGAATTGGTTATGTACCTTCATAATAGTGTAATACTCATGCTATGTCAATAAAATTATAATTATTAGTATTTATGATATACTTGTTTTAGGTAATGAACTTAGCCTAAATCTGCAAGGTCACTACAAATATTTGCTGATATGTCTTTCGTTATCGTTCTCCAGTAATGGTTAGTTAAAAACTATTGCTTAAAGCTTATCAGGTCGACATACATTATCAAACCAAGTTTAGAGACCAAATTTCCCCCAAATTTATTGGGAAACCGATGAAAAATAACAGGGAGCGATTTTAAAATATGCATGAACTTAGCGGAGGAATAACTTATTTCATATTTTGAAATCTTGGAAATAGGAACACCGACATTTTCTTATTTGAACACAGGATTTCTGGATATGTTGCAAAATTGCAAATCGGAAACTAGCATGTTTCTTATTGGAAAAAATATGACACACATTTCCAAATTTCAAAGTGTCGAAAATTGGCAATAGGAACATGGACATGTTCATATTTTAACACATAGGATTTCATGTGTTCGGGAGATAACATGTTCATTATTTTCACACGTAAAAATTTCGGTATCTCAAATATCGGTTATTGAAAAACATATGACATAGGATTTCTGCAATCCGAAATATTCATACTTGTCAATCGTGTTCCTTATTGAAAAACATGGGACATAGATTTCCGGATTCCTAAATAACAGAGAGAAATTTTAAAATCGGCATGAACTTAGCGGAGGAATAACTTATTTCATATTCTGAAATCTCAGAAATAGGAACACCGACATGTTCCTATTTGAACACATGATTTCTGGATATGTTGCAAAATCACAAATTGGAAGCTAGCATGTTCCTTATTGGAAAAAATTCGACACACATTTATGAATTTCATTGTGTCAGAAATTGGCAATAGGAACATGGACATGTTTGTATTTTAACACATAGGGTTTCTATATATGTCAAAAATTTGAAATTCGGGACATAACATGTCCGTTATTTTCACACATAAAAATTCAGGAATACGAAATATCGGTTATTGAAAAACATATGAAAAGATTTATGCAATACAAAATATTCATACTTGTGAGTGGTATTCCTTATTGAAAAACATAGGACATAGATTTCTAGATTCCTAAATGTCGAAAATTCGAAATAGGAACATCGACATGTTTGTATTTCAACACACAGAATTTATGGATATCTTGCAAATTCAAAAATTGAAAGATAGCATGTTCTTTATTGAAAAACATAGGACATACATTTCCGCATTCCAAAATGTCGAAAATCGACAATAGGAAAATGAACATGTTCCTATTTCAACACATAGGATTTATGCTCGATACGTTTATAGCTCAAACAGATTGAAACCAGAGTAATCAAATATGTTAATGAATAAAAACAACCAGAATAACGAAATATATCAATGCGAAGCATTTTGTTTTTATATATCCATTTTATTCTAGTCAATTCATTATGTTACATTCCAATTTTATTTTTTTTCATTATCTATTTCATTTCACAAGAAAAAATAACCATCACATTATGGATACTATGGTAACTGAAGATTCTATTTCACTATTGCTACATGGTGATGTCAACCTTTGTCCGCTGGTACAGATCTCCGCATTAAAACAAGTGATTTCATTCAACTCATCATCTATTCAGTTCTTAATCTCTATCTCGGACAACATTCACAAGGATGAGATACTTCTTCCAGTTGTATATAGTGATCTTGTAGAAAATGGACAACTAAAAGAAGGAACAATAATCAAAATTACCCAATGTTCATGCAACATTGTACGTAATAACGTACGTTTAATTTCCTCCTCCTTTTTCTCTCAATTAGTTTCACATTGTTCATGCATCCAATGTTTGTCTCCCATTCATGTCTAACATACTTCATCTCACAAGACTATTGCATTGGTAGCACTCGAGGTTGTCAAAGTGGATGCAGCAATTATTAGAAATCCTGCACCTTACCACTTACCTCTAGCTTCTCCTTCTGAAACCAATTATTCTGTTCCAGTGAAGAATAGCTCAATAAATCAACACCCTAGCTTAGCTGGATCGACTATCCCATTCACATCACTCTCCTCTTCTACCAAAGTTTGGAACTTTCAAGACCGAGTTACTGCCAAGACAAACATACATCAATATGGTAACCAATGAGGGTCTGGAAAAGTGTTTGGTTTTGATCTTGTTAATGCTTCACATGATGAAATACATATATATATGCATTCAATGAATTGGCAGTCTCTTTGTATGACCAAATAGAAATAGGAATAGTGTACATCATATCAAATGGCACAGTTAAAGCATCGAACCCAATTTTCAACCATTTGAAAAGCCATAATGAGATTTTTCTAGGTTCCACTTCAACCATTCAACCATGATTAGATGAATATTCCTTAATACCTTTATGTTTCTTTAACTTTAAAACTATTAAGGAGATTCAAACTATACCAGTAAATTCCATGGTTGACCTTGTTGGACTTGTCACTTCAGTTTTACCTACATCCACGATACGAAAACGGGATGGTGTTGAAACTGTTAGGAGAACCATTGGACTACGTGACATGTCAGGATATAGTATTGACATAACACTTTGGGGAGAGAATTTCCAAATTCAAATAGTTGAGCTTTCCAGCCTTCACGGTTTACCTAATCCTTCAGCGGTAGTCATCAAGGGCGGTTGTGTTATAGATTTTAATGGAAAATCTGTTGGCACTATTTCCAACTCTACTATATTTATAAACCTAGATATTGAAAAAACATCACTTCTACAAAAATGGTTTAATGACAATGGATTTTGTTCAAGATCATCGTCTTTGAGTTGCAAATTCAGTGCCTCTCATTCTACTCATCGCAAAGTCATTACCATCAATGAGCTACAAACTCTTCAAGCATATGAAAATTTTGTTTGGTATTCTCTTGCTGCAACCATCACAAATGTTAACATGGATGACTTCCATTTCCTTGCATGCCCTCTTTTTGTTGATGGTATACAATGCATGAAAAATATTGCCGACAAAGTTGGAGACATTTGGCATTGTGGTAAATGTGATGGGGAGTTTCCTGAATGTGAATACAGATACATCCTAAAGGTTGACTTGAAAGATATAACTAGAAATATTCATGGTGTGATTGGTTTTGATGATGCTGCAAACCAACTCATGGCCATCTCAGCAAAAGACCTATGTCTTCTCTCAACTTAATCAACATTAATTGCTGAAATAGTCAAGAGAATATGCAACAAAGAATTACTTCTTACTCTTTTAGTTAAAACATAGACGTTCTCCGGAAATGCATGCCTAAAAGTTGTAATTGTGATGGTTGAAACTACATCATCAACAACTTCACTGGATACATAAATATATAACTTTGTTCAACCTTATACATAGGCATATTCTTTATTGTCTGTAATGAATGTTTTGGTCATCTCAGGAAAAGACGTGTGTCTTCTGTCAACTGAATCAACATCAATTCTAGAAATTGCGCACCTAAAAGTTGTAGTTGTCATGGTTGAAAATACATCATCAACAAATTCACCCGATATATAAATATATATGTTTTTTCGACTTGACATATTCTCATATTCTTTCACAATACATTCTCGACAACTTCTATTTTGCAATTTGATACTTTCACCTTAGAACCTATCACTTAACATTTTTTACCTAAATTGATTATGCAACTTGTAAGATTACTTTTGAATAGCATTAGAATTTGCTATTCTGTTTATTTATTGAATTAACAAATTTCTTTTCTTATTTGTTAACAAATATTATATTTTTTTCATATACCATTTTTCATACTAGATTTGGTTCTTCTATTTTGCTGGTTTCTTACAATTATCAACATGCGACTTGAAAAAATATATTTATTCCATCAATATTATTTTCTAGAAACATTCTTAGTTACCTACATGCAATTAGTTAATATTTGCTTTTTTATTTCTGCTATATACCGATAAACTTTGCAGTTAATACATATAGAAAATGTGTCGTTGCCAAAAAACGAAGCTTCTACTATTTAAAAATTTTACGCTTTTGTTGTAGGAATTATGCCTACTCATAACAATGAACAACCAATGCCCAAAGAAGAATAGTATATGCAGAGAACAGAGATAAAAACAACAAGAGACAACGTCTTCTTTACAAAGCTACACGGTTACCTGTGGATATGTCTCGTCCAGTTTCTCTTCCCGAACCTTCCAACATACCTTCACTTCGACCATCTATGCAAAATCAATCGAGCACCTGCCTCGATGATGCACATCAACAATTTCATAAAAAAATGGACCATTTTCTTGATATGCATGTCTACTCAATTTGCAAAGAATGTTACCCTGGTATTGTAACTAAAAAATTCCATGATGCATATACTTGTTCTCGTTGTATTCTAGAACGAAAAGGCCATCATTTTTCATTGGAAAACAATATGGATCTAGGCATCCAACCACCTGTACTTGCAGTACTCACATAGGTTGAATAAATGCTCATTAGTCATGTTAACCCAATTTTATAAGTTACACATGCTCATTGTGGTCGATATAAATATTTTGGACATACTATTTGCTTCCCCCAAGACGTTTCCAATATTGCCAAATACGTGCCCCATCTAATATCAGAACTTGACATTCTTGTTGTTCGCAAATGCAACTCTACAAACAATCCATATGAACTATTTGTTAGTCGTACACATGTTCTTGTTGCCCTTGAATACAAAATGGAAAATGACCCATATTACAAGGATGTATATATCAACTTAGTTGCATTATCTTCATTGCCTATTGTCTCAACAGACATTTCACCTTGGATTTTGCATGTTAATAGCAATGATACAGTGTCTCATTAGCAAAGCTTGTCCTCTACAATTCAACCACCAAATTCATTTGAACCCTATGAAATAGAATCCTCCTCATTTATTTCAACACAAGCTAATGCTAGAACTGAGGCTGAAGAAATTAGACAATTGCTACATATACCAAATATTCCACTAGCACCTTCAATTGATTGGCCTCCAATAAGCATTTCCCCTATCAATGAGTACAACACAAAAGGACTTCTTTCCATGGATTTTCCAACTTTGTTCCCCACAGGTGCAACAATGCTTAAACAACCATGTATTCATGAGGTTGATATGCACAAATATTCACTTCACCTAATTCACTATCATGACAACATATTTGGCCATCATCCTCAGTTCTGGTACTACATATACAATGTAATTATGCATCATCGTAGTAATGCTACTTCTTTTGTTTTTGTCAAAACTAATCTTGAAGATACATTACCTCTGACAATACTTGAACTTGTTAACCAATTGCAAGACATGCATAATCATAAAATTGGTGAGCGGGTCGCAAAATTTGGATCTTCGTTACATGGAACACACTCATATTGGAACAAAAGTAGGGCTGAACTAACAAATATGATCAATCAACAAGGTACACCAAATTTCTTCTTTACCCTTAGTGCAGCTGATGCAAAATGGCCATATTTGCATGTTCTAATGCCTACTGGATGTTCTATTGGTTTAGCTCAATACTACCAAATCAAAGTTCACAACATCATATCCAATCCACATATTACATCACAATACATGCACAATAGATTCAAAACATTCCTTCAAGAGGTGCCATGAAAAAGGTTTTCATATAACAAATTCTTGGTGCGGGTATTTTAACATCTCTTCATTCTTATTTTTCTCTTCGTATTTTTCACTTTATACATTTCATTTCTACTGAATTCCTTTTCCTCCCATGCAGGTATGAATGGAAACATAGAGGATCGGCACACATTCATGGTTTTATTTGGTTAGCAGATGCACCAAATATGGACACCATCTTAGATTAGGAAGATATTGTTGCAGCTGAAGGTTCAAAAAAAAATTTGGACACATATGTTACAACTTGGAATCCTCATGATACACACTTGTCAACATCTGGATTACACCATTCTAAAAAAAATGATCCATGCAATCTTGCATCACAATCCATATTTGCATTAAACTACTCGGCTGACTATGAAGAACTTGTAAATTTTGTTCAAAGACACACCAAATGCTCATAATCAACTTTCCTTCGCAAAAGAGGAACATATGTTCAATGTCGCTATGGTTTTCCATATGAACTGTAAGCTGCTTCTTCATTATTCATTGATGCAAATGGATGTAAAACATACAATCCTGCATGAAATGATTCCCTTCTCAATATTCACAACCCTACCATGCTTTCAACATGGAGGGCTAATGTTGATTGCCAACCTATTCTTTGTAAACATGTTGTCCTCAAATACATCTCAAAGTATGCATCAAAAGTAGAGCCAAAATCAGAAAGCTACCATGCAATTCTCTCTCACCTTGCACATGCAGTACCAAGTGATAGCCCTATTCTTCAACCAATCAAACAATTGCAGAACGAGACATTAGTGCACAAGAGACATGCCACATGCTGCAAAAAATCCCTCTTGTTCTTTGTAGTTGTCACTTCTTTTTGTTGAATGTGAGTCAAAGTGTTTTTCGTCATTTTTGTAATGGGACTAATAACATCCCTCCAACTCCGCCTTTATATTTGCATACATGCAAATACCGCTAGCTCTTGAACATCTAAGCCTACTTGAAGCTACTCGTTCTTGGTCTTTCTCTACTAATTGGAAAAAAAAATCCATGGAAACATTTTACATACATCACAAAATTGATAGAGCCTATCCACAATTCCTTTCCATTCCTTCATTTGATTCTTCATCTTTTGAACTGTTTTGTTGGAGCGAACTTCTTCTATACAAACCTTTTCGTTCCATCCCTCAAGATATTGGAACAACAACTCCTAAAATTATTTCTCATTGGCAACTGATTAAAAGCACATATACTATTTGGCATGTTGAACGTGCACAAGAAGAACCCTGTACACCTCTATCCGATGATTCAAATTATGATGTTATTACCTTTCTATTGTCTCATAACATGGATGAATGGGAACTTCTCTCTCAAATGCGACCAGTAAACAACATCCAAATTGATGACCTTGAAATGCTTAGACATCATGATTTTGACAAAAATCACGATTGGACACATAACAATATAACCAATGACTTGCATCATACAGCAACATCATTTATTGACCTCAATCGCTTGTCCACCCAACTACATGAAGACAACCTATCATTGTCCAATTCACCTGATTCCTTGTCTCCCACACAAGGCATAGCATTTGGTGTTGTCATTTCTCATTTTAGAAATACTACATCTGCTCCATCACTCAAAATGGTGATTCAAGGTACTACATGCACTGGGAAATATTACCTAATGTCTTTCTTAAAATCTACACTACAAACTCCATCTGAACAAAGTAACTGCACACTTCTTCTCCTTGCTCCAACTGGTGTTGCTGCTTTTAATATACATGCATCTACAATACATTCTGCTCTTCGAATACCCATTGGTGAAATGCAATCCCTTGAAGGACAATCCCTTTCAAAACTTCAAGAAGAACTCCGCCATATTCTCTATATTCTCATAGATGAAATGAGCTTTATCGGACCAAAAATGTTGACTCAAATTGATGCACGGCTACGTCAATCTTTCCCCTCAAATTGTACAATGCCATTTGGTGGTTGTTCCATAATCGTTGGTGGCATTGGACAATTCCATCCTATAAAGGACATCCCCATGTATGCAGGCTCATCCATTGGAACAACTTTGTGGCATACATTTGCTACTTTTATCACGCTAGAAACAATTTTTCGACAACAAGGAAATAACCCTTCTCAAACTGCTTTTCGCCAACTCTTGCTAAACCTACGAAATGGAACACCAACTTTTGAAGACTGGGAACTCCTAATGATAAGAACAAGCTCTTGCCTTTCAAATATGGAAAACTGCTCTTTTCAACAATCTATCCACTTATATCCCACCAATACCTCTATTGCACTACACAATAAACACATGTTGAAACAGCTTAATATGCAAATTGCACATTGCTTCGCTGAACAAAGGAACAAACATAGCCAGGGATCCATTGATGACGAGCAATTTTAATTAAAGGTCCTTCTTGCAATTGGTAAACAAGTCATGTTAACTTCTAATTTATGGGTTCAAGTAGGACTTGTTAACGACTCACTTGGAAAATTCATTTACATTGTGTACAATTCTAATCAACAACCTCCTAGCTTACCATCTTTTGTTGTTGTCCAATTCCTCTATTACAAAGGACCCTTATGGGATGTTTTGAATCCTACTTATGTTCCAATATCTCCAATAACAAGGGGATCCCAAAGGCAACTACCACTTCATATGGCATGGGGTTTAACAATTCATAAAACCCAAGGTATGACCCTATAAAATGTTACAATAGATATTGGAAACACTGATAGACAAGGACTCACATTCACTGTAATATCAAGAGTTACATCTCTTTCAGGACTTCGGATTTGTCCAGCTTTCTCTTTTTCCATATACTCTCGAATGCAAGGCAGTCCATTTGTCCAACGTAGGAAACAAGAGGAAATATTACTTGCTTCAAAGTCTTTAAAAGCAATTTGTGGTTCAACCTTCTCATCATTTGCTTTATAAATGTACTGTCTATTTTTACCAGTTGTTAATGTAAAAACTCTATATTTGTTTCAAGAAACATTCAAAAAATGGAGAAATAATTGCCTTTTAGACTAAACTTTCTTAAGAAACTAACACACTTAGTGTAAAACTTATTAACAAGGACAGTTATTATATATCAGGAAATAATTAACATATAAAATTTATAAATCAACTCTTATTTCCTTAAATGAACTTTAAATAAAGAAGAATTTTTTTTCAAATTTTGCTTTTTCAATTTCTGAAAGACAAAACCCAATTTCCAAAATCCAAAATCGAAAATCACAAAGTCGAATTTTTGTTATGGGTATTTGTCTTATTTGCAATTTCTCATTTGTGATATTTCTGATATTGGAAAGCTGAGACTCAAGATTTTGTTCAAATGATTTTCCCATATTTGGGATATTGGAAACTGCAAACATATGTCCTTACTTATTCATATTTGATATATATATCTATTCACATTTCTAGGTAGATATTATTTTGCAATTTGGGATTTCATATATAAATATAGGTTCAATAAATTGATCAGTTTCAATCATTTTCAAATTGTCACTCATATTGTCTACAACTCCAATGAACAACCTGCTACCTTACCATCTTTCATTATAGTAAAATATATATTTTTGTTTCAAGAAACATCCAAGAAATATTAATTTTTTTGCATTTTAGACTAAACTCTCTCAGGAACAAAAACACTCATTGCGAAAGTTATTATGTAGCAAATAATTATAACTATCGCGAAATAATTAACATATAAAAACTAACATATATAAATTTTAGATCGAGTCTTATTTTCTTAAATGAACTTAAAACAAAAAAACTTGCATTTTGAATTTTCCATTTGCAAAACACGATACCCAATTTCTGATTCTCAAACCAATATAAGTCAAAAAGGTTCATTTTTGAAATGACCGTCATTTGTCGCGTTCATGATTTTCGATTTCCCATATCTCCGATGTTGGAAACTCGTATTCACGTTTTTGTTGAAATATTTTCCTCCCTTCCCCATTGCGATTTGGAATTTCCCATATCCGAAACACAATACCCAATTTCCAAAAATCGATATCGGAAACCGCAAAGTCGAATGTCTCTTACGGGTATTTCCCTTATTCACAATTTCCTATTCCCGATATTTCAAATTCTCCAATTTCCCAAACACAATACCTAATTTCCGAAAACCAATATCGAAAACCGCAAAGTCGATTTTCTCTTAAGGGTTTTTCCCTTATTCGGGGTTTCCTATTCCTGATATTTCGGATATCAAACAATGCATACTCAACTTTTTTGTTCAAATAATTTGAAATGTTAACATTTGATTTATTTCCATGTCAAATGTTATAAACGAAAATGTTTAGAAATTATTTACAAAATGTATGTTCTTCAGTAACATGTTTACAAAATGTTTCTGTTGTAATTTTCAAAATCAAAGCATATTTTTCGAAAAAACATCTGCATATATAAAAACAAATACCTGGAGGGAGGATGATAAGACAACTCTTTTCAATATACCTAGGTGAATTCATTATGGAGGAATCCCAAAATCGTGAGGAGTAAAGGCTTTGAATTCTGATGTGCAGATGGATGAGACTCCTCTTTAATGCCATCATAACATCGCCCGTTTGGAACACTGAAACATAACGTCATCATATTAATCGTAGAATTGATTTGTACCCTCACTTTTTTTTAGCCTTAAATTATCTCATAATGTGTTGACTTGACATTTGTCACCTCATCTATGCCTTCTTATGATGGTATAAATATTTCATTGTTGCTTAATTATTAAATATATGAAATATCTTGCTTAACATTAAATGATCGTCAATATCACATGTTCCAAACACCAAATGTTTAAAATCCAACATATTTCACATCTTGGATTCTCCTCCCATTCCAGCCTTTAATATACAAATCACATTAATTCCAAGTTATAAATATAAAAATCCCAAAGAGGCAATAAACTTGGAATAACTTCGGGCTTACCCCATCAATATCACGAGCAAGATTCGCGTTTACCAACCTCCTTTCCTAGTCATCTATTATGGACTAAACTTGCAGAGAAATATCATTGTTGTAACCATCTACCTTTGTCAAACGCGCCCCTCGCTGTGCACGATCACGACCACTTCCAACACGACAAGACGTGCCACATTGCTTGGACATAGTATGTTGGTTCATATGCAAAACAAAATAGAGCTGAACAAAATCAGGAAACAACAAAAATGGCCCAACACCCAATTAGTCAGGCAATAAATAGTTGAACGGAAATAGGAAGAAAGATTCATCATCACACTAAAACCAATAGGAGGCCATTAATAGAGAAAAAATATTGTTGTCCACTTACGTGCGAAATTGTTTTGTAACCACATAACAAAGTGACCACCGCATCAAATCATCCCTTAACTCAATAGCTACGGTGTCCTCCATTGAAGCCGATACGTGCTCATAGAACTTTGTCTCCAGCCACCAATTAATGTCGTCTCGGACAAAATGGAAGTAGAAACGTCACTACAGACAAATGTCACTATCGACAACTTGAGATTTTTCACCTCAGCATTAAAACGCATATAATTTTCATGATACACCTTCCTACCGAATCAACTCCAATCTTAGTATTAAAACTCAAATCATAAAAAAGTTGACCACCCTGCACAACAAGACCCACTTCATTAATGCGTAATAAGTGCAGGATAGATGGAAGAAACAAGTACAACGTCAATCTGCGACAATATACCTGTTCGTTCCGTACACCAATTTGGCTCTCATCATTCATATCCAGGGTTAAACGTCATATTTATTAATAGAAAAAAAATGTTATTATTCAATCTATAAACCTCATAAAATTGTTTCTTAAAAATTTACTATATAAATTAAAATTTATAATTCTTGAAAAATATTTGTTGGCCCGAGAAATGGGCATACGGAAGAAGTTCGCGTGCGCAACCAAGAAATATGTGCCGCATGCGCGATAGAAGAAAAGGAAGACTGGGAAGGAATCAAAGGACCCACGCAGGCAGAATAAAGAGGTACACAGTGAAGGAAAGGTGAGCGCAGAAGCACGCAAGTGATAACAGCCGAAAAGTGATAGATGCAGAATCCATATCATGGTCGTTTTTGGTGGCGTAAGCCTACAGCTACGCATGTATGAGAGGATATTTGTAAGTCAGGCCAATAGCGCCTCGTGTCAAGTCATGGTCACCACAGTTGTAGCCTGAGAAGCAGCTGATGCTGACAATTAACAGACTGTCGGTATGCAGTCGACCCTTCGTGGTCATGTAAAATAGTATAAATAGGAGGGATGCAATAGTTAGAAGGTTGGTCTGTGTGGTTTTTGTTGATCTCGGTTGGCCATTGTTCATCTTTAGTGGCTTTTACAATTGATTATGGTTAGGCATTCGGTTAGTTCTTATGTAATAGTTGGTCTGTTCAGTGGTAATTGTAGGCGAAGGATGCCACCCCCGCTATAATGTTGTAGAGACCAGAGAAGAGTAGCCTCAAGAAGAGTCTAGTAGCGATAGAGGGGTTGTTGAGCCGTGGATCTGGATGCTGTGGGAGCATACCTCTAGGAGTAGATGTAGAGTAGAAGAGCGAACCAAAGAGCATGAGAACCATGAGTCTGAAACTTAAATACATATCTTAATATCAGTCTGCATCCTGCAGACTGTAAGGTGCTATATCCTTTCTCATGCCAGATGAAGAGCACCTTGGTGGTTTTTCCCATATGGGTTTCCACGTTATCTCTTGTGTCTAAATGAATGATTGATGTGGTGAATGTTTATGTGAATGGTTACTATTTGCTTCCTATAGAATGTTGAATGTTGCTTAGATATCTGATGTTACTCTGTAATCAATAGATGAATGATCAAAAGGCATTATCGAAATCAACATATGTATATCAGCCTATATGTTTCTATATGAGTCACAACTAGTGTCGTAGGTCCAATTGATATGAGTTAGCTGCGTCACACAAGTTGTGCCATTTGCGAGGTGGAAATGAAGGTCAAGTCACACGCGATGACATGTGTTTGTGCTCATGGCACGTAGAACTGACTCCTTTGTCCAGCCATCCTGTTGCCTTCGTTGAGCTCCTTGGCTACGAGCCAAGGGACTATAATCCCTTGACAATCACGAAAACATGGTTCTGGCGGTTACCCATCTAACATATATATCGGGTGAGACGGTGCCTGCTTCGCGGGTGTTGCTGACAAGGCTTGCTCTATTGGGCCAGTATCTCGGGTAGTTGTTGGATCGGCATGTTGCGCAGAACCTGGGTCGCGCGAGTGAGGAAAGTGGCCAGCAATATTATATTTTAAATCACTTTTAAAGTCATTTCTGCAAATAAAATCAAATCATATAATTTCCACTATATATAAACAAATTTAAAATGAAGTATTTATATTATGAATTTTTTTATTTTATAAAATTTGATCACAATTTCCGAAACCAAATTTCCGAAATCGGATATCAAGAACCCAAAATTCCAGTTTTTATTAGGGTTATTAGGACTATCCATGATTTGTGATTCGCGATAATTAAATTAACGTATACAAATTTTAGATCAAGTCTTATTTTCTTAAATGAAATTAAAAACAAAAAACAAAACAAAAAAACTCGCATTTGAAATTTTCCATTTGCAAAACACAATACCGAATTTCCGATATTCAAACCAAGATAAGTCAAAAAGGTTCATTTTTGAAACAATTGTTATTTGTCATGTTCACGATTTCCAACCAAAGAGTAAAAATGTTATTGTTAACAAGTTTTTTTTATAAATAAAAAGACGGATGTTTCTAGTTTTCGATATCCGAAATATCCGGAATCGGAAATCGAGAAGCAAGCAAATTATTTCAACAAAAACTAGAGTCCCCAGTTTCCAATATCTGAAATATCCGAAATCTGAAATCGGGGATACCCAAATAACCTTAACAAAATCTGGAATTTTCCGATTTCCGATAAGTGACTGCACAAGTAATGTATTCTATTGCACAACTATTATTCAGGTGACTCCAAGGTTACGCAGAAAAAATTCTAATTTTTAGGTATATATAGTAAACTCAGAAAAAATGTACAATATCAAGCATAACCCCAAATAACCTTAACAAAATTGAAATTTCCAATTTCCGATAGCCAGAAATTGAATATCCATGTCGGAAATAGGAAATCCAGAAATAAGACAAAAAATCACAAAATATCACAAAACAAAATTGTGATATTTTCGATTGGAGTAAACTTTCTACCCGACCATTTGCACTGATCGGACGACCTGGCTCGTGTGAGTCACATCCAACGTTGCTGGTCGTCCGATCGGTACAAATGGTCGGGTAGAAAGTTTACTCCTTTTCGATTTTCGACTTTTTGTGACATTTTGTGATATTTCTGGAATCAAAAATCACGAAGTGAGCAAACTATTTCAACAAAATTTTAAGTATCATGTTTCCGATATCCGAAATATCAAAAATCGAGCATACCCGAAATAACCTTAACACAATGACAAACAACCTATTATTTAATATATATATTGACCAATTAAATAATTTACTTCGACCACCCACTTAAATCATACTTTTTTTATTTTTTATTATACTTTCATTAAGACTTCTGACATGCGAAATATTGAAGATTGTAAATCAAGGATACCCCAAATAACCCTAACAAAAAATGGGCAAAACTAACATGAACACTCTTTAAATAATCGATCCATTTCTTTAATTATAATGTGCAAAACTGTTTTGAGATCAATTCAAAGTGTCTTTCAGGTTGCGACACCAGAACCCTAAAAGCTAAGTGTATTTCATTAACATATTCCCAAACAAGTTGCAAAGTTAAAATTACTTTGAGCATAAACTCACTCCTAAACAAGATAACTAATAATTTGAAGATAGAACTATTATAGAATATAACATATGAAAGAAACAACCAATTAATGTACAAACATGCATACCAAAATTACTTATTTCAACTTAATTTAGACCAACTTACCATTTAAGTGTTAAAACTACAAAAATTGCAAAAAACATTGTTTCTTGGACTTACACAATAAGTCCAAATTCATGATAGAAATATCTTTCCACAGCACAGCTGTATACGTAAATATTTGCAAATATTACCAAAACGTGCAATTACACAAATAAATAGTTTATAGCCTTGCTCAAGGGCAGAACGCCATTTCAAAAATAAATCTAGAATGTCATCAACTTCCTAAAAATGAGCCTTCCTCAACTGAATATCGTTCTTGCAAATTTGGGACGAAATTTCCTCCCTTCTGATTTTTTTCCATTCTTTGATGAACAGCTTTATCTGAGCTATCGAGACATGGGGAACTTCTATCCATTTTTCAATCTCTTGCACCGTTAACTGACTAATTTGTTGGATCAACTCTTTGGTATCATCAAACTGCTTTTCCACTCCTTCCAAATGAACTTTAGGATAAAGTGCCTCACTGAGAGGTTCCAACATAGGTAAACTCAAATAGTATAGCAAATTCTTTGAAGTAGAACATCTGTTTTCACAAACCTTTTATCCTGCATTGACTACAGCTTCAATTGAATTGCACATATCCTCCCATGTCTTAATCGAAACTTTGGATGTTTTAAGCTCTAACTTGTCTAAAATTTGCAAGCCATCAGGTCTTTCCTTAATATGCTTTTTCCAACCTCTGACTTGCTCTAAAGCAGTGGATGTTGCTCTCATCTGATGATAGTGATCCCTAAGAGTTTTAGAATGCTTGATAAACTTCTCGTATGGGCCTTGCATCTCTTAAAACAGTTATACAAATATGTCACAGCCTATTGAAATTCTTCTTGTATTTTACAGAGTCTGTGTTTAAAATCGTCAGGTCTCACATCGACAAAAGAGCAGCCTTTTGAGACTAAATGGACATGTTTCAATTCTTAATTGACAAGAGCAATTTGTTATGCTTGTTGCTGATTAACAACCTATGCATTCCGAAGCTGATGCTTGGCTTCTTCAGCTTTCTTTTTCCATTCCTCTAATTTATGTTCACATTCTTGTTTCAACTACCCAATCTATTGTTCATGCCTCTATTGTGTTTATGTTAACTCCCGTTTGGCCTTTCCCAATTCTTTCTCTTTTTCACCAAGAGCAAAACTTAATTGTGAAACACATTGAAAATTAGCTCCAGTAAAAACTCCCATGGTAGTTGTTGTGTCCACTGCCCCTTGTTGCATATCACTCCTCTCTACTTCCATATGACCTCACCAATGGCAAGCACATTTCTGTCTGAGATTTCTCTAGCTCTCTTGGCTCCCCTTTTAACCATAGCTTTATCCTTTTTACTCCAATAATATTTTCCAAACGATACAACTGCATCTTCTCCAAAATCTGCGATAACTTCAGAAGATGAAATGCTTTGTTGGTGGATGCTAACCAAAGGATCGATTTGGGTTTGATTTAAAGGAATGTCTATGCTAAGAGGGAGAATATTCATATGAGAAGAAACAGAGGTAAAAGTGACTGATGTAAAAGAATCAGATATAGAAAAATCCTCCTTTTCAGGAAGAGTCATACAGATAGAGGGAATGTCGCCCTAAAAAATATAGAGTACTGGGGATGTAGTGACAAGCTGAGCTGATGAAAAGGAAGAAACAGAACAATGAATAGGTGAATCAACTGAACTGGTGACCATGCTAATATTAGTTACCATTGTTGATGACAAATTTACCTCTAAAAAACAATGTTGGAAAGATTATGTACCTACCATACTGCAACAGGTTTGGATATTGAGGATAGATGACACAACGGTAGTCATAACAGTGCCAACGTATTCTTCCACATTCATATCATGACTCTCAATCTGAGCTGACGATAAACAAATTACCTTTTTTACAAAATATTCTTGCACAGCTATATCTGGGACAGAACATTCTTGAACAAGCCTCTCCTCTTTCTTGCGAATTGAGATCGAAGAAATTGGCTTTTCTTTTGTTCGTGCCTCTGGCAGTTGAGCCTGTTTAAAAACTACTACAATTGTTGTAGGGCTCTTCCTGACAATCCGCAGTAGCCATTTTTGGTCGACGTTTCGATTCCGAATCTGGAACCATCATCAGGACAAGTAGTCAATAGGTAAAGCTGCAGCCTTACCTATTGACTACTTGTCCTGATGATGGTTCCAGATTCGGAATCGAAACGTCGACCAAAAATGGCTACTGCGGATTGTCCGGAAGAACCCTACAACAATTTATCTTACCGCAGAAATCTACAAACTGAAACTACTACAATCTTCTACCTTTTAGGATTTACTTCAGTTAACTCTGTCTCAATTTACAGTTGAGACCCAACTTTTTCAAAATTTCTTTTGAGTTCTGCCCCTTTCTCTAACATATCTTCCATTATTGTAAGAGACGAGCTCCATGGGATTTCAAGAACACCTCTCCCCTTGTTCTTAGGTTTAGCAACAACAGACCTTGCTACATGTTCTCTAGATTCTTCTTCTCTCTTATGCTTCTAAAACATGTACAGTTCATCCCTTTTCTCCAACGTATCTTCCATTCTGGTAAGAGAGGGGCTGCATGGGCCATGAAGGACACCTTTCCCCTTGTCCTTAGATTGAGCACCAACAGCAGCAGCAGACTTTGCTAAATGTTGTCTCGCTTCTTGTTATGTATTCTCCTTGTCAATATCTTGTTTTAGTGGTAGTTTATTTGCTCTTTCTTAGAGAACTCTTCTCTTAAGATGCTTTTCATACACGTATTGATGCAACTTTGTCTCTGGATCACTCATTTTACCAATTTCCTCCTAAAAAGTGGTAACTCCTCGCAACATGGAATCATCGAGCTCATTTTCATGAACATATTGAAATTTGACATGCTCATGAGCAAATAGATTATGCAAATAAGTTGTTGGGTCATGCATTCTTTTGAATACCTCCCCCAAGCTCATAACTAAAATATCCTTTCCCAACAAACATGCATGAACAGGATTCTATACCAAAATATTGCCAAGATTCACAAGAAATTTAGGCCACACCTTCTTCTTATGTTTGGTCAACTTGGAAAAATCCCCATCAATCACAGTCTGATAGGAAAATTCTTGAAGCACCATTCGGTCTGGAACTATTCTCGGACGAAAGTGCACTATATTGTTGCCCCAAATCCTTATGTAAGAGAAATATTCTCCCACATACCAGTCGCCATACATAGAAATGAGTTCCCTAGCTTTTTCAAAAAATGTAGGAGCATCAACTTTAAAAAAATTGTAGTACATTGAACCGAGAAATAGGTCACGGAGCTCATAGACACAAGGTATGAAATTGTCGTACCACATATCAGCGCAATATATATGAATAGGTGGACATTTCTCTCCAATTCCAATTTAGCTCAGGGAAACAAGAACATGCACAAAATGCATCCACAACGAACCCTAACATGTAGAAAGATGGTTTTCGGTTGGTCGGGGTTCTTTGATATTTTTCAATTGCCTCCCACAAATTGCAAAACAGAATTTGCGCACAGTTGAAGGAATCACATGTAAGCAAAACATGGTTCTCCATAGGAACCCATTTCGCTTTGAATAAGGAACATTTAGGTAAGCCAAATTACCTGCAAAACATGGCGGCCAGCAACGAGAAAGGCTCTCTGAACCAAGAAACTAGATATGCCGAAAGTGAAACGGGAATCACTAGTGTTGGGTCTTCCAGCCAAGATTTCACCACTTGTTTGTTATTTAATTTGGCAAGGGTTTCATTGAAAATTTTCAATGAGAAAGGTTGCTTGGGAGTTGCCAAAGCATAAGCCCTAGCAAACACATCTGGATCAAACAAAGAAATAGAGACATTATCGATATCATTAAACATTCGTTGGTTAAGGTCAATGTGGTCCAATGCCCACTTAACAGGGTCCGTGTAAGGCATAAAATGAGGTCTCACTACAATGAAATGGAGCTGAGAATTGCGTATGTGCATGTAGAAACATTGATCATGAGCAACAGAGAAAAAATCATCACTGTCAAAAATAGAATAAATTTTGGACCAATCCAGATATAAGTAATTAAACACATACCCACTGGTGTCAGTGAAAACACCAGCATTGGGATGTTTGATTTTCTGCTCTAAAATTTTAGCAACCATGTCTAAAAACGACGAGAGTTTAAATTTACTAGAAAAAATTGTCAGAGAGTGAAAACTTATAGGTTAAAATCATGAGTCTACGCGCTTAGACATAGAGGAAATGGATAGTAAAAAAACCCTGGGCAGAGGGAAAAAACCCAAGTTTGATTCTTTAAAAATCCAACTAAAACAACAAAAATAATCTTGACCGTATATTTCTTATGAATCAACAGACAATATCAACCAAACACCATAAGATATAAAATTTCACAACATTTACACTTCCGATTTGCAAAATCCATAACTCGGAAACATTTACATATAGTTGAAAAATTTGCAACCTCTTAAATCACAAATTGGAAAAGCACAGAAAATTATTAAGTAAAACAAATTAGTTGCCACAATTTCCGATTTCCCATTATCGGGTATCGGAACCGAAAAATCGAGTTTTTTTTTAGGTTATTTGTCGTATCCACTATTTTTGAATTCTAATATAAAATCGCAATCAAGGAAGACCAGTTGTAAAACAAGTTAAAATTTATTACCAAAGATAAATTTTATTCAGTCAAAATATGTTGACCTAAAATTTCAAAACTCACATTTCATAAAGTGCAAAGGAACGCAGATTGGTTTTTATAATTATAATTTTTGTTTCTAATGGAGAGTGTTTTTTGTTTCGATGTTAATATTATGCTAATATTATGCTAATATTATGAAATAATAATGTTGAATGTGGAGAAGATCTATTAATTTTTACCATGGAAATGTAATTTTCTTGATTTCAAAGTAATTACACGTTCAAATAAAAGATTGTCGATTGCAGGTATCCTAAACCGGAAATTCCACTTTTTGTTAAAGTTATTTGCAATGCTTTTGTTGAAGTAATTTACTGGTTCCGAAAAGACACAATATTTTTACTCCTCAAAGTTTTTTTTGCACCTCTCGATGCAAATGCTAGATATGATATAATCAATGCATATGAACTCAACCAGAGCATCCTATCTTTTATAACAATTAAATCTCTATAAAAATACTCAAATTACATCTAACTGATACTGTTTTATCAATATAAAATTATCACTAGAATTTTAAAATAAAATACATGGATTAATATAAAAAGATAATTCTGGCATCATTTTAGCTAAAAGTAACTAGATTTTTTTTAAACTTTAAAATATTACTTAAATTTACAATAAAATATATATTATAACTTCTCAAAATATAATACTATTAAATTTGCTAGGGATATTCTCAATAGGA
>LPNX010632638.1:0-181947 GCA_001517045.1 Pseudotsuga menziesii
GCCTACACCTTAATTAGTGTATAATAACTCAAGTGCCCCAAAACTGTGGGGACTTACCTAATGACTTGACATGACTTGATTACATTATTAATCCTCCTGATCGGAACATCAGGGTATGACCACATGACTCAAATACATAAAAGAAACATCCCAGAATAAACATCGGGTTACAATACATAATATACATAGAAGAATACATTCCGAAGTTACATATACATCAACATTATCCTTAGTTGAATGTAATGAACAATCTCAAGAAGAGAAACCACATAATGATGATATACTAGTGAGTGAGCTTGACCTAGTACCTTCTTTGTCACATCTGTCGAACTGGAATCTGTGTCCAAATAATCATCAAGAGCCTCCAAGGAATGATTCTTGTAATGCTGCTACTATTCCCCTTCATACTTTTGATCAAGGTGATTTGGTAGAGGATACTAATCATAGTGAGTCTAGTTCTTGGGAGGTTAGTTTCAATCTTGCCAATTTCTCTAGAAAATGTCCCATATCACATGCAAGATTGGTGTTAACATCTTTAGGTGATACAAATAAATTCATAATTTGTCAATCCACCCTCCCATCCCAGCTCTTGATGTCCTTCTCTTTGGTATCATGCAGTACAGATTCTAGAAAGTGCCAACTAGTCAATGGTAAAACATTTTATCTCCTTTCATCCTTGGTGCATAATGTTTTCAACTTTGCTAATTTCTTTGATTGGGTGAATGAAAAGCTCTATAAAGACCAATTCCATATTTTCTCATTTTACAAACAACAAATGGGGTTAATCTCAATTTCAGGTTGAATGGTTTCTAATTTTTCCCTATTTTGTTTCACCAATATTGATCATGATGTGGGTATGATTGAGTGTGCTAACCAGAAAGAGGAGGGAAAAAATGATGACCTAGGGGGGATGAATCATGTATCGTATTATTTTATTTCATCAAATTTAAACTTGCATAAATTTTATGATCCTATCGATCTATGGGTAGAAGAAGTTTGCAACAATCAATCTCATCCCTGGCATGATTTCATTTCTCTTTATCCATTTCATTCTCAGAAGAAGGGTTGAATATGGATCCAGATAAGATGCAAGCAGTTTTAAGTTGGCCAATTCCAAGGAATGCGTATGAGGTAAGAAGTTTTCATGGTCTTGCAAGTTTTTATAGAAAATTGATCAATAATTTTAGTCAAATTTGTGCACCCATGATAGACACCTTCAGGGGAAGTAGACAACCTTTCAAGTGGATAGAAGTAACTGACTGGAATTTCAAATTGTTGAAGAAGAACATCACTGAGAAGCCTATTCTAGATTTACCAAGTTTTGAAAAGGTTTTTCAAGTAGAGATAGATGCTACTAAGACAACAATAGGGGTTGTTCTGAGTCAAGAACAAAGACCAGTAGCATACTTCAGTGAGAAGTTGAATGAGGAAGAACATAAGTATTCCTCATATGAAAAGGAGTTATATGTTGTTGTACAAGATCTCAAGAAATGGAGACATTACTTGATGCCCAAAGAACTTGTGTTATATCCAGATAATCATGCTTTGCAATTTATAAATAGTCAGCCTAAATTGAATCAAAGACATGATAAGTGGGTGGAATTTTTGTAGAACTTTACCTTTGTGATCAAGCATACAAGTGGAAAATTCAATAAGGTTGTGGATGCTTTAAGCAGAGTAAATTTAATCTTGCAGGAGTTTAAGGTCAGTAATTTGGGATTTTAAAATTTGATTAATATGTATAAGGAAGAGGTGTATTTTAAGGATATATATGCAACATGTGAGAATCCAGTTTCCCACAATTGAAGTCAATGGTTGGACTATATGTTACAGGAGAAACATAGTGAAGGTTTGTCAGGTCATTTTGGATAGAAAAAACATTTTCTTAGGTGAGTGGTTTTTATTTTTGGCCAGGAATGGAGAATGATGTCAGGAAGCTTGTTGAAAATTACAGGATATGTCAACATGCCAAAGGAAGGAGACAAAAAACTGGGGGAAATAAACCCCTACCTATTCCAACTAGACCTTCGGATTCCATCAGTATGGATTTTGTTCTAGGATTTCCTAGAACTTATGGGGGGGCGTGATTATATTTTTCTGGTAGTAGGCAAGTTTTCAAAAATGGATCATTGTATTCCTTGTAAGAAGACCAATGATGCAACACAAATTGCTAACTTGTTCTTTTCAAAATTTGTAAAGTTGCATGGTTTTCCTTTAAGCATTGTGTCTGACATAGATACTAAATTTATTGGTCATTTTTGGAGAACTTTATGGAATAAATTAGGTACCAATCTCAGTTTTAGCTCTTCTTATCATCCTCAGACCGATAAGTAGTTTTAGCTCTGCTTATCATCCTTAGACTGATAAGCATTTTTATCTCTTTTTATAATCCTCAGACTGATAAGCAGAACTTGGGAAATATTTTGAGGATTGTTTATGAAAATCCTAAACAATGAGATTTAGCTCTTGCTCAAGCTGAGTTTGCATACAATGATTCACCTAACATGAGTGCATGTGTGATTCCTTTTCAAATTGTGTATGGAATGCATCCAAGAGGAGTGTATGAAATTGGAAATTTGGGAGGACAAGAGAGGAGAAGTGTAGATGGTGAATATTTTGCATCCAGTATGCATGAGCTATAGGAGAGCGTAAAAAAAAATTGCAGGAAAGTACCAGGAAGTATAAACAGAAGGTAGACATGAAGAGAAGAGAAGTAAATTTTAATTTTTCAGGTTGGATAATTAGTGATGGCCTATATTAGGAAGGATAGGTTTCCTAAGGGAACCTATAATAAATTGAAACTCAAGAAAATTGGACCTTGTAAAATTTTGAGGAATTTTTCTACAAATGCATATGAAATAGAACTTCCTTCTGATCTTCAAATTCTCGAATTTTTAATGTTTCATGTTTATATACTTTTAAAGATTGAGGTGTTCAAACAGAAGAAATGATCTCGGGTGAAGATGGTTAATTTATAGATTGGAAAGGACAATTACCACGGAAAGAACAACCACAAATTGAATCTATCCTTGACAAAAGAATTGCAAAGAAGACCGGGAACAAAGACTATTTTCAGTATTTTCTCAAGTGGAAAGATCATCCATCTGAAGATGCAGCATGGATGACTGAAATGAAATTTTTTGTGTACGATGTAGACCTTGAAGAACTCATGAATATTTATTTTCTTCCCCCATTGTATGATGCAGGAGCATTGAGTCAAAGTCATATGTTTGTTGAGTATGTAGTCAATGTTTCCGTGTAATGTTTTCTAGAATATAGGTTTAGTTGTTGATGACTTGTAATTTGTTTTCTATATAGGGTTTTTTATTGTAATAATGGAAACTTGCCACAGATACCTTTGAATCTTGCTCAAGGATAGGATAGTTGTATATTTACTTTCTTAGGAAATTCAAATCATGGTGTCTTGGATCTGACAGGTTTAATGGAATTTTATTTAATGTAATAGGATATAAATGTGTAGATAGAGAGAGGGATATATGGATGCATAGATGCATAAGTGAATGAGTGTGTGAATGAATGCACACATGAATGGCTTATTGAATGAAGAACAAAGTTCAATACTCTGCATATATGCGATTATCTGATGTGTTATTTTCAACAACCATAAATATGTTTAATTCTCTATGTATATGAGTCTTCATTATTGATAGAAATGTTTAAATATTTCATAAATACGTAGATGTATTCATGCAAGTGCAACAGGAACGAATTGATTGTTTCCCTGATCAATTCACCTGAAATTGTTTGAGTTAAAATCTGTAATTTCGACCGATCTGCGGTTGTATATGAATTCTGTTTGTGCCAGAAATTGTTCCTAAGGCTAGGGAAACAAGCCAACACAGTCTCAAGAGTAAAACTCAATAAATAAAACAAAGTTTATGGTTTTTGGTATGATTTGAATGGTTATAAGCTTCAAGAACATGCAGGGAATACATTCAAAAGAGAAGTAACAACTAAATCATAAACATAAACTGATAAAGATGCATAACATATATAACAAGATCCGATCAAAAACAGCATTAAGGTTCATACATAAACAACAGGCATTACCAGTAAACACACATTAACCAGCAATGAATCTATCAATTTAAGCAACTAACAAGAAGAAAAATGAACCCAATACAAATAACTGAAGGATAAAGGTCATGTATATCTCATAATTTTATCAGTAAATGCTCATAAGAGTTACAGTACTTATCTCTGAACAAGTCTCAAGGTACAAAACAGCTTGCAGACCTCCTAATGCTCCCAAAAACAGAACCCTAACAATGTCTTGCTAACTCATCTAAATAGGAAAATTCTCCCAAAATCAGTTAGGTCTCACTTCCTAACTGCCTCCATCGAATTACTAAGTAGGTAAAGTAAAAAGTGACTTTTACAATATTACAAAAATTGCTAAAAATAGCAAATCTTTAACAACTAGAAAATATTTATCTAAAATAACCACTAACTAATAACTGCTTCATATCTTCTTCGCTGCCTCAACAAGGAGGTCAATGCCATCTAGCCTTTGAGCTTGTCTTTTAGTCTTCTTTTTCTCCTGCTCCAACTTGATCATCTTTTGGGTGAGCTTCCTGTTCTCCTGCTGCAGGTTCTTTATTGTGCTTTCTAATTCTGAACAGTGTTTGTCAGTCATCCTTTTCCTTTTAAGAACCTCCTTGGATACCTTTGCTAGCTCTTGGAAATGACTTTTAACATCCAGCAGTTCTCCTATAAGCCCTTTATTAACTTTTAGTAAACCATCATTAACCTGTTGTAAGTGCTTCATGTGCTTCTTATACTGCTGAGTATTTTCCTTATCATAACTAGGTATCTCTAGTATAATTTCCTCTTTCATTAAGAAGTCTGTGTAATCTGCAGAAACACCGGGGTTCTCCAAAATGCCTTCTTCTCTGAGTATCTGTTCATCTTCATCCTCCCAGTATTGACTTTCAATGGGACACATTTTAGCTTTATCATCTTGTTGTTGTTTTAAAAGTCTATTCTTTATCTCCAACACTATTTCAGACAGTTTAGACCTAGGCTATTCAAATTCTCTTACTGACAGTGATATCTTTGTCTTTTCATCCTGAGAAGAAGAAGAAGATTTAACCATTGATTTTCTCTTACTTTTGCTGCCCTGTTTATCAATTTCTACTTCTTTACTAGAGGAAGAATCAATCACAACAGTTTCTTGTCTAGCATTCAACTTGGGATTAAGTAATTTTTTCATATTCCATCTCAACTTATTAGTTGGCCTAGTTTTAGGCCTTCTGTATGAAGCTGCAGTTCTTTTCTTCTTCATTGGTTTAGCTATTTTGCATTCTGAACTAAGGAATTCTCCACAGGCATCCACACTTAACCCTACTTCATCAATTGGCTTCTCATATTCTAATAAGTACCCCTCATCCTCAGACAATATAGTGAGGGGGATTCTTTGTTTAATTTGCACTTCATCTTCAAGTACAGCATATTTCTCTTCATCGATAGTCTTTGCTTCTTCAGAATGTGCTGCTGGTGACAATTGCAGACTGGGCTGTACTTTTTCTTCTACAAGCAATGAGTACCTATTTTTAGGGCAATCTGAGGATATTTTGAACTGAGTGTCAACTTTTACCTGCTTTGTTATCTTCTTAGCCTTAACATTATCTTTATCTGCAAGTTTAGCTGTGTGACCTAGATTTTTCATCATCACTTTTCCCTTATCAATCTGCCTTTTAAGCTGCTGGTATTCTTGCTGGGGATGAACATCTGACCAGAACAAAAAGAATTCCCAAGTCCTACCCTCATGTTGCAACACTATGGTAATGATCAGTTTGATCAGACCATGATGAAAAAGTGATTGGGAGGTGTGATCTTCATGTTGCTTTATCCTGCTGGACATCTTCTGCAGGCTCTTCAAAAAGAAGAAGGGCAGGTTCATCTTAGAGACTCCTACTATGTGTTGGAGGAATCTAAAATGATATTTAAATACAAATGAATACCTGCCTTCATAGGCCACATAGCTCTGAAGTATCCTTATGGGATCAACCCATTCCTTCCTAAAATTTTGAATAAGAATACCCTTGTTCCAGTCAGGAGTCACATTTGGAAACAGGTACCTTTGTGGTTCAAACTCAAAAGGCAACTTTTTAAAACAATGTTCACCATCATTACTAATCTCAGTAGCCTCTGCAATTAATTCCACAGTCAGTTTGAATTTTAGAGCATCCATCATGACCATATCATCCTTAAGTCCCTGAGCAAACTTACAAGACACCTGTGCATTGTAGCCATCTATCTTCCTGAAGAACTTCAGCCAGCCTGCTTGTTTGAACAATTCTGCAGTCAGGAAGCTTCTCAATCCAGGTCATGTCAGTGGGCTCAGCCCTGTTGACCTTACCACTTTTCCCACTCTTGCCCATCTTCTTCTTTCAGGAATTAGAAACAATCTGGTTTTAGGTTTCACAGATGCTTTGTAAACTGGTTTTCTATTATTTGAACTCTTTCACAATTTGCTATACATTCCTGGACAGACCTTCAATGTTCCCTTGTCTCAACCATACAATTAGGTCTCTAGATGAATAAACTGTGAGAATAGATCAATCATAAGTGAAAACTGTCATAAGAACAATATAGCACTGCTTAATTTCAAAAATGCACCATCAGGCATAATGTCAAACTGTTTTAGAATATAAGCCACTCAAACTCCTCATTTTAGGGTCAAGGAGACTAGAAGTATAATATGAATTCAGATATGAACTCCTCTTTCAATACAAACTAATTCAAATCACACAAATAGAACTTTGATTAATTGCAGTGTCCAGGCTGTTCAATGTAATTGAAGGCTGTCAGTGAATGTGGTTGTTCTATTTCAGTATTGCACTTCTATCTCTATGTATCAACCAGCTTAAATCTTCAAACCCTAAAATCTTCACAGTTTCAGATTTTGCAAGAGTAATATCAACCACAAGTTTATTTGACCAACTAAAGATTTGGACCTGTATGAGAAGAAAGAAAACACCACTGTCTGCAATATATTCACATTAGCCAACAAACTCTCATCAAATCCTGTGTGTAAATTCCAACATGTTCTCGAAGCAATTTGAACATTGTTCTCCAAGCAATTGATTTTACAAATTATAACAACTATCACCAGCTTCTCAGGCATACTGAATACTCTCACAGTAAAAGATAAGCATAATAAAATAGTCTATAAGTGATCTCAATGTTGTTTCTTGTTCACTATGATTCATACTGGCATTAGGTCTGAGAGAAATCCTATTCAGTCAGTTCATTACAGCCATAATGCACTAGTATCAGAGCTTTTTTGAATGTATTGGAGAGCAAAACATAAACAACCTTCGTTCAAACTGTAGTCGAAATTTCAAAAGCTGAATGCTTTAACCTTAAGGTTATTTTGATGCTCTGTTCAGTAAAATCCTTCAAAAAAGCTCCAGGTAATTATTTATGTGGTGAACAGTTCATTTTGTAACCTATTCTATCCTCTGCAGCAACCAATTTCTCTAGAATAACGTCCAGTGAGAAAAACCCAATTTTCTTCAATTATAAGGGTTTGTATTAAAATACCTGTCAATTTTTAACTGCCACGGCTTAAACCTTCGTTTTGTACTGTTGACTGCCTCTCCTTGTGCGTACAGGTGTTTTCATACAATTACTCTGACTGCAGGTAAATAGATTAAAAAGCCCTAATTTTCGCTGGCTTTACAACATTGTCTCTTCTCCATCATCAACACAATCCACCTTTTAAGCAAGTAACTTTCCTTCATGAGCAATCTTCTCCTCTGATCATGCGTGAAAAAAGAGAATTATGCCAGCATTGACCGAGATTTACTGATATCTGTCCAATTGATTCCGCATTATATGCAATGATGAGCCTGTTTTATTTCGAGACTAATAACCACCTGCAATCATGCTTAAACTGCAGTTTACACGTGCTAAACAACTCATCCAATACGATTAGACACTCACAACCCGAAATCATGATAGAAATTGCTTTGAAAATTGAAAAAACAAAGGGCCGCGATATTCTTGTAGGGCGCCCTTTGTTAAATTTTTGTCCAGCGCTACAAGAATATGTCCAGTGTCAAAAAATCGCTATTTTTCAGCTTTCTGCTAATTTGTAGGAGGCTTTAAAGCTGCTAGGGTGAAAATTAAGTCTAACTACTCTCCAAATAAACATTAATGAATAAAAAAAATTGATATAATGACCTTTCTTTAAACCTTTTTGAAATGCAAAGAACCAAAAACAATCAAATAAACCTATAAAAAGTAAATTCAAAAAGACCATGAAATCATCCAAAGAGTTCCTAGAGGGAAACTAACACTAATACTTAAAACCAAAAACCTTAACTGAAATAAAATGAAAAAACAAACCAAAAATGGAGTAATTAGACCAAAACATGAAGGAAAAATTACTGACTTAACATCTGGCTCCAGCTGCGGGATGAAGTCCTCCCTGCGAGGCTTTAAGAACCTGTAGACCAGTGCCTTCTGTCCTTTATTCACCTATCTGAAAACTTCCATTGGGATATGGAGTCTTTATTCTATTTTATTCACACCGATATGTACAATGATCAGTGAAAAAAAAATGCCCTTATAAACTGTAAAAGTGTTTGAGGAATCGCCCATTAATAGGGCTGGGTAGTTCCTCACCTTCCAAGGACTGCAAGATAAATGTATTATTTTCCAAAAATTTCGATATCAGAAAAGGGCCAAACCAAAGATTATCAAATTTGCCATGCTTACCCTTCTGTGTTTTACCTTAGCTCTGTACAGCTGAGCTTCTTTGTCCACTTTCTCTCTATGCTGCTGTAGCTCTATCATCTCAAAGATTCTCCTTTGCATGTCATCCGGTTCCTCTTGAGAGTTTTGGAGGAATTTTATCACTGGAATCCCCAACTGAACAGGGAATACAGCCTCTGTGCCATATACTAGCTGAAAAGGAGAAGTGCCAATGGCCTGTTTTACTGTAATCCTGTCTGCCCACAATGCATACTTCAGCATTGAATCCCAAGACCTTTTGTTATGTTTCAGCAATTTCTTAATGCTTTGAATGACATTCTTGTTAGATGATTCAGCCTGGCCATTTCCCTGAGGATAATAGGGAGTTGAGTGTTTCAAAATAATGCCATTTTTCTCATAGAAGGCCACCATTGCCTTGGATTTGAATGCTTTCGCATTATCAGTTATTAATCTGTGTGGACAGCCAAATCTACTCAGGATATTATCTTCAATGAAATCCATAATCACCTTATCTGTAGCATTCCTTGTAGGAATGGCTTCCACCCATTTTGTGAAGAAATCTGTGGCAGTCAGAATCCAATGATGTTGTCCAGAAGATGTTGGATTTATCTCTCCAATAAAATCCAGACCCCATTGCTGAAAAGGAGCATTGACTGCAATAGGCTTTAAAGGCAAAGACAACAACTTCTGTTTACCTGCAAATTTCTGACAGGGTATACAAGCTCTTACTTGCTGGTAAACATCTGTGAATAGGGAAGGCCAATAGTATCCAGCTCGTAAGATTTTATATGTTGTAGCTTTCCAATACTTATGCCCCCCACAAGCTCCTTCATGAGATTCTGAAATCACTTCCCCTATTTCAGCTTGATCCAAGCACCTTAACAAGATACCTCCTGGGTCTTTCCAAAACAATTGATTTTCCAGCAAACAATACTTAGTAGCTTTCAGTTTCAGAGATCTGGCAGCCTTCCTATCTAAGTGTTCTGGGCATTGCAAAAATAACAAGAAATAAACAATATCAGCATACCAATCTGAAGATGAATAAGAGTCCATGATCCTTTCTTTCTCCAGCATTGCTTGCTTTTCTTCAGGTGCTGATTCTTCTGCCATAACATGTAATCCTAGTGCTTGATAATTTGAGTCAGCCAGCAGTTTGGCCAATCCTTGTCCTTTGACCAGCTTAGTAGGTCTGATTTCCACCTCATATTCCATAATCTTGGCAATCCACTTTCCCCTCTTTCCTTCACTATCAGGCTGTGTCAAAATATCTTTCACTGCAGCATTTGGAACAAATGAAATAACCTTGGAATGTAAGATATAAATTCTGAAAAATTTTAAAGCCTTCACCAAAGCATAGGATTGCTTCTCCAAGATACTGTATTTCAGCTCTGAATCTCTGAGGGTTTTACTGAAAAAGGCAATTGGCTGCTCCAATCCCTCATTATTCTTCTGAAGTAGAACAACATCAATAGTATCTTTTGAAGCAAAAGAAAAAGTAAGGAATTCTTTGGCAAAATTAGGACTTACCAGAACAGGTGCTTCAGTCAGAGCCACCTTGATTTTCTCAAAAGTTGCCTTTGCTTCAACAGTCCACCTAACTTCTTGGTCCTTCTTTAACATTGTTGTGATTTGTTTAATGGTTTCAGCAAAATTAGGAATAAACCACTGCAGAAAATTTATCTTGCCAATAAATGATTGCACATCCTTTTTGCTCTTGGGCAAACTAATTTTCAGTATTGCTTTGACTCTCTCAGGGTCAATTCTAATGCCATCAGCAGACACCAAGTGACACAACAGTCAGCCCTCTTGCACAGCAAAATGAGATTTCTTGGGGTTTAAAGACAGTCCAAATTTTCTTCATTTCTGAAAAGTTTGCCTCAAATGTTTTAAGTGCTCATCATCAGATTGTGAGAACACATTGATGTCATCTAAATAAATGACAACAAACTTATCTTTCTCACCTACAAATGCAATGTCCATTGCCCTCTGAAAGGTAGCTCCAGCATTCATCAGACCAAAGGGCATCTTATCGTACATGAAGGTCCCCTAGGGGGTGGTAAATGCTGTCTTTTCTTTGTCATCAGGGTGCATGGCAATCTGATTGTACCCTGAAAATCCATCCACCATGGAAATCCTCTGTGCTCCAACAACCTGCTGTAAGACCTGTTCAATCTTTGGCAGAGGATAGTTGTCTTTTAATGAAGATCTGTTGAGATTCCTGAAATCAACACACAGTCTAATCTCCCCATTCTTTTTCCTGACAGGTACAATATTTGCAACCCAGGAAGAGTACCTGAGAGGCACTATTATCTTAGCATCCAGTAACTTTTTTATCTCTTTTTCAATCACAGGGAATAAGGCTGGATTTATCCTTCTCAATTTCTGTCAGAAAGGCTTGACATTGGGTTTCAAGGGAACCTTATGCTGAATGATTGTTGTGTCATAGGTTCTTAATTCTTCATAGGACCATGCAAATACATCCACATGTTCTTTCAAAAGCTTGATATATCTGCTCCTTTGCTCTGTTGTCAGAGATTTAGAAATTTTTACCATTCTTGGGTTTTCTGCAGTACCAATATTGCAGTCTATTACATTTTCTTCTGAGGATTGTACCACTGGCTTTGATGGAGTGTCATCTTTGGTAAAAATTCTTTCTAAAGGCACTAAACCTTTAGGGATAAAATTAATCTTCAACTCAATGATCTTATGACCCGCAATATGATCTTCAGAAAACTCATTTTCAGCAGACTCACTTTCAGCAGACTCATCATCTTGTTCTTCTCCTTCATCCTGATCAATTTGAACATTAGAAAACTCATATGTAAGCTCAAGGAATCTCTTAATTTCCACATCATCTTTGAATACCCTCCAATGCTTTACATTGTCAGGTACACATGGTCTGTATCTTACTTCTATAGGATACCTTAACTGGGTAGTTTTTGGAATTCTGAAATATGTAGCTGCTAGAGCTAATGAATCTGCAGTTTCATTGTGATTTCTGGGAATATGAGAGATATTAAATTCTATGAAGTAATTATCTAACATGTCCCATACCTCATTCCTATATATCTTCAGCAAACCCTGTTTTACTTGATATTTGTTCGTCACTTGTTGAACAACTAACTCGAAGTCGCCAAATGCAGCAATCTATTGAATGCCTAAGTATTTTGCAGCCTTCAATCCCAGTAGCAGAGCTTCATACTCAGCAGTATTGTTAGTAGTAACAAATTCCAATTTATACATAAGTTTTACTGTCTCACCTCCAGGAGAAATGAGCAAAACTCCAACTCCAGTACCCTCTTTACAAGAAGATCCATCAAAATACAGTTGCCATAATGCATCTTCTTCTTGGAATTTTCTGCAGGCTGCTTCTTTTCTGTGACAGGATCAGCAACTTGTTTATCAGGAACAGCTGCAGCAGGAACAACAGCTTTCTTCTTAGGAGCTTGGACTACTTGTTTCGGACCAGATCTGAGATTAATGGTCTTCTTAATTCCATTCTGATTAGCAGCAGCATTTACAACAGTTTTCTCAAACTCTAAATCATCTTCAACTTCATACAAATCAGCATCATAATATTCAGAATTTAGAAAATCTTCATCAGTAACAAAACCTGTGGATAAACCGTCTCCAAAGTGATTCATATCTTGATCAGTTTCAGTCTCCTCAAAGAGGAGTTGTTCATCAACCTCTTCTTCATCAGCTAAATTATTCTGAAAAGGTGGGGGCACTCTTTGCTCTTCATTCTCTCTCCTTTCCTGCTGGATGTCATTATTCCTTTGCTCCCTTGGCATGAATCTAGGAGCAAACTGCCTCCTGAACTGATTTTGGTTATTTGGATTTCTCTGAGCCTCTAGAGCTGGTTTGGCAGAATTCTTTTCCAACTCTAGTTTGTTCAACTTGGCAGTAAGAATCTTTACAAGCTTAGCCATTTCATCTATTTTGGCTTCAGCAGACTGAGGTGCAGCACTTGTTGAAACAGCCTCCTTCTTTCCTTTCCTTTCGTATAACTGTTGAGGTGTTTCTTTTTTAAGTTTATTTGAAGCCAGTAAGTTTGACTCCACCTCCAATGCTGCATCTTGCATGTTCATCAAAGAGATAGCTCTTCTTTCTCTGAGCAATAATGAAAATTCATGGTCAAATGCATTTGCATAAGTCAGCTTGGCTGATGTTTCAGTAGGTTTGATCTCTGCTGGAATCCTACTATACATCTTGTTAAATATTTTTGAGAAATCAGCAACAGTCTCATCTTTCTTTCTTCTGAGTGCACCAAATTCAGTGATATAATAAGTATGGTCCTTGGTGTCTCCCCACTGCCTCAAAAAAAGGTCTTGGAGTTCTTCAATTATGGTAATAGAGTTGGCAGGCAACTCTCTAAACCACTTTCTCACATACCCATCCAGACTTTGGACAAATACCCTCATCCATACATCTTTAATTTCAATGTTCTGATTTTCTGCATAACTCAGGAAAGCCTCCCAATGTTCTTCTGCAGTTACTTCACCTTGTCCATTGAATCTGGGCATGTACTTCTGATAATCTCCTCCAGGCAAAGCATGTAAAGGTGCAGGTAAGGCTAATGGTGCATACCTAGCAGCTACCATTCTGTCCATCATATCCATGGGTGGATTTTGGCCTGCCATTGTGGACTGAGGTTTAGATTGAGGTTTTGAAGAGGAAGAAACTTGACTGGTACTTGCTTGGAAAGGGTTCTTTCTTATTTTCAGCTGAAAGAGTGGGATTTTTCCACGAGAAGCAGTCTTAGCTTTCAAAAAGGTTTCTAGATTGGTAAAAATTTGAAAAGTATTTTCAGGAATGGTAGGTTTTATCCAAGGTGAATTTTCAGCTAGGTCTAATGAATCACCCCACTGATTAGGGTCACAAGAGGCTGGTAAAGATTGAGACCTTCTGAGCTTTCTTGTTGTTTTAATGATTTGTTCAGGGTCTGTCACACCACTTAGCAATGGAGAAATAGGTCTGCTCCTGGTTCCAACTCCTCTTGAAGCCACTGTGACAATTTGGTGAAAAAATAGCCTTCAAAGTGCTGGTTTAAGTCCACCTCTTAAACCAGGAAAATAGGTAAGTATCCCAGGGAAGATATGCTTCAGCTTCGTCCCCGGCAACGGCACCAAAGATGTTTGTGCCAGAAATTGTTCCTAAGGCTAGGGGAACAAGCCAACACAATCTCAAGAGTAAAACTCAATAAATAAAACAAAGTTTATGGTTTTTGGTATGATTTGAATGGTTATAAGCTTCAATTCCATCAATGCCTTCAAAGTGCTGGTTTAAGTCCACCTCTTAAACCAGGAAAACAGGTAAGTATCCCAGGGAAGATATGCTTCAGCTTCGTCCCCGGCAATGGCGCCAAAGATGTTTGTGCTAGAAATTGTTCCTAAGGATAGGGGAACAAGCCAACACAATCTCAAGAGTAAAACTCAATAAATAAAACAAAGTTTATGGTTTTTGGTATGATTTGAATGGTTATAAGCTTCAAGAACATGCAGGGAATACATTCAGAAGAGAAGTAACAACTAAATCATAAACATAAACTAATAAAGATGCATAACATATATAACAAGATCCGATCAGAAACAGCATTAAGGTTCATACATAAACAACAGGCATTACCAGCAAACACACATTAACCAGCAATGAATCTGTCAATTAAAGCAACTAACAAGAAGAAAAATGAAGCCAATACAAATAACTGAAGGATAAAGGTCATGTATATCTCATAATTTTATCAGTAAATGCTCATAAGAGTTACAGTACTTATCTCTGAACAAGTCTCAAGGTACAAAACAGCTTGCAGACCTCCTGATGCTCCCAAAAACAAAACCCTAACAATGTCTTGCTAACTCATCTAATTCCTCATCTTCCAAGGACTGCAAGACAAATGTATTATTTTCCAAAAATTTTGATATCAGAAAAGGGCCAAACCAAAGATTATCAAATTTTCCATGCCTACCCTTCTGTTCTTTTGCTGCCCTGTTTATCAATTTCTGCTTCTTTACTAGAGGAAGAATCAATCACAACAGTTTCTTGTCTAGCATTCAACTTGGGATTAAGTAATTTTTTCATATTCCATCTCAACTTATTAGTTGGCCTAGTTTTAGGCCTTCTGTATGAAGCTGCAGTCCTTTTCTTCTTCTTTGGTTTAGCTGTTTTGCATTCTGAACTAAGGAATTCTCCACGGGCTTCCACACTTAACCCTACTTCCCCACAGGTTTAGCTATGTGACCTAGCTTTTTCATCATCACTTTTCCCTTATCAGTCTGCCTTTTAAGCTGCTGGTCTTCTTGCTGGGGATGAACATCTGACCAGAACAGAAAGAATTCCCAAGTCCTACCCTCATGTTGCAACACTGTGGTGATCATCAGTTTGATCAGACCATGATGAAAAAGTGATTGGGAGGTGTGATCTTCATGTTGCTTTATCCTGCTGGACATCTTCTGCAGGCTCTTCAAAAAGAAGAAGGGCAGGTTCATCTTAGAGACTCCTACTATGTGTTGGAGGAATCTAAAATGATATTTAAATACAAATGAATACCTGCCTTCACAGGTCACATAGCTCTGAAGTATCCTTATGGGCTCAACCCATTCCTTCCTAAAATTTTGAATAAGAATACCCTTGTTCCAGTCAGGAGTCACATTAGGCAATAGGTACCTTTGTGGTTCAAACTCAAAAGGCAACTTTTTAAACCAATGTTCACCATCATTACTAATCTCAGTAGCCTCTGCAATTAATTCCACAGTCAATTTGAATTTTAGAGCATCCATCATGACCATATCATCCTTAAGTCCCTGAGCAAACTTACAAGACACCTGTGCATTGTAGCCATCTATCTTCCTGAAGAACTTCAGCCAGCCTGCTTGTTTGAACAATTCTGCACAGTCAGGAAGCTTCTCAATCCAGGTCAAGTCAGTGGGCTCAGCCCTGTTGACCTTACCACTTTTCCCACTCTTGCCCATCTTCTTCTTTCAGGAATTAGAAACAATCTGGTTTTAGGTTTCACAGATGCTTTGTAAACTGGTTTTCTATTCTTTGAACTCTTTCACAATTTGCTATACATTCCTGGACAGACCTTCAATGTTCCCTTGTCTCAACCATACAATTAGGTCTGTAGATGAATAAACTATGAGAATAGATCAATCATAAGTGAAAACTGTCATAAGAACAATATAGCACTGCTTAATTTCAAAAATGCACCATCAGGCATAATGTCAAACTATTTTAGAATATGAGCCACTCAAACTCCTCATTTTAGGGTCAAGGAGACTAGAAGTATAATATGAATTCAGATATGAACTCCTCTTTCAATACAAACTGATTCAAATCACACAAATAGCACTTTGATTAATTGCAGTGTCCAGGTTGTTCAATGTAATTGAAGGCTGTCAGTGAATGTGGCTGTTCTATTTCAGTATTGCACTTCTATCTCTGTGTATCAACTAGCTTAAATCTTCAAAACCTAAAATCTTCACAGTTTCAGATTTTGCAAGAGTAATATCAACCACAAGCTTATTTGACCGACTGAAGATTTGGACCTGTATGAGAAGAAAGAAAACACCACTATCTGCAATATATTCACATTAGCCAACAAATTCTCATCAAATCATGTGTGTAAATGCCAACATGTTCTCGAAGCAATTTGAACATTGTTCTCCAAGCAATTGATTTTACAAATTATAACAACTATCACCAGCTTCTCAGGCAGACTAAATACTCTGACAGTAAAAGATAAGCATAATAAAACAATCTATAAGTGATCTCAATGCTATTTCTTGTTCACTATGATTCATACTAGCATTAGGTCTGAGATAAATCCTATTCAGTCAGTTCATTACAGCCATAATGCACCAGTATCAGAGCTTTTTTGAATGTATTGGAGAGAAAAACATAAACAACCTTCGTTCAAACTGTAGTCGAAATTTCAAAAGCTGAATGCTTTAACCTTAAGGTTATTTTGATGCTCTGTTCAGTAAAATCCTTCAAAAAAGCTCCAGGTAATTATTTCTGTGGTGAACAGTTCATTTTGTAACCTATTCTATCCTCTGCAGCAACCAATTTCTCCAGAATAACGTCCAGTGAGAAAAACCCAATTTTCTTCAATTATAAGGGTTTGTATTAAAATACCTGTCAATTTTTAACTGCCACGGCTTAAACCTTCGTTTTGGACTGTCGACTGCCTCTCCTTGTGTGTACAGGTGTTTTCATACAATTACTCTGACTGCAAGTAAATAGATTAAAAAGCCCTAATTTTCTCTGGCTTTACAACATTGTCTCTTCTCCATCATCAACACAATCCACCTTTTAAGCAAGTAACTTTCCTTCAAGAGCAATCTTCTCCTCTGATCATGCATGAAAAAAGAGAATTATGCCAGCATTGAGCGAGATTTACTGATATTTGTCCAACTGATTCCGCATTATATGAAATGATGAGCCTGTTTTATTTCGAGACTAATAACCACCTGCAATCGTGCTTAAACTACAGTTTACACGTGCTAAACAACTCATCCAATACGATTAGACACTCACAACCCGAAATCATGATAGAAATTGCTTTGAAAATTGAAAAAACAAAGGGCCGCGATATTCTTGTAGCGCGCCCTTTGTTAAATTTTTGTCCAGCGCTACAAGAATATGTCCAGTGTCAAAAAATCGCTATTTTTCAGCTTTCTGCTAATTTGTAGGAGGCTTTAAAGCTGCTAGGGTGAAAATTAAGTCTAAGTACTCTCCAAATAAACATTAATGAATCAAAAATTTTGATATAATGACCTTTCTTTAAATCTTTTTGAAATGCAAAGAACCAAAAACAATCAAATAAACCTATAAAAAGTAAATTCAAAAAGACCATGAAACCATCCAAAGAGTTCCTAGAGGGAAACTAACACTAATACTTAAAACCAAAAACCTTAACTGAAATAAAATGAAAAAACAAACCAAAAATGGAGTAATTAGACCAAAACATGAAGGAAAAATTACTGACTTAACAAATTCCACAAAAGAAAGGTGTACAAAAATGAAGCTATATACTTGATCAAATATCAATGAAAATGAAGTGTTCCACAAAAAATTGATGGTTCTCCGGAGTTGCAAGAAGAGACATGTAGGAGAAAAATTGCAGAAGCCCATTTTTGGGAAAAGTGGGAAGGTATATCCGCAATCCTCAATCTACAATCTGAATGCAGAAAGGACCGTTGCGGCTGCAAGATTGTGGAAGTAAAATTTTTGAAGATCAATAATTGCATTCCTGCAATCCGCAATCCGCAATTGTGGAGGGGTTCTTGCAAAAAGGCAATTATGGAAGGAATCAATTGCGGAAATTGAGTTGTGGAACTAAGCTTGGGGAAGTTGGATGCGAAAGCAGGGTGCAGAATCCAACTTGCGGAAGATGGTTTTGACTAAGATTTTAATATAATAAAGAGTACGTTAGGTTTGCTATCTCTTGCTTGCCATCAGTGTGTCCATTCTCTTTCATGAGAGAAACTACTATTGTTTTCCAGTCAGATTGATAATATGCAATATTACCCCATGGATGAGTGTTAGAAAGGAGTACCATATGTTGAGTCTCATTGTTTGAATAAAGAATCAAGTTAAAAACATGGATGTTTATATTGCATCTTTTATTGATGAGATGCAACTACTATTCAAAGTCATAAGAATGTATGGCATATCACGTCCTCCATCAAATAGGTCGTTCATGTTGTATGGTGTGTTATGCTATACTATCCATGATTTCCTAATACTTGGTGTTTGTTCTAGTAAGATAAAATATTTACGTATTTACACGCATGTTTTATCTTCGTCGATAATTTCATACTTACTTTTACAATAATATTTTGATGTTATTAACATTGCATGTTGAACTATAGGGCTTCAAACTAAGGGGAAATATGCTTGTCCAAGATGTGCAGAACAATTTCAAGGGCAGTATTCTAAATATCTACATAAATTTATTTATGCAAACAACACTATTTTTCTACCACCATATCATAAGTTTATAAATTGCATGAAGACTGAATTTGATGGAAAATTAGAAAATAGAAGCCCTCCCATGATTGTGGGTCCAGGTGATTGGCTTAAGAGATATGAAGATGCTGAATTGAAATCTTGGAAGGATTTTTTTAATTGGGGTGATTCAGTTGAACAACCATAACAAGTTGTGGTTAATATACCACAAGGAATGAAAAGGAAATCCATATTTTATGAGCTCTCTTACTGGAAGGATATATTAATATCTCACCTTTTAGATCCTATGCACATCTTCAAAAATGTTCTATAATATATATTTCGACATATATCAAGAAAATAAAAGGACACCTTGTCTTCAAGGAGATATATCGCTCTTTCACATACCAAATCTGATAGAATATATTTGTGGCCAAACATGGAAAATGAAACATATGTAGAGGCTCCATGGATTTTAAAAAAAAGAGCTATACCAACTAAAAAATGTCATCCATTCAATATGGAATCATGTTGGCTATGGGTGTCACGTACCCACCCCTCTACTCGGTAGAGAGGACGTGACTAACATAGCTATTAGCTATCAACCCTGAGCAAACTAAGCTCTATGAACATGTATAATAAAAATGCATTGGAAATAAACATACATAGATGCATAAACATTCAATTTACAATGGAAGCATTATTATTTAATTCAACATATTAACATGTTCATCATATTTATAAATCAAATACAAGTGCATAGGTTTAACACAATAGATACTTATCTTTAACAAAATCGTGTCCCGCAACCAACTACGTCGTTGTGACGTTCCACCCAACCATAGGCCAGTGTGCTCATAAATCCCTCAGCAACACTGTCACCCCTGAGCTGGGCATGATTCCATAAGGAATAAGGGGAACTAACAAGCTCACACATAGCTAAGGATACACAACTCAGCCAAGCCAACATAGTTGGGTTTATCACGCTAACAAGGAGCTGGAAAGGTTGGATGCTAAGCTAGTAATATCAATCCAAGAGCTATGGACACCTGCACCAGAACTAGCTTGACTTCTAAGACATCCACACACACCTAACACAAGAAAGCATCCCCTTCTCTACTACACAGTCCCTCGAGCTATGCCTTCCCTTCCATTGCTATTCAGGGGGTGCAAAGAAGAGATCCATCCCTCTAGCTCTTTCTGTGAGGCTCTTGCACACACTAGGTTTATAAAGTAGACTCATACCCCATTCCCACTCCCAATTCAATGCCAACCAAAGCCAAAATATGCACCCACAACACAATACAATTTTTGGGTTTGAATAAAAACAGTATGGGAAACAAAAATGACTTTCCAGGATGGGTAAAACAATCCCCTAATAGAAATTCGATTTCCAAGGATGTTCTAGCCCTAACGTGGCCAAAATGGACTCAACAACACCCAAAATCGTGGGTCTCTTCTTCCCCTCACCAGGCATTGCCGAAAAATGACTTCCATCTTGGAAACAGTGGGGAAAATGCAACAAAACATGGGGAAGTAAACTCAACCACTGATAATCACCAAAAACGATTTCCCGGCCTGAGAAAAATGAGGTAACAACAAAAAATGTGAGTGGTTTCACACACAAGAAGTTCTGAATGCTTAAGAGAGCTCACGTGAAGGAAAAATGGTGAGGAAAATATCAAAAACATGAAAGAATGGTAAAATGGAATACATTTTTGGGTTTTTACTTTCCCAAGTAGTCAAAATGCATTTCCCAAAAACTAATGGCTTCTCCAATTCGAATTTGGGCTCTCATACCTTGCCCATCCCATACAATAACCAACTCAACCAACTTCTGGTAGTAATAAATGATTGGGTGAATAAGACAAGAAAGGTAGTTGACAGTTTTGATGGGTTCCCCCTTTGACATTTGGTTTTTCCCCATTGGCCCCAAAGGTTAAACATCCACCCCTTATCCTTAGGAAATCATGCCCCTCCTCATTATTGTTGCATTGACATAGTTGGTTTTGGGTTTTTAATTAATTGCATATTTACATGATGATTTAAAATCATAACGTGCCTGGCTAGTACAAAATGCCATCGGCACCAATTTAATCACCGGAACATAAAACGATAATCCATGGTGGGGATTTTTCCTATATCTCCACACCATGATTAATTACAACATATAAATCATATACATTTAATGCAAACAGGGTCGAAACTGGGGTGTTGCAATGGGTCATCATTAGAAAAAGCTTTTACAGTTAATGGACATATCACAAGATTTAAAACACATTATTTTCATAATTTTATGAAAGTATTATGATCGCTTAACTTTTATCGGTAACATTAATTAAGTACTAAATATATTTTTATATTCTATTTTGTTATAAAAATTACTAATGGCATTTGATAAATGTTTTTGATAGCATATAATGCCATTGGAAATTAGGGGGGTTTCATTTCTTCCCATTGACTTAAGGAAAACCATAAATCAATTGTCAAGATTTGCAAGGTATGTGTTACAAAATTTTCATGTGTGAGAGACATAGAGATATTATATTGCATTTGTTTTTCACTAAATGCCGATTCTAATTTACTATTGTTATATTAGGTGGGTGACCTCCAAGGAGATCCATGAATGTGATGTGCCAAAATGGAAGAAGGATATTTCAGAAATTGTGAGTTTATTTGAGAAGGAGCTCCTCGACAAGTTTCATGGACCTACAAGTCCATTTACCTATACACCTAGTCGATGACATTGAATTGGAGGGTGTTGTATCAATGGGGTGGATGTTTTTATTTGAGAGGTATATAAAAAATCTAAAAAGATACATGCGACAAAAGGAACATCCAAAGGGTTGCATTGATGAAGGGTATGTATTGAATGAATTATTTTTCCTCCTTTGTGAATTCCTCGGTAAGTATTTTGAATATGAGCCACGCTTCTAGGATGAAGAATGAGCTTCAGATATTACTAATGGAGAAAACTACAATCCAATGATGTTCAAGTAGAAATTGGTAAGTAAATTCATAATCATTGTGGTTCAATTTATTGCAATCACTAATTTACTCGATATTAATTTACTTGTCAAATTAATAGCATGACATTTGGAATTTGAAATAAACATATTAACATGTAATAGGTGTAGATCAAAGAGCTATATTGGACAAGTTCATTTTGTACCACATGGATGTTATGAACAAATGGATTGATTTATATGATAAAAATAGAATAGAAGTGTTAGAAGTAAGGAGATAGTTTAAGATATTGAATCCAAGGAATACTCCACTTCTCACAACTCTGCTTAGGGAATGGGGAAAAGATTGCGCACTAGAATGGGATACTAAACAATTTCAAAATCAAATAGAAGACACAAATTTTGATTCAAACATAACAGAAGATGAGGTCAACATGTCTAGAGGATGTGAAAGAAAGGTACAATTGGAATTTTAGAAAATGTTGCTTCAAATCAGTTATGATACTATTAGGTATTTAAATATTCATCATTATATTTGTTTAAACTTAAATAAATGTTATTTTACAGGAGAGGAAATATCCTGGAATGTGGGATTATAGTCGAGATTATCATGTAGAAAGGGTATATGTAAAGATACGACCCTTTGATTTGTTAGGATTAATTGATCCTCCTTTGTCCAATATAGTGTATTTGGTCATTTTTCCTAACTTAGGGGGTTATTATCATATTACTATAGTATGGGGGACACAACTAAGGGTCATATGCCACTTACTGCACCTGATTGCATAAGTTTAGGATCCCTAGGGACCAATACCTACATTATAGGATCCCACTCTGGGTGCCATCAATAGTCACCTTCAGTTGGTTGTGGTAGGCAAGCAGTTATGTTAAGTTATCTTGTAGTTACTTTCAGTTAGATCACTATCAGTTATCCTAGTGTTAGTTTTGCATGCATGAAAGGAGAGTGGTGCCTTTTTTCCACGTACCTCATCAGTTAACTGATTGTAGACTAATTTAGACATCCGGAGTTAGACTTGTGAGCTCCAGCTGTGATTTTTCCACACCAAGTTAGTTAAACAGTTAGTTAGAGTTGGTAGATTCGAATCATATTCACATTATTTGAATTCTATTTATTGTACTACCATTGCATTACTGATTAATTAATGAAGATTAATGTTGTGATTATATAAGCAATTCTTGTCTGATTTATCTGAAATTTGTGTCATGAATTATTTGCTCAGTGTCCATTGATATTAATTATTCCACTACATAATTCTTTTCCAATAGATCTCATCTTATCCTAGAGATCTATGGTTCTCAAATTTAACATGGTATCAGAGCCTTGTTTAGGCTAAAACTCAAACCTCAGAAACCTTCATGCTTGCACCAGAAGCAGCTGAGTTTCCACATAATTCCTGGAATCATAACATCGCTCCCTCTACTTTCTATCCAGATAATATTATCTAGGTGTGACGGACTCTGAAAAAGTGCACATGTTGAGGTGGAAAGGTTTTTAACTGACATATGATTGCGAATTGGTTTGTTTTGCAGTGATTTTTTCAGGTAACTACGTAGCTTTTGAAATATTTACTGATCACCATACAATGAAATGGATAATTCTTCTGCTCTTACACCTAGAATCATTACACCCTTCAATTAAATTGATTGGAGGGATTATATGCAGATGGAATTGTGCAACAAGGGACTTTATAGGATAACAATGGGAAGAGAAGTTGAGCCCCAACAGTATGTTGAGAAATCCAAGTTTCTAAACCGTCTAGATGAAGCCTTCGGCTTCATGTGCATCCATGTCTCCAAGGATCTTCGGTTTCACCTTAAGGGACTCATAATGCTAAAAGAAGCATGGGACAATATTGAATATTTGTTTGGAAAACAAGATGAGCTTATAGGCCATATTCTAGATATTAAAATCATTGCACGACAACCCAGCAGTTTTGAGACCGTTCAACAATTATTTTCAAAATACAAAGCTCATGTACTACAATGCAAACAATGTGGGATAGAAAAGAGGAATGAGAAGCTTGTGCTATCAATTCTAAGCAAGCTTGGCTCAGAGTTTTCAGTATTTGTCTCTGCTTTCCATTGCAAAATAATTTCTATTTCGGAAGAGTTTCCAGTCCAAACTGGAAAATTCCTTCTCTAGATGCTTTTACAGAGTCTTTGATCCAAGAGCAAGACAAATTGATTCATATGGGAGTTCTTCAAACCTCCAAGAATTAAGCACTCTTAGCTAGGGACTCTAGCAAAGAGTAGGTAAGAGGGAAGCAAAAAGGGAAGGAGACCAAAAATACTTATTCAAAACCAAAGCAGAATAAAAAATATTTTAATGGAGCCTCAGGTTCCAAGAAGAAGAAGAAATTTGAGAAAGCTAAGTGTTCCTATTGTATGAGAGGCTTTCATCTAGAGAGTCAATGCATGAAGAAAACCATTGATCAACTATTAAAGATCCTTGAATAGAACAACGATGCTCTTCCACAAAGGTCAAAGAATTCTAAAGTTGGAAAAGAAACATAAGAACATGCGAGATTCCATGCTTTGAAATAAATCTTCTCTCGATCAAAGGCTTATCTAATTGATTCAGGAGCATCCAACCATATGGTTGCTTCCAAAGAATATTTCACCTCCGTTGATCTCCCAGGAGAACCTAGAATTCATATGGGGGATGACTCACAGATACCAGCTGTAGGGAATCATGATCTCACAGTCTAGATGCTCATTAGATTTTCTTAAAATATTCCACATGGAAGACTGTAAAGCATCCCCTTTTCCCTTCCTATCTAGCATCAGGATAAAAGAAGGTGGTTCTACACCATTGGTTGACAACACTCTTTTTAGATAGCTCATTGGGAGCCTTGTATACCTCACACATTCTAGACCAGATATATCATATGCTATGAGTGTTTCTACCAGATACATGGAAGAGCCACATGAGCTGCAGTAGAAGGAAACAAAGTGCATATTTCACTATGTGTAGGGTACTAGAGAATATGGGATCCATTATACAGTTGTTTCACAATTAGATCTTATTGGATTCATAGATTTAGATTGGGTTCGAGATGGGAATGATAGAAAATCCACTTCAGGATTTATGTTTATGTTGGGATCTGTCCAATTTGTTGGTCCAGTAAGAAGCAAGCAACATTTTCAATCTCTTCAATAGAAGAAAAGTATAGGGGGATATGAATGCAGTTATTAAGACAATTTGGATGCATGGCATCTTGACAAAATTTGATATTTAGACTTCACCTTCAGTGGAAATCTATTGTGACAACTAGAGTACCATAAAGATATCCAATGATCCATTCCAAAAGCAACGAACAAAGCATATTGAAGTTGACATGCATTACATTAGGGAACTAGTGCATGAAAATACTATCACATTGCATTACTTCCCTATAGAGGAGCATATTGCAAATATTTTTACCAAGTCCTTCACAGAAAAGAGATTTGCTTACCTCAGATCTCTTCTCAGTTTAAAGGCTTGATTCATTGTTTTTTGATTACCTACTTATTTTGAGGGGGGGGGGGGGGNAAAGTTAAGATTAAGGGAGGGGGGTCATGTTAGGATTAATTAATCCTCATTTGTCCAATATAGTCTCTTTGGTCATTTTTCCTAACTTAGGGGGTTATTATCACTATACTATAGTATGGGGGACATGCCTGAGGGTCATCTGCCACTTAATGCACATGATTACATAAGTTTAGGATCCCTAGGTACCAATACCTACATTATAGGAGCCCACCCTAAGTTCCATCAGCAGTCACCTTCAGTTGGTTGTGGTAGGTAAGCGGTTATGTTGAGTTATCCTCTAGTTACCTTTAGTTAGAGTCACTACCAGTTATCTTAGCACTAGTTTTGCGTGCATGCAGGGAGAGTGGCACCTTTTGTCCACCTACCTCATAAGTTAACTGATTGTAGGCTTATTTAGACATCTAGTGTTAGACTAGTGAGATACATTTGTGATTTTTCCACATTGAGTTAGATAAAGAGTCAGTTAGAGTTGGTATATTCGAATCCTATCCATAGTATTTGAATTCTATTTATTGTAATACCATTGTATTATTGATTAATTAATGAATATTAATGTTGTGATTATCTTATCAATTATTGTCTGATTTATCTGAAATTTGTGTCATGAATTCTTTGCTCAGTGTACATTTATCTTAATTATTCCATTGCATAATTCATTTCCAATAGATCTCATCTTAGCTTGTAGATCTATGGTTCTAAAATTTAACATTGTGGCATCATGATTGATTTTAAGAAATCCATTCAAGCAAGCTTATAATAATATCATTGAAGGGAATCTACAATATGTTGGGCAAATCCAAGAAATTATTGAGTTGGATTATCGCTTTTAAAATGTTCTATTCTTAAGTGTAGATTGTCTAAATAATTTCAGAGGAGAAGAATACATGATACACATAGTGTATTGTTTTCTATATATTCATCAAGGTTCTTATCGGAGGATAAGGAGCCTTATGTTCTACCAATTCATTGTGAGAATGTATTTCGTTAACTCAAACAAGAAGCAGCACTATTGATCATTAATATTTTAATTAATAGTTTATTGTGAATGTGTGTGTGTGTGTGTGTGTTTATCAACCAATAAATTTGTTATAATGTATGTCTAATATATGTATGTCGTTCATCACGTGCGTGTATTTTCTATGAATATATTTTGGACCCAAAATGGGTATTTGTTACACATTATGATCCAACACTAAGCCTATGTATTTGAAGATTGCTCAATGGATACTGAAGAGAACAATGATATCAACAAAATGAGAGAGGGATTAGAGAACATTGAAGAAATTGAAATTCATGATGATGTTGAAGAAGGTTATGTTCAGGGAGAAGAAGGAAACATTCCAAACTTAGATGATCTGGTAGAAGACAATGATATGAATGGTACAAAAAATGATGATCCCAATATAGATGGTCTACAATCAAGTTTCAGTGATAAAGAAGATGATGAAAGTGAAGACGAGGATGATGAAAATACCACTTTAACAGGATGGTGTAGAAAGAAAAATATTAAGTACTTGAAAGAAAATATGAACATTGACAATGACACACTGGATGACATTGTTGCAAACAATAATCTTAATCAGAAACACTTCTAAATATTCTAAATGATTTGTAATTCTTGTTTTAAAATTTATTATTTTTATGGTCCACACTTTGAAATGCTTCAATATTATTTTTTTCAATAAAAATTGCCTATTGTAACATCCTTAAAGTGTTCAAACTTGGGTATGAATTGATGGCAAAAAATATTAGGATTACTCGGAAATTAAGAGGTAACATGGTTAGTGGTGATTTATTGGTTGATAATGGTTTTGAGGTGTTGTTAGCTTATTGATTAGACTCTTCCTGAATTAGGACAAAGATCCTATTGAATAACATTACATTAAATATTTAATATATAAAATAATATAATTACCTATAGTGTATATGTAAAACAATGTAAATCCTAACCATTAGGAAAAATGTAAGCAAAGTGGATTAATGCATTTTGCATTAGGAAAAATGTAAATCCAAACCAATAGGAAAAATGTATAAAAATTTTGTTCGTTATTTTCTATTATAAAATTTATTGAAATATTTCACTAAGCCCTTTGCCCGATACAATCCCTAACCAATTAACCATTAACCAACTGACATGTTGGGCCCTATAAAATTCCTTTGGGATGTGTTAACTTAATAGAATCATGGTTTAATAATTATCACGTGTGGTGATGATGATTTCACTGAGTCTTAAGATCCTCCCATACCATAAAGGCATGCGTCTATCCTAATCGTGTAAAATTTCAATGCAAATAGGCACATTTTGAAGAAATTTCGACGTTGACCCCATTCACTGCTCACTATGTAGGGTGGATGGATGACGTTAGTGATGGGGGTGTTGGAAGTCCCGTGACATTGAAAGAGATTTATGACAAATATTATATATGTGGTAATGATGAATGATGAAAATGAGAGGTGCACGATGAACCTTGATGGAAACATGGACAATCTTCTAGATTATGTAGGGACATCTGAAATCCTTGAGTCTTGAAACCCTCCCATGTCCTCAAGGCATGTGTTTAGCTTTACCATGTCAAATGATCATGAATATAGTCACAACATTGGCCCCATTGACTTCTTGTTGTGCAGGGTCGACATATGACATTAATCACTTAACCCAATATAATCCCTAAGCCATTAACCATTAAACCACTTGCAAGTTGGACCCTATAAAATTATTTTGGGATGTCTTAAATTAATAGAATCATGGATTAATTGTCTCGAATAACGCCACAATAAAAAGGAAAAGACATGGAAATTGACATCTTCATTAGGTTTCGCTGCAATGTTCAGTATGTTGGGTTTGATATTTGTTGGCATGGATGGAAAAATTGGGTCATGATGAATATGATGATGATGGTGGTGATGATCATTATGATTATTTCCTTGAGTCTTAAAACCCTCCAATACCATCAAGGGATGCACCTAGCCTAACCATATAAAATTTCAATGCATAGATGCACATTTTGAAGATATTTCAACATTGGCTCCATTCACTACTCACTCTGTAGGGTGGATGGATGGCATTGGTTATGGGTGTGCTCAAAGTGGCCATGACATTAAAATATGTTTATGACAAATATTTTTATATGTGGGATTGATGAATGATGATAATGAGAGGTGAGAGGTGCACAATGAACATTGATGGAAACTTGGACGATCTTTTATATTATTTGGGGACATCAGACATCCTTTAGTCTTGAAACCATCCCATACCATTAAGGCATGTGTCTAGTATGACCATGTCAAATTCCAATGCATACAGTCACAATTTGAATAAATCTCAACGTTGGCCCCATTCACTACTCATTGTGCAAGGTTGATGGATGAAATTAATGAAATTTATATTATGCATAAATATATGATGAGCGTTATAAATAAATTCTTGACAATGTAAATTTCTGTACTTCATTTTATAAAAGTGTATCAATATGATGAGAATGGCTAGATCTATTTTCCTAAGTAGCAAATATAGCAATAATTTTTTATTGAAATTTTTGTTTGACCCTTAACCATTAATTCCTTAAACATTTACCACTTATCCCATAATCACTAATCTATTAAAAATTAAACTACTAAACCCCTAAGCCCTTGACCCTTAATCCCTAAACCTCTAATCCCTAATCCCTTAACCCTTAAACCATAAATCCCTAATCCCTAAAAAATAATCCATAAATCCCCTATCATCATTACCCCCAATACCTCAACAACTTAACTATTTAGGCATAATTGATATTAAATTGGAAGCTTAATTTGACTTAAAACAAGAATCTAAACACGACACTAATTTAGAAGTTAAACAAGGAATCTAAATTCAAAGAAAATAAGGAAGTTAACAAGGAAGATAAACTAGACGTTAAAACATAATCTTAAAAAGGTGTAAAATAGGAAGTTAAAGATGACGTTACAAGGGGCGCTAAACTAAATGTTAAAGAAGGAGCAACAAAGGAAGCCAAACATGAAGCAAAACTAGAAGCTAAATTAGGGGTTACAGTCAGTGTTACAGATGACACTATTTATCACCAACATTTATGTCGACCTATTATAGTCGGTGCAAATTACACCAACAATAGCGCTGACTTTTTCAAAAGCATGAGAAAATACGTTGAAACAATAAGTAGAAGCAAGAAAGGAATCTAATCACAGGGATTGTTGTAGTGATTTTAGAATACTCTTGTGTAAGAACAGGTTTGAGTAGAATTGGTTATGCCCTAAAACCAATATACTTTTACCTCAATTATGTGCAGTGTATTGCAGCAATATGAATTGATATTATGAGCACGAAGGAATACAATTCCTATAGAGGTACAAAAATAGGTGGTGACATGTTTTCGTAACTCTGATAGCTAGCATGATCCATATTTCAATCATCTAGGTTTCTATGTAGGATTAACAACAAGTTTGGGGTTGACATATCGTGGTCGTCTCTATTTCAGCTATTTAAGGAGTGTTTTGAGTTGTACAAAGGAAAATAGCAGGCTCAAGAGTATGTATCATCTTATTTGTTGATTGGAGGTGATGAAGGATTTATTTATGGATTCTCTTCTCTCTTTCATGCCTCATTTATGTAGTATTATCTCATTCAACATGGTATCATTTAAAGTTACGACAAATCTAGTGATGTCCTGAATATTTCTGAGTGTTTTGTGGCATTTCTCAGATCCTACGAAGGAATTATAGGCATAAAATAATATTCCATATTCACTTAATAATAGGAAGCAAATTAATTTTGCAGTCAACAATTCCCATTGAGACAATAAATGGCCATTTAATCTTTCCATAAAAGGCTATGGAGTTGGTCCATTCAAAAGGTATACAAATTCAAGTGCGATTAAGCTCTACAATTATAATCATATTCTTGTTATACACATAATATGGTGTAATGAAACATAAATGGAGAATTCTCAAAACAAGAAATGAATAACACTTACAAGAGTATCTGTATGATTGTTTTAGGCACATGTCACTCATCCATTTTTTAAAAATTACTATAGAATTTCAGCAGTAATAAAGGGATTTCATTTCAAGCTATTGTAGAGGTTAAGTTAAAGTTTTCAATACCATAAGCATTAGAACGCATAAATAGAGATGATTGCAATATTCCTTGTGTAGCATTGGTAATCAAATGGCCTTAAATCAGACCAAATTCCATCCTGGGAAGTTTTTCTGGAGAAACAACCCTAGAGAATCAATTCAAGTTCAAGGTAAAACTAGCATTAGAGGAAATTTAGTGCCTAAAATGGGCCTTACAATAAAATGATCCATTGATGCATTGGAATTGAAGAACCGATAGAATTTGAAGAAAATGAGTTAACCGTATTGGTTGGCTTGGTATATTTTCCATAAAATAACTACTTTTTTTCTTCATATTTTCAACTTATATCCCCATGGTTTTAAACTCAAATTTCAAGCGAGAACACTCATTGGATGCATAATTAAACTCTGCATCCAATGAGTACCCACACTGGATACCCTTAATTGACTCTTGAAAGTTACATGTTTTTTTAATGTATCTCTTTTTTTTCATGGGGAGGGGTCCATCAAAATTTTAGAATGTGAAGTGCTCGTTGGATGTGGAATTGAATTATGCATCCAATGAGTGTTCCTACTCAAAATTTGAGTAAAACCATAAGGATATAAGTTTAAAATACGAAAACAAAAGGTAGTTTTTGTGGCTTTTCCTTAAAAAAATATAATATTATTTTATTATTTTAACTATTATTTCATTATTTTCCTTAGGAGGCCCATTTAAGAACTCAAAATTCCTTTAATATGAGTAATAAAGGATTAATAAAATACTTACAGACTTGGACATTATATTTAGATTAAGGTCATTAAGTTCTGACTTTTATCAAGGGAAAGCATTCAAACGTTGAGAAGGACCTACTATTTGGTGCACCATTATGGAATTTATATTGACATCAAGGATATCCTTGTCAAGCTCGAATGATCAACTATGTCAGTGCATATAGATCCATGCCTAAGTTTCTAACTACTTTGTTGGCATGGAAATCAATCATGGAAAGGTGTTTGAGGTTGTGTCTAGGATATTAAAATAGTTGATTGCGCTCAACTGAAGTTGGATTCGAGATATGAATTGCACATTGAAGATGAGAATTGAACCATGGTCTAGCCACCTTGTAATTTTATGCCCCTGCATTTCTCATATTATGACCTATCACATGGAGACATTAGCATGGATCACATATTGTTAAGCATGTGAATCATTGTTTATATGGATCATGTGCTATATGGTGTGGAAATTTAACCAATTTCATGGAGATGCTTCGAAAATTGTGTATAGTAGAGTATCGATTGAAGAGTGATTGGACATCATAATATTGATTCCTGTATTTAATTTTTAGTATCATTCCATTTGATCCAATCCATGGTTTTTTTTTTAATTCTCAAATAGTGGAGCAATTAGGTTACACCATTATAACTAGAGCTTGTGGGCCCTCCTTTAAAAGGGTAAAAGTTAGGTTAAATCATATCTTGGTTACATTTTTTATGAAGTAATGGATTAATAAAATAAGTGTCTAACCATGTGATTAGAATGGTCCAATGTTAATGGGACACCCCTTTTATGTGGTTCTTAAACTTGGGTTTGGTAAAAAGGCCCTTTTGGAGGTGTTAAAGATCTTATTATTTCTTGGATAAAATGAAGTGGACCTAACCACATTTTTGGGTATTTTATTGAAGAGGTTAAAAAAGGGGTCCTATGTACCTCATCATTGTACATGTGGAATGGGACACCTTATTTTATTATATTATATTAGAAGTTAGTTGCTAAGTGTTAGGATATTTAGACACTTAGGAGTTAGTTAAGATCAACTTGTGTAATATATCCATTAGGTAAAAGTGTGTTTCTTTAGTATATTGCATTAGTATGCATTTGTAAATATTCTAATCCGACAGTCACGATATGTTCTAGACATAGAGTGATCCGACAGTTCAACTTCTCTTAGATCATACCTACCATTGATACGTGGCTTAGCACCCGATTGGTCTATGATCTCTATTTAAAGAGCATAGAGGATCCTTGGCTAGTTGATCAATTATGAGAAGCTCATGTAAATTTCTTTCTTTTGCATAATAAATTGCTCCAAGTAGTTATTTGGCTGGGACCGTGGATTGTTTCATTCTCGAGGGTTTGAACCACGTGACAAGCATTGGTGTATTGATCTGTGATTCATTTGTGTAAAGTGGTTGCTCTTGGTGTTCGGTACTTTGGGAGTACCTTGTTAACCCTAACATGGTATCAGATATTTTATGAAGAGCTACTTTCGGTTTTGATCAAGAGCTGGAACCGGTGTGGCTGAAACTTTGAAAGGGTTTCTGGTTCTAGATTTTCTATGCATTTGGGGCCTATGGGAGTTGTTCCATTGCATCCAAAGCACCGTTTCCATTTGGAAAAAGTTTTCGTTTCACCGAAAACCATTTTCGTTTGTTCCAGAAACACCCATTTCGGCAAATCTGAAGGTATAATGTTACAGCGATGGATTTGTTTTATTTTTTTAAATCTCTCATATTTTATCAGTCTTATTATTAGAACTTTTTTGTTTTAGTCTCGGACTATTTCCTTCCCTGGCTACGTATGCTCTTTGCCGTGCACCTTGCGAGATCGCGGCGAATCAGAAACAGTGAGGGAAAGTTTGTTTTTTTTCTTGTCTTCTCGGCTACGTATGCTCTTTGTCGTGCACCTTGTGCGATCACGGCAAATCAGAAACAGCGAGAAAACTTGAAAACTTAGACTTTCCGGGTAAGCTAACCAAGATCTAACCCCTTTGTGTGGAAAAAGTTTTTTTTTGTTTTTGTTTTTCATTTTTTATGTGATTTGCAGGAAAAGAAAGAAAGCACGGAGAATGAGAAAGAAGAGTAAAAAAAAAAACCCTTCCTCTTTCCATACTTTTACATACATTTTAAACTTAGCTCGCTTGGTCCAAAGTTGTTTTACTCCTTGATAAGTCTTGAGTTCAAGTCATATCAAGCTACTTTTTAGTGCATGTCATTTCTATTCTCAAGTTACTTTATTGTAAAGTGTATCTCACATAAATAAAATAAAATAAAAAGTGAGTCACTTAAGTCTTTAATTTATTGTCGCACTATTTAAAAGTCACATTATTGTAAAAGTGAACATCACTTATTCTACAAAAGTGATTCACTTCAAAGCAACTTTATTGTAAAGTGATTGTCAAAGGTTGATCTTGGGAAGAGGGGGCTTCTTTTTTTTAGTTGGTCAAGTTAATATCTGCCACGTCACTATTGGGGACATCTTCAACTTTTTCTTTGATCAAGCATAACTTCATCATCCAAAATTAGTTTTCAGTGCCATTTTTTTTAAAACCGCATATTTTTTCGAGCTCTTTGCATCCAAATAGTTAGTTTATATTCTTTCAGCCATTAGTTTACAGTATGGACACCCCTTGTGATATTATACTTACAAGTTCTAACTATTTCTCATGGAAATCTCGTATGGAAGATGTTCTACGAAGTAGGGGACTTTTCAGGATAACCTCAGGGAAAGAAACAGAACCCACTGATGATGATAAGAAAATTAAATGGGAAAATAGATGTTATGAAGCTCATGGATTGATTGGGATGTCAATTTCTATTGATTTGTGATTCCACATATCTGAAATTGATGAACCTAATAAAGCTTGGAAAAAGTTGGAATCTGTGTTTGGTAAACACAATGAAATTCGGGGTCATCAACTCGAGAATGAGTTGATTTCCTTGAATCCAAATGATTTTTCATGCATTCAAGACTATTTATCTAAGTATAAAACTCTTAGACTCTTATGTGCAGAATTCAAGATTAAGAAAGAAGACAAACAATGTATTTATCATATTCTTTCCAAACTTGGACCTACATATTCTGTTTTTGTATCTACATTCTACTCCATGAAAGAATCCTTGACTGTAGCTAGCTATCAAGAGCCTAGTCTTGAATCATTTTGTGATTCCTTAATTAGAGAGAAACATAAGCTCATTCATCTTGGAATAATTAACAATGCAGATACATCTAGGAAAGCCTTATTGTCCCAACAGAAAGAAAAGTCCAAGCCTCCCAAGAAACAATATTTTTGCAAGAATAAGCAAAACAATAAGGGTCCCAAACCCTCTCAGTAAGATCCTTCTTTAAAAAATGACAAAGGATCCAAGCAAAAAGGAAAGAAGACTGAGCGTCATTGCAATTTTTTGGGGAAATATAATCGTGATGAATCTAAGTGTTTTAAGAAGATGGCATCCTCGGAAGTAGCAATGAAGAAGCACCACATCAGCCTAGATTCATCTTCAGAATCTACCTCTCATGGACATGCACTTTGTGATTTTGGTTACTCTTATACTACATCTTCTTCTTCTACTTCAATTAAATGGCTCATTGATTTTGGAGCATCTTATCATATGGCTAAGGATAAAGCCATCTTTTCTACTATGCATGAATGTAACACCAAACAAATATGTGTTGGTGATGATAGATCTCTAAGTGTTATAGGATCTGGAACAGTTCCAGTAGAAAATGGTCATTTCAGTGAAGTACTATGTGTTCCAAAAATTTCCTGCAATTTGTTATCAGTCTATCAAATTACTCATTTAGGTGAAGGTAAAACTGTGACGTTTACACCTCACCAAGTTGTAATCAAGGATTTTAAAAATCTTCAAAATATCCTTGCTACTGGAACTGTTGATGATATTACCAGGTTGTACAAATTTAACAACTTTGGGTCATCACCTTTTCCTTCAGTTTTTGTTGCTCATAGTGATAACTTGAGCAAACTTTAGCATGAGCGATTTGGTCACTTAAATTATCACTCATTGCAACAACTATGTAAAGACATTATGGTGACTGGTCTTCTGCTGGTATCTTGCAAGGATGGTGTTTGTTCCGGTTGTGTACTCGAAAAACATCATCGGGACAGTTTTGACAAATGTGCCTCTTGGCATGCCTCGGTTCCCTTAGAGCTTGTGCATAGTTACTTGTGTGGCCCTCTTCCATCTGCTTCCTTTTATGGTTTCAAATATTTCTTAACCTTCATTGATGACTACTCCAAACGCACTTGGGTTTACTTCCTAAAACGTAGGAGTGAAGTATTTAACATGTTCTTGGCCTACAAGGCCCTTGTTGAAAAACACTCTGGTCATCAAATTATTAAGTTAAGATCTGACAATGGAGGAGAATATGTTAACAACAAGTTCACTACTTTTTTCACTGAACAAGGAATCCAACAACAACACACTATTTCATATACACCACAACAAAATGGTGTAGCTGAACGGAAGAATCCCACTTTAAAAGAAATGGCTAATTGTATGATCCAATCTAAAGGACTAAGTCTTCAATATTAGGTTGAGGCCATAAATTGTGCAAATTACATAGTTAATCGCACACCCACTAAATTTTTACAGGGTATAACACCAGAAGAAGCATGGAGTAAAATTAAACCAGGTTTAAGTCACTTTCATGTGTTTGGTTGTGAAGCATGGGCTCACATTCCGGATGAAAAATAGAAAGTATTGCAGCCTAAAAGTGAAAAGTGCATATTTGTTGGATATTCTGAAGATGTAAAATGTTATAGACTTCTTCAGCCACATTCTCATGATATAATCATTAGAAGAGATGTTAAATTTGATGAAAAAATCTTGGCCTGCGAGCCTAACTTGGAGGGTGTGCCATCTTTGGCCTGCGAGCCTGATTCGACGATTAAGCCGTCTTCTTCTTCCAGCTTCCTTAACAGGTTTCCAACTCCAGTTTCTGATGATGACAGTGAGGATGAAAATCCACCTCCGCCTGCTCATGTTCCTCCAATTGCACTAGCACCAATGCTTCCTCGATGGGTCCGTTCAACATGTGAAGCAGCTGGTGATCTTACTGGTGATCCTAGATATCAACGTCGAACACGTTCTCAATTTCAGCAAGCCTCTTCTCTTTTGGCTTAAGTTTTCGAGAATCATGATCCAGAAACTTTTGCAGAAGCTTCAGGAAATCTAGATTGGGATGCAGCTATGGATGAAGAATATCATTCCTTAATGGCAAACGATACTTGGGATCTTATTCCTCTTCCAAAAGGAAGAAAACTTGTCAGATGTAAATGAGTCTATAGAACTAAGTATGCATCAGATGGAAGTGTTGAAAGACTTAAGGCAAGGTTAGTTTCCAAATGTTTTTCCCAAGTTGAATGGATTGACTACAATGAAACCTTTGCCCCTGTAGAAAAAATGAACTCCATCCGCCTTGTTCTTTCCCTTGCAGCCTTACATAACTGGGAATTCCATCAAATGGATGTCAAGTCTACCTTCTTACATGGTAATTTGCAAGAGGAAATTTACATGGAACAACCTCCTGTATATGTTCAGAATAACTCTAGCCTTGTTTGTCTCCTTAAGAAATCCTTATATGGCCTTAAGCAAGCTCCTAGAGCTTGGTATGCCAAAATGGATAGCTTTCTCCTTGACACTAGTTTTTCTAGATGCCATTATGACCCCAATGTCTATACCAAGAAAGTAGGAAACCATCTCATCATACTTGTTCTTTATGTTAATGATTTTATCCTTACTGGTAGTGACCCTAAACTTATAACCCATGTGAAATCCAGTCTTAAGCAAAATTTTGAAATTTCAGACTTAGGACATTTGCATTATTTTCTTGGTCTGCAAGTCTTGCAAACCAAAGAAGGAATATTTCTTTCCCAATCTAAGTATGCTTGTGACCTTCTTCGTCGCTTCCACATGGAAGATTGTAAACCAGCCCCTTCTCCCTTCCAATCTGGAGTCAAACTTTCTGCCACTTGTACTTTCCCTAAAGTAGATGCCACCTTGTATCGTCAGCTTGTTGGTAGTCTTTTATACTTGACTCATTCTCATCTTGACCTTTCCTTTGCAGTTGGTCATGTTGCCCGTTATATGCAAACTCTTCATGAAAATCACTGGAAAGCAGCAAAAAGAATACTTCGATATATTTGAGGTACAATTCAGTTTGGGATTCATTACAGTACAGGGGGGGAATCTTTGTTGGTTGGTTTCACTGATTTAGATTGGGCCGGTGATCTTGATGATCGAAAGTCTACTGCAGGTTATGTTTTTAGTCTGGGATCTGGACCTGTCACTTAGGCTTGTAAGAAAAAACAAGCTCTTGCTCTATCTTCAACTGAAGTAGAATATCGAGCTATAATTAATGCCAGTTAGGAAGCTTTATGGCTTCAACAGATCCTTTCAGAGCTTGGATTCGAACAGCACCAGCCTGCTCCACTTTGGCGCGACAATTAAAGTGCCATCAAGCTTGCCAAAGATCCAGTTCTACATCAACGCAGCAAACACATTGAGCTACACATGCACTTCATCAGAAATCTTGTTCATGGTCATGTTATTGAAGTGCTCTATTTCCCTACAGATGATCAAGTTGCAGACATCTTCACCAAGTCTCTTATAGAAGCAAAGTTTTCTAAACTTCGGTCTATGTTAGGAGTTCAGGAATGTGTCCTTAAGGGGGGATAGGCTCTAATGCCTCCTTCCTTCTCCTAATAGTGTCACTTTTGTAAATCCTTCAATCCTATCCCAAGTTGTTCTTAAGGGGGGATGTTAGGATATTTAGACACTTGGGAGTTAGTTAAGATCAACTTGTGTAATATATCCGTTAGGTAAAAGTGTGTTTCTTTAGTATGCATTAGTATGCATTTGTAAATATTCTAATATGATGGTCACGATATGTTCTAGAGATAGAGTGATCCGACGGTTCAACTTCTCTTAGATCATACCTACCATTGATCTGTGGCTTAACACCCGATTGGTCTATGATCTCTATTTAAAGAGCATAGAGGGTCCTTGGCTAGTTGATCGATTATGAGAATCTCATGTAACTTTCTTTCTTTTGCATAATAAATTGCTCCAAGTAGCTATTTGGCTGGGGCCGTGGATTGTTTCCCTCTCGAGGGTTTTAACCATGTGACAAACATTGATGTATTGATCTGTGATTCATTTGTGTAAAGTGGTTGTTCTTGGTGTTTGGTCCTTTGGGAGTACCTTGTTAACTCTAACACTAAGTGGGTATTTTGTATTTTTTACCCCATCGTAGGCTAGATAGGAAAATAATAAATATTTTATTGTAAAGGATGTTGTAGGCTCTGTTGTAAATAGAGAGGCACTTCATCATTTCATTTTCATGCTTGGACTTTGATAGTTCTCTCTCTTTGGAAGCTTCAATGATATGTCTTTCTTTTGTGTAATGTATGGTTCAAGGGTTTTTTTATGTTGATCTAATGTTGTCAATGTTCGTAGTCTTTTCTTCTTGGTTCTATGTTGATGCTTAAAGGATTGATGATGGAATGTTTGATTCCTTATAAACCTCTCAAATATTGATATGATTGAATATTTGTGATAACTCTTGGAACGAGGGCCTCTTGAGCTCTTAGCTTGCGCATTATCCTTTGATGGTTTGGGTAATCATTTTGGACCTTGTCTTGCATAAATTTGACTCCCTTAACAAGGATTTCAAGGTATTTACTTCCTCCATGGTTGATCTTGGATGTTTAGGACTTTCCCTTGTTGGATCTCCTTTGTGTAGACCTTGAACCCCATTGTTATCCTAAGTGGTGATGTTACGTGTTTCCTAGTCCCAATCCCAAATATTTGAAGCAACTAGACCATTATTGAAGTACATTCTTCTTGGCCTCACGTATTGTTTGATTCACCTTAAATCCATTTCCCTAGTTGGATATTAGCACCGATCTTAGGTATTTCCTTCAATAAAACCCCTACAAACTCCAAACCTTGTTTTGCTAGGGCTATTTCTTCCCAATCATATTGTGCTATCATTGGCATAGCCTACCAAACCTATCTAGGGACACCCCTTCGAGTTGGAGAAGAGAAAACCAAGAGTGTAGAGGTAGTTATCGTGGTGACATTGCGTAATGCCTCTTAGGTTACTATAGCTAGCAGTGATCTTCATGGTTTAACTACAATCTGCAAGTTTTTGTTGTAACATTTTTTGAAGTCGTTGTTGTTAGTTTTTCTATTCTAATTCAAATTGATTAGGATCTTTATATGAAATAATAACAAGCATAGAAAGATACATAAGATAGAGAATATACACAAGACACACATATTTTTCTTTGGGGAAACCATAAAGGAGAAAACCTTGCAAACTTCGTCAGAATCGTTCTGTCACTAAGACAATACCACAAGATGGAAAAACCCAAGAATAAAAAATATTGTGCATCTCTCTCTTTCTCTCTCTCTCTCTCTCTCTCTCTCTCTCTCTCTCTCTCTCTCTCTCTCATCCTAGTCTTCTCTATCGCCTCATGCGAACTTGAGTGAGTGAGTGTGTGTCTAAATGAGGGATGGTGCCTCCCTATTTATACACATCAAGTGACTGACATAAAACTTGACTAGGCTGACCTCACATGGATAATTTTAGGGGATATATATAGCCCATGGGCTATATTAAGGGGTTACAAAAATTTACTGGGTTATTTTCTTATATGGAAAGGGTTTTTTCAGCTCAAATATATTCACCCAATATTTATTAGAAAAAAAGTAATTCCAAAATGAATAGCCTCTCATATATTAATAGGGAAAATGAAAAAAACTATTTTCGTCCTAGCAAAAGCTCCCTCCATTATATCTTTCGCCCCCAATTTCTAGAAAAAATCTAGTGAAATCATTCCCTTGCCCCTAATTTTCAGTAATGGAGGATACCAAGGGTTATTTCTCCCTCCGTTTTCCTTCAAATTTATATGGTTGCATTCACGTATGTTTTTATTCTATTTCATGCAATACCTTCTTTGAGCTCTCGATTTCTAGTATTAGAGGGAAAGTCATGGGCTATTTTGTTCTACATAAACTCTACAGTGATTCATGGTTCACCCACATCACATTATGCTTGCAGGGTGAAGGTTCTAGTTGATGCAATTCCACTTTTCATTCTTAGTGTTCTCAACATTTTAATCTTCAGATAACATTTCCATTGTAGAAATCTCAAGTCTTGAAGGGGCATGTCACACATGCAATTTATCAGAGAATACAAACTTGCATCAATATTTGTATCCAATAATTAAAGTGGTATGCTTTTTATCATGCTTTTTATGCTTTTTTCCACATTTACAATAGATTATTATATTGTAAATTTACCTTTTATCATTCTTTTATCATGGTTGATTTTTTAGGCTTGTTGAATTCTAGGGTAGTTTTGATTCTAAGGGATCATTCGATGTTATTAGGGTTTTATTTTATCCTAGAAGTATTGGTTTCGTTAAAGTGTTATAGAGCTCAAAATATATGATTTATGTAATGCCTTCTCATGTTTATACTATTGACTGGCATGTATATGTTGTTAGCGGATTCTACTCTTGATGGACAGATGCCACATGGTTTTTATATATTCAAACTAAATTTCACCCAGCTGTTTAAAATGTGTTTTTATTAAGATCTTTCTCTGTAATTATTATTGGATATAAGGCATGAATGAGAATGTATATGCTCATATTTTATGTTTGGTATTGTTTATGATTGGGATGTTTATAATATAAATGAATTCACATTGATTATAATGGTGAGGCTATAGTGGAATGGTCATTATTTTCATTATCTTCTTGTAGAGTTGTCTAAAGCGTCCAGGAAGTTTCTTTTATTTGTATTGAGAAGTTCATGACTGGTAGATATTTTTATTCATATTGCCAAGTTCATCAATTTTATTAGTGACCTAAATTTGTTGGGTTCAATAATTGTTTTATGATATATTCTTTTGTAAGGGTCATTCAAAAGTAAATGCTTTTTTGGTAAAAAAAAATTATGTGTAGTTGCTATCATCATCCAAAAATGGATCTAGTTATGTATGACAAATATATGATTTAGTTGGAACACAATACTTCATTTCCATCATGATTGTATATAATATGTACAAGGCATGTTTCATCTGAGATATAGCATTATGCCATCTGATTTGGAAGAGATGGCATTAGTGTAGCATTAAATATAACATTAAATAATTAAATCAATGCATTAATGTACCATTAATGTAGCATTAAAGAATCAAATCTAGACATTTATTAATTAATTAAAAAACAAATATAAATAATTAAAATCAATAACATTCTAATGTTATTAACACATCTACCTTAACCATTTACTTTCTAAATTCAAACAAAATTGATTAATACCATTAATTAGTTAATAAACAAGAATTTAATATTTTGAAAATTATAAATACACTTTACCTAATTAACTAAACCCTATCTGACACTTAAAAACACTAGCCCAACAATTCAATAATATTAATGCTACATTTTTTAGATCACCTACTCTTCTTTGACACATTGTCCTGATGATAAGTCCTGATGTGGACTCAAAACGTCGATACAAATCATACAATCTGTGGAAATTCCGAATATCCATCCTGAAGCCAATTACCACATAAAACTAACAATAGAGGTGCATTTTTCTTATGAATATCATGATATTTGTAAGGAATATTAGCAATTTGTTGGAGAGCCCATATATGACTCTTCTACTAAGGGAAGTGTGAATTTTGAAGACCTTAGAAAACCTATTTTTGATGAGCCCCCTCATGATTTGATTCAACCATGCTTGCTCACAATTGATGATGGTAGGGGGTTATATATGGAGGCTTCTATTGCATATGTTGGGAAACTAAGTTTACCCTCTCCTAGGGTGAATCTCAAACACCATTTTCAGCCATTTTTATGAGGGATTAAAATAGGTTTGGGACATCAAGAAGGTTTTTTTATTGTAGAGTTAGAGTATCAAACTATGCACTCTCCTAGTGCATATTCTAGGCCTCTTTTCCATCTATATATTCCAATCCTTTGATTGATTATAGAAATAATTTGGGGCAGAAAACAAATTTTGAAGAGTAGTTTCATCTTGAAGGAGTTTTGTACTTGAGCCATATCCAAGCTTGGATAGAGGGGCTTGTGAAATGGGATTTTCTTCTTGCCAAGGTTTTGAAGGAATCTAGGTGCGTGATATATTTTACCATTATGTGCCTATTCCAATGGAGATAATGGCATCTACTCAGCTCATTGTTGATGTGATCTTGTCTTCTATTATTTCCAAAGACAAGGGGAGAAGCCCTAACATGGATCTTGTGCTAAGGTGGCTTCATTGGTTGTATGAATTCACTTGATTGGATAATTGCATTATGACTAGAGTAGGTAGGTAGGATGAATAATATTTTGCATAAGTAGTAGGTTGGTGTGTTCTTGTGGAATAAAGATGATTATGTGATGTGTTGTAGTTTTTTATTTTGGTGGTTAAGCTAACAAGAGTCTTGTAGATATTTTGGGTTTCTCACATGCTTTCCTTTGTAAGATCAATCATGTGTCTCGTAGTTGGAGCCAGATGTTACACACATTTTGTATGGGAGTTCCTAGATGAATTGGAGTATTCTAAGAATACTCTTGTCTAGGAGAAGGCTTAAGCAGACTTGGTTATGCCCTAAAAACAATTACATAAATTATGGGAAATGAATTGCAGCAGTATGAATCGCTATTATGGGCATGAATCCTATAAAATTCCTGTAGAGGGGTATAATAACAAGTGTTGACATGTTTTCAGACCTATTACAGCTAGTATGGCCCATCTTTCAATAATCTATGTTTCTACTTTGGATTGACAACAAGTTTGGGGATGGAAGATTGGGATTATCTCTATTTCATCTATTTAAGAAAGGTTTTCAGTGGCAAAGGGGAAAATAGATGAGAATCAATCGTGGAAATGTTTTTGACTACTTTTTTGGAATGTCCATCAATCGTGGAAAGGTTTTTAAGTTTGCTTCGAGGAGATTAGAATAGTTGATTGTGGTCGAGTGAAGCAGGATTCGAGAAAAAAATTGCACATTGAAGATGAGAATCAATCTATGGGAAGGAAACCTTGTAATTTTATGCCCCTACATTTCTCCTAATATGTCCTATCGCATGGAGAAATTATCCTGCCTCGCATATTGTTAGTATGTTAATCTTTGTTTACATGGATCATGTGCCTATATGGTGCAACAATTTAACCAATTTCATGGAGATACTTCAAAAAATGTGTATGGTAAGATATCCATTGAACAATAATTGACCATCTGAATATTAATTCATTCCTTTATTTGTTGATATCGTTCCTTTTGATCCAAGCTATGGGGTTGTTTTAATTCTCAAATACGCCTTTATCTCTATGGATCATGGGCCATCCTTTTAAAAGGGTAAAAGTTAGGATAAATCATATCATGGTTATAGTTTTGATGAAGTAATGGAGTAATAAAATAAGTGTTTAACCATGTGATTTGAATATACCAATGTTAAGGGGATTTCCCTTTTATGCGGTTCTTAAACTTGGGTTTGGTAAATAGGCTCTTTTGGAGGTGGTTAAGGATCTTATTATTATAATTTTTTTAGATAAAATGAAGTGGAGCCAACCACATTTTTGGGTGGTTGAGTGTTTTATTGAAGAGGTTAAAAAAAGGGTCCTATGTATCTCATCATTGTACAAGAGGCATTGAACACCTTATTTTATTGTATTAGATTAGAAGTTAGTTGCTAAGTGGGAAGTTTGTATTAATTTACCCTAGGCTAGATCTTAGGAAAATAATGAATATTTTATTGTAAAGAAAGTTGTAGTCTCTCCTATAAATAGAGATGCACTTCCTCATTTCATTTGCAAGGTTGGAATTTGAGATTTCTCTCTCTTTTCGAGCTCCAATGATATATCTTTATTTTGTGGATTTTATGGTACAAGGATTATTCCTATGTGGATCTAGTGTTGTCAATATTTGAAGTCTCTTCTTCTTGGTTCTATGTTGATGCTTAAATGATTGGTGGTGGAATGTTTAAGGATTTACATACCTCTCAAATATTGATCCAATTGAATAGTTGTGATAATTCATGGAAGGAGGGTGTCTCGAGCTCTTGTCTTGCATATTCTCCCTTGATTGTTTCGGTAATAATTTTGGACCTTGCCTCGCATAGCTTTGTCTCCCTTAACAAGGGTTTTGAGGTACTTACTTTATTCACAGTTAATATTGGTGGTTAGAAACTTCCCTTGTTTGAGCTCCTTATTGTAGAATTTGAACCTCATTGTTATCCTAAGTGGTGATGTTACTTGTTTCCTAGTCCTGATCCCTAATATTTGAAGGAACTAGACCAATGCTCGAAGGAAATTGTTCTTGGTCTCACTTTCCATTTGATTCACCTTGACTTTGTTTACCTAGTTGAATACTGGCACCAATCTCTGATTTTTCCTTCGCTTATTATAAAAATCCTAAAAACTCAAAACCCCATTTTGCTAAGGCTATCTCTTCCAAATCACCTTGTGCTCTCATTATCATAGCCTAGAAATCCTATCTAGGGACACCCCCTCTATTTGGAGAAGAGACAACCAAAAGTGCAGAGGTATTTATTGTGGTGACAATAGGTAACACCTGTCAGGTTACTGCAACTAGCATTGATCTTCAGGGATTTAGCTACAATCTGCTTGTTTGTGCGGTAACAGGGGCCATCTCTATTTTTTGTAAATATTATAAAATTTCAATTTGGAAACAGGGACTTATTGCGAAATTATATCTATAATTTTCCCCCATTTTGGAATTTTCTGCCACATATCATAATAAAAATCCCCCCTTGATAACTCTACTTTTCAAAAAATTTATCAAATGTCTCATACTAACCATCTATTCATGTTGATAAATCACAGATTAAATACCTAGGCTCCATTAAAACACCACGGGTTAACTAAAAACTATGATTTTCATAGAATCATTTTTCCAAACACTTCTTATGTTAACTTTTGATTTATGCCTATAAGTGTAGATTTCGTCTCATACAACCTCTATGTCATAGCCAAGAGCTCTCATACCACTCTATAGCATCCCCATCCATCATCTTGAACATAGGAAAGGGTATTTATGAATTTCATGCTCATAAATTTTGCATAATGGGTCATAATATGAATTCATAAATAAGAAATATATATGCAAAGGCATAAATATAAAAAAAAACACCAAGAATAAAACTCTATCCACACATGCATCATGCATAAACAAGCATAATTATCACAGGAATAAAATAAAATCGTTCCAAATTCATATACAAAGAAAATACTTATGTTTTAACAAAGAATATTTTAACAACTTGTTGTGTACGTGTGATTTTCCACCTAACCATAGGTATCAATTGAAGATACCACCCCCAAGTCGGTACATGAAGTCACCAAGGTGAAGGAAACACCTATAAGCTTCTCTCTCCCTATCCAAAACCCATTTTATCTCATGCTTAGCCAAATTTATCACCATTGAGCAATTACAGGGATTTCTTTCAACCAGAGTCAACCATGGAACCTTCTTCCACTTCCCCACACAAGACACAGAATACATTTACCTTCACTGGTCCAAAATTCCCTCATGAAATCCAACCCTTACAGTGCTTACCTGTATGTGTAGAAAGAGTCCAACCTACTGTATGATGTTCGAGAACCTCCTATAACCCTTAAATCATGGCATCTCAAGCATTCAAGAGTGACAAAACCCAATTGGTAAGGGTTCCTATATTTCCCAACATTTATGCTCACCTTTAACCATTCTCTTCCCTCCAATGTCCATGATTTCCCTTCGCAATTGAATTTTTTGGTTTCTTCTCCTTAATTTTAAGACGTTTTCCTAATAAAATGACTTTTGTTTAATGTGTATTAAGTAAAAGTTTACCTTGTTGAAGAAATCCATAAAATTGGGAGTATTCAAAACTTACTCCCATATAATTTCCTCTTAACAACCACATGTAAAAATGTTCAAAATAAGTAAAAACTTCAAACTAAATGTACAATTAGTGGCGCTAATTAATTTTAAAAACACACCATCTTATTTGATATTAGTTATGGAATGTGTACTGACACATTAATATCACTCTCACTAAATCATTTATTGCAACTATAAAAAAATTGCTCATTGTATTCATCAACAAACAAAATATATAATTAAAAATTCCATGTAAGAATGGATATATGCACCTCTTTTGAATTCTAAAAGAATTTAATTGCCTAACGTGGAAAATGGTTTTAGGTTTTGATGTTAAATTTTAGATTATATTTCCTCTAATACATACATAGTTATTTCTCCTTTGACAAGAATATTAATATTGGCACCATGGACTAATTAGAGGGGAGAACAAGCTTATTAATGGAAGTCTTAACATATTGTTCAGTAGAATGGGTCATGAATTTGTGTACATATGCTATTGACACATTACCTCAATAATTTTGTAGAAAGTGGTTATCCATACTTTGTCCACTAACATTGAGATAACTATCTATGACTTGTGCTTTGTGAATGGTAGAGAAGCGAATGGGATGAAGAGATCACTTTAAAGTATGATGGCAAGGTTGAGTTGAAAGAGAGTTAATAGGTAATGTTTTAACATCAGCAATCTATATTTATACTTAATCAATAAAAACTAGCTCAATAACTTAAGACAACCCTACAAAATGATGAAATTAGTGACTAAAAATGCTAGATTTAATAGCCAATAATGAGATTGAGACACCTGAATAGAATATCTAGGTAGGACAACAAATGAATTAGATGAAAAAATTATTTGGGAAGAGGGGAAACTCATAAAATTATGTTGGTTTTGTACTATATATCCACCATAGTAATCATGCACTAAGCTCAAGTGAAATCAAGCCCAGTGCAAAACGTGGATAAGCCCCCTAAAATGATTACTAACACAAATGAAACTATAAATCAGATTTGAAATTTGAGCTAAAACAATAAAAATAATTAATCAAACATAAGTAAATTTTCAAGAAAATCCAATCTTACTTACCTAAGGTTTAGGGTTTTGAATTGGTTTTGATTCAAAAGAGAACTTGAAGAGCAATTCAATTAGGTTTTGAATTAGGTCTCCTCCAACAATTAGGAACTAAAATTTGAAATGGTTTTAAAGAGTTTAACGCAAAATTTACAGGATTCATCGATAGGAAGGCCACGTTGTCCAAATCATATGGCCACACCTAGGATTATTTGAAACCTAAACAAAATTGAAAATCTTCATCTAAGGTATGGGTGGTAACACAATCTTCATACACAGCCAAATCACATCAAATCCATCATTAAATACATGTCCAATGAAATAATAAAATAACAAGGGAAAGAAGGAATAAAAAATTCAATTCAAATCCTAAGCTAGATTACCATTACTTAGAAAAAAAATCACCTTGGTGATGGCTTGTTTTCCTCAAAATATCTTGAGCATATCCACCAAGACCCAACAATAAAACAAGAGGAAAGAGCAAAGTTACTTTATTCCCAAAAAAATTGACCCTAAAGGAGAAAGGAAACCCACCTTTTATAAGATCAAGGGGGAGGTTTCAACCCTAGAATTGGTCCACAAGTGGTTACAAAAATTAGTTACATCATGGATGATCTGAAAATATCCAAGCCTCAATCCAATGGCTTAGATCCATCCTCAAATAAAAATAATGTTACATTGAAGAGAATTCATTGGCTTAGGAAGATGAAATCTACATTTGAATGAGAAAAATAGTAAAATAACCTCAATACCATGGGTCTGGGGTAATACCAAGGGAAACCAAAATACCATGGGAGGTTTACTCACCTCAAGGAAGAGTCAAATTGTTTCCTTTGAGAAATTAGTTGGGGCCACACATGTGAGGTAAAAGGAGGTAATTGATCCAAGTGGAGGAAAGCAAGATCAATGGCTACGAATTAATCTTGAGTTGAGATGTTCCTTTTTAGCCATCAAGATGCAGCTACATGTGCAAAAGTGCCAAATTATTTAATTTTGGCTCAAACATGTGTGCCATGCTCCAATTAGCCAAAACGACTTAAGGGGATTATTTGAATTTTACCAATGCAATTTCAATGTGAAAATATAAGCATAATTGTACTTTTTATCCTTAATGATTAAGTAGAATATACTTAGGAAACTTTTAATAAAAAACCAAAATTATAGCCATAATTAATCTGCATGCACTAAAAATAACCCTATATAAACCTTCACTACCTGAAAATTTGCCAAGAAAAACAACACCTCACAAATTCAGCTTAGATCTGTGTAGTAGGGGAAATTCTGCAAGCTACCCACTAATGGAGTGTTGAATCAACTCCAAACTATGTCAAATATACAAGGACTTATTAACATGAAAGTACATAGTATGAAAATACATACCAAGAGGAATCTAGAACATCTCTTGGATTGAAAAAATACCTAGTTTTTCTAAAAAAATAATGTTCATAAAAATGTGCACTAGAGTCACTAACAAAATTCCTACCACCTTTCTGAACACACTGATATGTGGCAATAGTGATCAATCTGACGACATATATATGAGTAAAGGGCCAAATGGGTATCCTGAAATGTCCCGAAATGGAAGTATTCCTAGTACATCCAAAGGTTTGGAATATTCCCCATTTGAACACCCTGGAACACTTGAAACTAGCACGGGTAACCCTGTACTAACTGAAAAACTCTGAAACACCGACATGGTGAAGTAGACTAATGTCATGTGTCTCTAATGGGATAGCAACAAAGAGTGTCCATGTGAACAAATACAAGAATAAAAGTAATCACTATAGTTGAATCATTACAGCAAATCATGTCGTGTATAATGATATACCTCCACATAGATACATTCAAACAAGTTCATGGGATGCATGGTTTATCTATTAAGCAATGCTAAGACAACACCAAGGCATTGACAAGAGATATTTTATCCTTTAGGTGGACTTAATTATCATTGGACAAGGTTGGAGAGAGAAAAGGGAAACTTTAAGTTATTCACCATTTAGAAAAACACTAAGAATATGTCTTAGAAAGGAAGTCAAATGTAAACGGGTACTACCCCCCTTGTACCTTGACAATCAAACTCACCATCCCCTTTTTAAAGTTTATTTACTTGGAATCTTCAACTTGGACTTGGTCTTCTAAGACTACTATTCATTTGATTCAAGGCCTCTTCTTTCTTGTACTTCTTTTGTATTTGAGACCCTGGCCATTTTCATTTTCGTTGGATTTTTAGACCTTTTTCATGGGAAATTTTTTCTTTCCTTAATACTTTTTGGATTTAACCTTTTGTTTTCATTGGTCTTCAACTTTTACTTTTGCTTTTTTTACAAGTACAAGTAAATCTCTACCATGATTTTCTACATACCTGAGGCTCACTAGAGGTAGAGGAGGGGAATGATAATCCTTTCATGCTTTAGTTCTATGGAGGAGCAACTCCTTTTTCTTGGTGTTAGTGAAGACACATTGATTTACAAGGACGACCCACATAGCACGTCATGACGTTTGTCACAACAAATGATCAATATTGAGATACCATGGATAACAAGGAGGTCCTCCCTGTGATGAGGTCATAAAGGGGAGAGGGTTAGAATCCATCAATCAAGCCTTAAAAAGAGGTATTAAACCAATATGGAGTGGATATGGATAATGGATGAAGAAAAAGGTGGACCTAAAGGAGGAGGTAAAATCTCTTAACAATAATAAGAGTAACCTCGATGGCTTGGCTAATAAAAAGACCACACATCTTTTACTGCTAGCTATACTAATCATACAATCACTTAGCATTCATGTTCATTGATTTATTAGGTATACATCATCATCAACATCATGGCTTTGACATATAATAACAGTTCAAACATATCCTCTGATCATCCATTATGCAACATCACAATCAAATCATGGGGATCCCAAGAGCAGTAAAGATGGACTCCCATCCTCTTGAAAGAAAAAACAATAAGTCTATGATATTGGAATTCCCAAAGAATGTGACATAAAAGGTTCCATACATGCATTAGCCAAGTATGGCCATCTTTGACCAAAGTTGACTTTTCAACATTTGGACTCGGTCAAAGGCATTTTGACTTCATCAAAAAAACCAACCAACATAACACTGCACTCCAATCATCATCATTCATCTCATTGAAGACTTTGGAAGCAAATTTGATCCTTCCAAATGTGATTTCTAGCATATGTGGATTAATAGAAAAAAATTAATGCATTTTCCTAAGTCCAAATTAAAAATGCATAAGTCCAATATTAATAATTTGGATAAGCTTGTAATTGATATATTCAAATCATATTTTGGCATGGAAATGATTGGTATAAGACTCAACGATATCGTGGACATCATCCAAGGCATCTCCCAAGCATTTTTCTTATGGTTTTATCAAGATTGAATTAATGGGAAATTATTAATCATATTTCCTAAGGTCTTATTTAAAAAAACAAGTATGGCAGTGCATAAATTAAACTATAGTGAGAAAATCCAATTGGGTGATTTAGTAAGTGGCTCCTTCTAAATACTGACAATAATGTGCAATCAACAATTAGAGGGAATCATACACATGTTTGGGCCCCATTCAGCCTAGTTTATTTGAGAGGGGAGCACTTCATCTCCAAGGGGGTGCATTGCATCATTTATAGCTCATATATCATGCTTCAACTCTCCATATCAATTCTCAATGCCATCTAGGTGTTATCAACCCAAATGGCACTTCTGCGTCCGAGTGTCGACATTCCTTATGTTGGTACACAAAAGGACATATTAGGATTGAAGTTTGCCAAAACACTATAGATGGGCATGACTTGGGATGCATTTACCCTTAAACCATCTTGCTATATAATTTTTCTAAGTGTTGAGTTGCATACGCAACTATCTCCATTGCAACTCACATACTGTATGCGACTATCTGCATTGCAACCTGCGTACATCAGCGTACGCAGGTTTCCTTTAAGCAACTTGTGTGTCATACGTGGGTTTCCCATATCAATAGTCGCGTACACCTTGGTTCAACCTTAAAAAATATATAACGTGATTAATTGAGATTAGTTGGGCCCTAATCATTAACTATCCCAACTGTTTCAACCACCCCAACCTTTGAAATCACTCTATTTCCCAAAGTATAAATAGAGGCCTTAGGGAGGGCATTAATCAATCAAGATTGGAGAGCAAAGTTATGTTGGTGGTATATATTCAGAAGTCTTGGAGCATTAGAACTCAGAGTCCTTTGGTTGCAGAGGAGTCCTTGTCTCAGAAGCTGGGTTGTACTCTTATCTCATTCACTAATTGTTAATAAAGAGAATTCTTCTTCCAACATTGTGTTGAATCTATTTCATGTATTATGGTTAATGAATATATTTGATTGTGTCTTTGATATATTGTTTATATAACCTCTTATATATACATGCATGATATATTACTTGGAGAATTTTCTCTTTACAGGTGAAAGAGGTGCATCCCTGGAAGCTTTGGAGAGAAGAGGAGCGAGAGAAGATCAAGCTTGGATCAACCGTCGGTAATCGGGTAAGTCAAGACTTTCTTCCTATTCCCTTTATATTCTCTAGTAAAGTTGATTGTCTGCAAGGTTAGTAGTAAGTTGGTAACCCCAGACCCTAGGTTACAAGGGTACTTAATCCTGAACAACAAAACTGGCGACTCTGCTGGGGAGTCCAGCCTGCTATGGGTTAGTCCTGTAGATACTTGCCCAGTATTTGCTCTGATTCAGTATATGGTTTTCTGTCTTGGCTTTGATTTGTAGTAGTGTTTTAGAGACCTTTATTATTTTTTCTTTTTTGAAAAAAATTTATGTTCTATACGCGAGTTGCTGTGCTACATAGTCACGTACAACAACTTGTATACGCGGGTTTCACGTACAGTACGTGGGTTGTTCTATTAGACAGTCGCGTAAATCTCTTAGTAGCATATTTTTAGGTAGGGTTTCTTGTCCCTGTCTTATTTGGATTTTTCTCTGCTTTGGGGTCTTCTAGTGTTGGCATTTTGTTGTAGGTCTGAAAGTCCTATGCACCATACTTTGTGCTTTTCAGTAAGCCCTTGATTTTTTGTTGTTTGAGTCTTCTTTCATTTAACAATTTGAAGTGGATTATCCTGTTTGGGTGATAGGTTCAGTGTTGTGTATATGAATCAGTGATCAAGATTTTAGATACCTTGTACTCTGCACTACTTTCAAGCAGTTTTAATTTGTCACTTGCCCTTTAGTAATTTTAGTGGATTTCATTCATTGTTTCTTCCCAAGCTAGGTGTTTTCCAAATCTCCTCCTTACGTGGTTGAATTTGGTTCTTACAAGTCTGCTATACTTCATATTGCTTGCTTTATGGTCTGATTATTCAAGCATACTTAAGAATTTTTGCATTTAGGTGCATAGTAATTTTTGAAAAGTTTGAAAGTGAAGAAAAAAATTTGGAAACATTTGCATTTTGATTGCATGTCATAGTTTTATTTTCAGTATTTTCGAATAAAATCTCAAAAATTACAAAAAATAAGTCTTAGTTTTCTCTTACTTGTAATTTTATTAGTTCATATCTACAAAAAGAAAAAGAAGCTTGATTTAAGTATTTATAATTTGTTTTGGAATTCATTTCATACACCTTTTTACTTTTCTTATCGAGTCTATAATATCATAGTCATTCACGCCACTTACCCTTTGACTAAGAACAACCCTTAAAATGAACGCTATAATTTAAAATTTATTAGTAAGTTTTGTTTTATAGGGTCATACACCTACTAGCTTAGGCTAGACTTGTGGGATAGGAAGTGTAAACTCCCCACAAGTACTTAAATTCAGACGCAGTTGGCTAATCGATAGGTAAATCCTTCTCTGTGTTGATAGTATCTAGGAAGCTCCTCTCAAACGGGAGTTGAGCACAAGGCCGTGTGGAGGCTTGGACTGAGGACATAACCCTTCGATTCCTTGTCAAAACGTAGACCAAGGTTTTTGCGCATCTAGGGATTCTATCCTAGACAGAGTTTCGGGTTTTGCTACCCTGCCCATGCGTACAAATCAGACTTGTGACTGTCCCCCCAGACTATTGATATAGTTAAGGTAGCCTTTAGTCTCTTTGACATCTAGGGTTTACACATAGGTAAACTAGAAGGTTGTTTCTGGTTCACCTTGGACGGGCTTGGAAGGTAACCCTTGGACAAGATCTTCATTTAGTGAAACCATGTCATAGCACCTTCGTTCATGGGATATTAAAGAATACCCCTAATTTCACTAAATATTGATAATTACTTACAAAATTCCTTTTGTTGATCCCCCCTTCCAATACATATTTCCAATTAAAAAAACCTTATTTTTATGATATATTCCTTATTTTTAATATAAACCTCTTTTTATACCCCCTTATACCTATAAACCCTCCAATGCCTACAATATATTGACCTTATTTTTCAAAATTAAAATCCCCTTTTATGAACGAACATGATAAGATATTGCTCAATAAGGTGAATCCCCCTTGAACCCTTTTTGAAAGTGTAGGAGGGCGGTGGGTGATTCCTCCGCTTGTGCCTAAGAACCTCTTCAAGGACGCCAAGAAACTATCTCTTAGCTTTCTTCGGGAAAGCATATCTTATATCCCTTGTGATTGTTGAGACTTTAGGAAGTTTTGTAGTGATTGCTCTGTGGTTTGTCTGTGTTTTAGCCGACCTTAGCGTGTGAAGATTCAAATTTACAATCATGGAGGAAAAATCTGTCAGAAGGTCACAAAGGTTGCGAAACCTTCCTCCGCTTATCACATTGGAACCTCCACCTCCCCCTCAAAGGCAGAGATTGGACACAGACGGTTCTTTCAAACTGATAGGAGTTAGTGAAGTTCTAGGTGAACTAGAACTTAGGGCAAACCATTTTGATTTAAACACAGTTGAGATAGAAGACTTGCAGGCTGACAAGTTTGCAAGGAACTTTAATTCACCTCTAACTGACTTAAACGATCCTATTATCGTTCAGGTTCGTCCATTCAATCCACCCGTGATTGGTGTCCCTTTGGGCAGACTAATGTCTACTGAAGGAGAAAGTTCTTCTACTTCCACCTCAACCACTCCGGTTGAAGGGGTGTCACCTCCCCCGGTAGGTGCCCCTAGAACAAGTATACCTACTACACTGTTAACTCCAGCTAGTCGGGTGGTTCAACCATCAGCTCCCACAAGTTTAGCAAGTACTTCTGGTAGTATGGTCACTTGGATTCCTAGTGTACCTTCAGTTCCTACTTCCTTCGCACATACTTCTTAGAGTGGTCCTATAGGATCCTCGACATTTGACCAAGGTTTTCCTTGGAATGGGGGGCACATTCCCCCTTCCACTCCATACGTAGGTCCAACACTCGCATATGTAGGGGTGCAGTTCGAAAACCCTAATCCTTATGGTCAAGGTTTTCAAACTCTGGTTTTAGCTCCTTTCACGAGCTCTCCTTTTTCGCTTTTCAGCAGAGGGATACCTACTCCTGTGTTCCAAACCCCAGCTTCAACTGGGGCAGCTAGAACCTCATACACTGCACCGTACATAAACAATTCGCTGGCTTATGGATGGAATCCTTTCCAAAGTAGCCCAACCACTTCACAATCGGCAGCATGGGGCAACCCCACCTTCACATATGGGAACATGGAGGCAAGTCCCCCTAATCCCCAAGCTGGTACTTTTAGTGATCTGGTTAGACCCAAGCTCCCTTTCCTGGAAACATTAAATTTGCCAAATTTTTTGAAACTAATGAATGACTCGATGAGACATAACTCCTCTTGGCCACCCATTCCTACCAAGCTACCCTCAAATATCCCAAAATTCAAAGGCAAAGTTGGTGATGATCCAGGAGCTCATGTCACCACTTTCCATTTGTGGCACTCTTCCAACTCACTGAACGATGATTCAGTTCGGTTGAGTCTATTCCAAAGAACTCTAACCAGTACTGCAACAAAATGGTATATTGAGTTGCCTTCTACTGCGTTTAACAGATTTTGGGACTTGGCAAATGTATTTCTTAGTCACTTCCAACTTCTTGTCCGATATGATTTCGGGATAGACTTGTTGTCTACCTTTCAGCAGGACAAGACCACTCATATTTTAGATCACATCCAAGAGTGGAGAAGACGGAAGAGCCTTATCAAATCCACTATTCCTCCCGAGTTCTTATTAGAATGGTTCCTTAAATCCCTATTGCCATATATATCTAAGGATGTATCTACTTCGGGAGTGACCAATGAGGAAGAGGCTATCCTCAGGCCCCAGCAGCTAGATTTGATATATTCTCAGTCTAGGATTTTATGTGAAATCATCCCTGATGCATTGAGGCCAACGCACAATGTAGAGAAATGTAATCCTAGACCCCATGCCGATGGTGTGATTGGTTCTGTGAAATCTCCCACTGTAGAGTCTTTGGCTAAATAGCTCCATGAGTTGTCTGTCAAACATTATACTACAGAGGTAGCAAAGGCTTCCCCCTCACCCCAAAATGCAAATGTTTTTGCACAATCCTCTCAGAAGGAAAATAAGGAGCCCAATGGGAAAAATAAGAAAGGAAATAAGGGTGAGGGAAACCAAAACAAGCAAAAACCCACAAACAATGTTGATGGGGGGGGGGAAGAAAAGAAGAAGGTGAAATTCCCATGTAAGTTGTGCCATGAAGATCACCTGACCCATCTATGTCCCCTTATGGAACAAGCTCAGAAGCTGTTAAGAGGGAAACAACCAGCTGTCCTGAAGGATCCTTTTCCCTAAGGACAGAATTCTGCTTTAGCTTCAAATGTAGCAAGGGGAACCCCAAATGCTCCTAACCCTAATTATATCAACATGGTTCGATCCCAAACCTTACTCCAGACTAGGAACAAGAACTATGAAATAGAGGATTTGGAGAAGGGTAAGTCGATAGGTGAAACTTCCAACCCTCTCACGATTGAGAAACCTGCCGAACCTACGCCCAAGATACAGAAAGGTGTCTTCAAGAAAACCTTGCACAATCCCAATGCTAGGGTTGCAGCAAACTACTCCATAGTTGAATATTTAGCCTAGAATCCTTGTGCGATGTCATCTTTAGAGGTGTTACAGATTTGTCCCACCCAGTGAGATGCCCTCTTAGCAGCCTTAGGCGGTATGGACTCATCGAGCCTCATGGCGAAGTTTAATTTGTCTGATGTCAAAATTCGTCTACCATATCATGTAGCCTTATCGATAGATGTCATCCATGGAGAAAAAACCATTGGAAGGGTAGTTGTCAACGAGGGTACTTCTACATGTGTCATGTCCCTGTCTCGTTGGAAAGCTCTTGGATCTCCAAAGTTGGTTCCATCAAACACCTACTTAATGCTTTCGACGGAAGGTCATTTCATCCACACAGTATCCTACCAGCTTTTGAAATTAAGTTGGAAGGAAAAGCAGTGTTTGTTGAGGTAGAGGTCATTGATGCACCTTTGGATTATAACTTGCTCTTGGGGAGAAGTTGGACTTACGCCATGTCAGCTATTGCATTGGTCGTATTTCGGGTGGTAGTGTTTCCACACGAAGGGAAGTTGGTTATTATAGACCAACTCAGTTTTACTTGAAAATTTTGCATGGAAACTAACGAGTCCATCGTACCATTGGTTGATCAGGTTAAACCTACTTTAGAGAGCTTAGGGGATGGAATGTACACATCATTGATGGGCACATTTGATATTCCAACTCTGATTAATTATCTAGGTTCTACTATTGTAGGGAAGTCTATAGCAACGGTTGTTGATAAAACAGATCCTTGGGTTCTTCCTTCCCACCATGAACCTGAAGTGCCCTTATTGGTAGTGGAAGTAGCTTATCAAGCTATCATTCATACCGCTATTGATCCCATTCCGATCCCTCTCACAATCTAAGAGGAGCCGGAAGAAGCCTATCTACCTGCTTGGGAAGAGAACTCTTTGCATTCTAGAGATTGCTTAGATATGGTTTTGCCTACGGATGAAGCCATTCTGGAAGCCATGTGCGGACGAGATAAGATTTGCGAAGATATTCACCATCGATCCTATTTTATTCCAGAGTTAAGCAGGATTGAGAACCAGGAGTTCCATATGAGATTGGCAGGTAATGTTGATACACCTATTAATCCCTTACCAAGATAAGGAATATTTGCTGAGGGGAATATGGAAAACATTTCCACTACGATTCCTATCAACATCTCTACAAAACCAAATGTTGTGGAAAATGTACACATCAGCATGAACTACTCTCCGGAGGAGATTGCGATCTATACAGCCTTGTTTAAGGAATTCCGCGATGTATTTTCCTAGTCATATGAGGACATGCTAGGCATAGATCCATCAATAGTCAAGCATGAAATCTGAACTTACCCTGATGCTAGACCCATTCGACAAAAGTTAAGACCTATCAACCCGCGTAAAGCGGCAGCTGTTAAGGATGAATTTAAGAAACTGCTGAAAGCCGGTTTCATTTACCCCATAGCTTTGAAAAAATGGGTATCTAACCATGTTCCTATTGACAAAAAGTAAGGGACTATACGCATTTGTACTGACTTTCAGGATCTAAACAAATCATGTCCCAAGGACAACTACCCCACGCCATTCATAGATCAAATTATTGATGCCTATGTGGGAAGTGAAGTCTTTTCATTTATGGATGGTTTCTTCGAGTATAATCAAATCCAAATTAAACCAGAAGACCAACATAAAACAGCTTTTATTTGTTCTTGGGGTACCTTTGCGTACAAGAAAATGCCCTTTGGATTGAAAAATGCAGGGGAAACCTTTCAACGGGAAATGAATTTTTCCTTTCACGACATCAAAGCCATTGTCGAACCCTACCTTGATGATCTGCCAACACATTCTCGTAAGAGGATCGATCACCTAGATCACTTGCGTTTGATTTTTGAACGATGCAGATACTAAAAAATTCGCTTGAATCCCCACAAGTGCGTTTTTTGTGTCGAGTCAGGGAGACTGCTCGGATTCATTGTTTCCAACAAAGGCTTTGAGGCAGATCCTTTGAAAGTTGAGGCCATCGTAAATATACCTCCTCCTCGTTCTATCAGGAAGCTTCAAATCTGCAAGGGAAATCCAACTTCCTTTGAATTTTTATTGTAAATTATGCCAAGATTACTAAAGGTTTCATGCACCTATTGAAACAAGACACCGCATTTGTATGGGATGAAACCGCACAACTTGCATTTGAGGCACTAAAGAAAGCTTTGATGTCATCACTGTTATTGTGCCTGCCAGATTACTCTTGTGATTTTATATTGTATATGGACGCATTTGAGTCGACCATAGGGGTAGTACTAGTCCAGGGGGATAATAAGCTCCAAGAGCATGTCGTCTACTATCTCAGTCGTGCTTTAGCCGACCCTAAACTTAGGTATTACCACGTCGAGAAGTTGTCCTTGGAAGCTGTGTATGTTGTTCAGAGGTTGCGTCACTACATCTTACTGAGGACCAGGACAGTAGTGGTGGATGTTAATCCTTTCCAATATGTTTTGTCCCAGCGGATAGTTGGAGGCAAATTCAATAAATGGATAGTCATTCTTTAGGAATTTGACTTAGATTTCCAATCCACCAAATCCAAGAAATCCTTAGTTTTTGCTGAGCTCATTGCAGAATTTCCGGTAGAGGAAGATGTAGCCATTGAAGAAGACTCATTCCCAAATGAGCATATCTTTTTTATTTCCACCTCTGACCCCTAGTACGGAGATATACTTGTCTATCTCTAGACTTTGAAATACCCTGCAGAATTCTCACGGGAAGAACGGCGCAAACTACACGTACATGCCAAAAACTACTTCATTATTGGAGATACTTTATATCGTAGGGGGGGTAGATTCCATTTTGCATCGATGTCTTACCCACAAAGAAGCGGAGATTGTCCTAAATGATGCCCATTGTGGAGTGTGTGGGGGTCATTTATCTGGGTTAGCAATGGCCCAAAAGATATTATGTGCCGGTTATTTTTGGCCCACGATCTTTAAAGATTATGTGGAAGCCATGAAGCACTGTCATCCTTGTCAGCTTTACACTAGAAAGATGTGGTCCCATCCTACTCTGTTATTTCCCGTCATCTCAGTGGGCCCCTTCACGAAGTGGGGGATAGATTACACAACATGCAACCCAGTCTCAGCTGGGGGGCACAAACATATTATTGTCACTGTATATTATTTCATGAAGTGGGCAGAGGCAATGTCCACCTATAAAGCTGATGAGTAAACCATAGCTTTTTTCATTTTCAACCAAATTATCGCACGATTCGATATCCCTAAAGAGATTGTCACTAACCATGGCAGTCACTTCCAAAATATTATGATGACTGAATTAACCACTATGTTAGGGTTTAGACAAGAGCATTAATCTTCTTTCTATCCTCAAGCAAACGGTCAATTCGAGGTTGTAAATAAAACCTTGAAGACTATTCTCAAGTGCACTATTAATGTATCCCATTCCAATTGGCACATCATGTTGTATCCTGCACTTTGGGCATATTGAACCAATGTGAAAACTGCTACAGGGTTCTCTCCTTTCCAACTCGTTCATGGAGTGGAAGCAATCACCCCGGTCGAATGCGAAATCCCATCCTTAAAGATTGCTATTCATGTGTTACCTGATACGACTGAGCTAGAAGAACGTTTATTACATTTAGAACATCTAGATGAGCAACGTAGAGATGCGCTGACAGCAAACAAGGCTCATAAAAATAGGGTAAAAAGCGAATATGATAAATTGATAAAACCTTGGATTTTTTCTGAAGGGGAGCTTGTCTTGCTCTGGGATCAGGACAAAGAACCCCTGGGAGCAGGGAAATTCAGGTCTATGTGGTTAGGCCCTTATGTCATGCCAAAAGTGTTGAAGAAAGGTGCGTATGAATTGATAGATTTCAAAGGGAATAAGCTACCCGAGCCTAGAAATGGGCTCTACTTGAAAAAGTACTATGCTTAGGCTTAGCGCTTTTTCCTGTATTTTTATTGTATGTATTTTATGTACAATAGTTCGTTGGTTTGTGTTTTTATACCATCTATTGGTTGTTACAGATGTCTTTCGAGTGGTTCATAGGTTTCGTAGATGGCGCTAGTTGCCACACTTGTAACCTGGTTTCAGCCGCATGGGTCATATACTCGCCCTCGGGACAGCTAGTTGCCTTTGGAGGCGCTTTCCTAGGTCCTGCTACCAATAATGTGTCCAAATACAGGGTTGTCATTGAGCTTTTATGGGATGCTTTGTCACGTGGTTTCACTCAACTGGAAGTTCGACTTGACTCTCAACTGGTGGTTTCCTAGCTCAATCGAGCTTATCAGGTGTGGAACCCTTTTTTACTATGTCAGTTTATGCAATTTAGGTTATTGGAAAGAAATTTTGAGTTTATTGCATTCAATCATATTCCAAGAAATCAAAATTCATTAATTGATTTGTATGCTAATTATATCTTGGATTGGCACTTAACACATTTTGCATAAAATTATACAACAGACACATTACAAAACACGTGTAAATAAAACCGGCAATATGTGTGTGTGTGTGTGTGTGTGTGTGAATATCTGTCCATATACGTAGGTCGAGTTTCTGATCCTCAGATCCAGTCATAATTGTATAATATACAAAAAATGGATCGAAGTCCATAAAATGCTCCTAGGTCTAAGCTTGACCACCCTGGTCATCATGTCCACCCTGGTCACCTGGACTACCCTGGTCCCCCTGATCATCCTGATCACCCTACTCTCGAGCTTCTTCAGCTTCCTCAGCTGCAGCAGCCTCGATGACATCGATGTACACAAGTACTGCTCTAGCTACCCGCCTCATAAGGCATATCCAGATAGGTGGTATACCAACCACTAGCTCATGCATGGCGGTAGGGATATGCTCAATACATAATGTAGTTACTTTTTGGGTAAGCCTGGACAACTTTCCCTTAAGAACCTTAATCAAATCCTGGTCTTCTCCCACCACAGGATGCACATACATACGTGGATGCCTAGCAGGGTGGACTGGTCCAATATCTTCATTTTAACATTTTAAAGGTTTAGAAACTATTACACATATGTATATATCTTTATGACTAAAATTCATAAAAATTTTAAAACTTGAAAACAAAAATACTTGATGCTCCCCATGCTCCCTCTCCCTCCATTCAAGCACCATACTTCAATCTAATAACAAGCCATTTATCAACCATTAAATTCATATAAAAAATTTGTTCTTTTGGACCTACATAGCTTTTTTCTACCTCGCGCAGTGTACGCAATTGTCCTTTGGACAAGTTGCGTATTGTATGCGACTTGCCTTCGGGCAACCCACATACAGAATGCATGTACGCGACTGTTGAGATACCATACCCGCGTACACAATGTGCTTGCTTTGAGGACATTGGAAAACATCCAATTTTAGCCAAAAATCAAAATTTGCTTGGATAAAATGAAAGAGCATGGAGTGCAGTTTTACTTGGCACTTGCCGTTTCAAGAATTGTCCACCGAGTTGTCCACAACGAGCAATCAAAGGCAGAGGTAAAACTTGTCTATTTTGGGTAAAAAATCAAATGGTGAGTTTTGATTTCTATTTTGAACTATTTATAGAAATATTATTTTAAAAGTGGGTTTCTTCCTATAGTTCATATTTTTTATATAAAAATCAAACTAATACCATATCTTTTTCTTCAATGTGACAGGTCTAAGGTCGTTTAAAGTTGTTTTTTCGCTCATATAGGATAGGATTTTGGTTATTCACATGATTTTTTTGCATTCATACCTAATCCATCTTAATCCTAAAATTACCAGTTTGACCATGGACTATGGTATTTCAACCATTAGTACCTTGTTTATGCCATTGTTCTTTCGTGGATAAGACTTTCCTCACATGTGTATCCTCGATTATAACCCACTTATTTTCTTTCGATACTCATGCTGTAGTTGTCATAGGTTCAGAGGAGTCTCCTTAGCTATTTTTCATGCCAAATTGAGCCTCATTTTGGTCTCTTTTTACAAGCTATCCTTTTATAAGACTCCCCACCCTTATGGAGTTTCTTTAAGCCCAGGTCTAACTCCTCAAAATAGACTTGACTGTCGAGTAAACTTGTCCATTCAAGCTCGTTAAGAATACTTGAATGGGCATCCACATTGGTGGTAGGTTATCTCTTTCTCGGACCATGTGGAATACAGAGATGATTTTAAGGAACCATACTTATTTAAAAGTGTATAAATGTTGGCGAATATTACCAATTCTTAAAACGCCAACTATAAAATGATTGACGATATTTTTCCAAAAATATTTTAATTTCCAAGGATTTTATATCGTTTATATAATAATTTGGCAATTTTTAGGGTGAAAAATTTTTACCCCATCAAAATTGGGCGAAACAGGGCTTCAAAAAATGAAAAATGGTGAATCTTTTTTGGGAGAAAAACATGGAAAAATAGCCCACTAGGCTAAAATTCGCCCCTAAAATTATCCCTGGTGGAATAATACGAGAAATGATCACTCTCTTTTCTGTGGAATTGAGAAGAGTATTCTCAAATATAGGTTTATCAGTTTTCCGGACTTGAGGGACTAAATTTATGTAAAAGGAACATCTGGTATGAGCTCAGTTCTCTCTTTTTCGTGCTCTGGACCTAAACACGAAAAAGATTTCAAGTGTACTTTATGTCTTTGTCATGCTCGTTAAACACCAAGAACAAAGCATTGAGTTTATTGTTGTAAGCCCCATTCCTCGTACTCAAATGGATCTTTCCGAGTGATCTTGCTTTCCTTCACACTCGTAAAACTCAAGCTATATGTTGCTCTTGAAGGAGCATTGGGTAGGTGGTAATTTAACCTTTTTCGGACCTCCCTGACTAAGTACGAAAAAGGTTCATCTTTTCTTCTACGGAAGTTAAGAAAGTTCTTCTGTGGTATGTTTTATACTTTTTCGGCCTCAGGAGACTAAATTGGACAAAAAAGGACCCCCCTAGAGTCTTCTTCGGATTTTTCAGACTCTCTAAATATGAAAACACCAAGTGAGCATGTATTAGTTTGGGCTCATAAAATGCATGAATCAGTGACACTATCAAGCATTATTCCCTCTTCTTTTCAAGCTTGTCAAAAATGAAGAGAGACTTGAGTTGACTATCTTGGACTCGTTAAAATTTAACAGAAAAGATAAGCAAGAAGTTTTCTTTTATTTCTTAGTCGGTGGTAGCATGTCTTCCTTGAACATAGCACTCTCTGTTTTTTCCGATACTCATGTCTCAGTGTTTACTTTAGGTTCCTTCATCTCTCTCACATCTAGATCTTTAGAGATATAACTCAACATTTTTGGTCCCTTCATCATGACTTCATCTTATCCAAGTCACCCCACATGAGAGATGGCGACTTGGCCACTTGTATCTCAACTCTTTCAAGGTGTAATCTCAACCATTCATTATACAGTGAGACTAAAACGAAAAGCTCAACCCTTCATCTCATTAGATTAGGGATTTTTCTCTCCTCTTGTTCTATAAAAGAGGGAGAGCAACTGATTTGTAAGGAGATACTTTTGAGTAATAAAAGGGTTTTTATTTTTAGGTTTTCTCTTATGTGTTTATAGTCATTTGTGGTTGTATTTGGTCTCTTTCTTTCCTCTTTGGTTATGTGGATGACATATAATCCAAACTAGGGTAATATTTTTCATGTTTGTTTATGTACATGTTTGAAAATTGCAACTACTCTAACACTTCGATGTTTTTTGGTAAGAAACATAGCTCAAAATTTATTGATTTTTCCTTCGTTTCTGAGTTTTGTCCCTCACCTCTTATACATTACTTCTCTAACTTGTTTGCTGATTTTTCGTAGGTTTTGAGAATTCTAATCGAATTTCATTACCATGGTTTACTTAGTTTGCATGTTGGAGGAACGTTTGTCTCAAAGGGGCACCTCAACTAGGTTACAAGGTAGATTGTTCTGGGGCTTCTACAATTCGTATATCTCATCTCCATGTCAGTGTTCTAGGAGGAGTGAATCGACTCCATATCCCAACACCAAGGAACTCAGTAAAGGCTCTCTTATCTCTTCTACTCCACTTCTTTCAATATTTTTTCTTCACAACTTGTTTGCTACTAGGATAAATCTACATTGCTAGGATATAATACCTTGCATCTTAGGCATAAGATCAAAAAATCATTGCATGTAATGAGATCAAAATTTGAATTGATCTATGCATGAAAACCCAAGCAAAAGGCACCATAAATCAAATTTCTACATTTTATATCATTTAGTGGTGTTTTTATAGCTTAGTGTGTACTTATTTGCTTGCTATTGTAAGATTTTATACTTATGAATGTTTGAAACAACAAGTTGTTCCTATGTATTTAGGATTGCTTAAACCCAAACCAACACCATTTATCATAAGTATTTTCATATTTGAACCTCACATTGTAAATCTATCAATATAAGAGCTTAACTAATGTTGGTAGATATCAAAACTCAACACATTAAGCCAATTGTGACATACATTTCAAACCTCCTAGGAACATTTAATTTGGTTGTTGTCAGACTTTAGTTTCTTCATCATCTTAACCTTTTTTAGGAAACCACTCTAACTTTTGAGCCTAGATCTTAATTGTGTCATAAGCCACATTTTCCATGATAGCTTGCATTATATTTCTTGATCAAGTTACTCTAAACATTTATTCTTCTAAGGGGATTTTATATCAAAAACCCCTTTTCTCACCCATAGTGTGTCATATTATTGGCCTTTTGTTAATTCTCTAGGCACATTGTTTCCTTAGAAATCGATATAGCGAGAATTATGGGAAAGTTGCTAGTTAATGGCAAGTACATAAAAAAAATTGATTGGGGACACCTCCCATGGTTAGTCTAGGTTTGCTTAGGTGGACTTGAGAAACCTAAAGAGAGAGGAACTTTTCGATGTGACACTTAGAGGTAGTGTCCTAGGCTTTGTTGGTTTAGCAACTGATTAATCCTTGTAATCCCAAGGCTGCTAAGTTGTGCAACAAGTATGACTATAAGAAACATCAAACATGGCAATCCACCAAGGAGAAGTTCCTCCAAAAAACAATCCCATCAACTGATAATACCATCCCCAAACATATAGCATAAGTAAAGAAATAAATTCCATATATATTGTTGTCACACAACTTAGCAACCTTGAGATCACAAGGATTAGTTAGTTACTAACATGTTGGAAGATCCAGACAATACCCCTAGGTGTCATGCAGGTAAGGTCCTCTCTAATATCAGTATTCAGAATAGCCGCAGATATCATTTTAAATATCGACGTTTCGGGTCCACTACAGGACTCATCATCAGGATGGTGTGATGATGAGTCCTGTTGTGGACCCGAAACGTCGATATTTAAAATGATATCTGCGGCTATTCCGAATACTGATATTATAAACATGCACCGCAGAAGCCTAGCAACAGAGAAGGTCCTCTCTCTTTAAGTCTCCTAAAACTACCGAGGTAGACCTATACTAACCAGAAGCACCCTTAATCAAGTTTTTCTAAGTACTTTCCAGTGAAGACCAACTTTCCCACAACACTCAATACTAATTTCTAGGAAACAAGGTGATTTGAGATGCTCTTCAACCTACCATTCACTCATTAGTTCTTAATGACTTATAATTAATCAAGAACTTTCAATTGCCAAGATCTTTTATTGACAGTGCCTTAAACTTGAAATATCATGTGGTGCTCTTAAATCAAAATTCTTCAATCCCATAAGCTTTTAGAAAAAAAGTCTTGAATCCAATTTTAACAAAATATTCTTAATATGCTTTCAATCTCATGATCATGAATTAATACAATACACAAGTCTAAGTGCATGAAAGAAGAAATCATAAGAGACATAAACACATCAATAACATAACTCAAAACATTGATAACATAGTTCACCAGGACCTCCCTGGCTACGTCTCTCGGTCCTCTTAATTAATCTTCTGAGGTCAAAAGGGAGTGCCACATGGAACCAATGCAAGACCACTTAATTAATCTTCAATTTCCAAAATTACAATAATAATTACTTACAACATGTGCTCTAAATACCGCTTTCAGTTCTTGACCTCTATTACAAAAACAAAATTGATTCATGACGTAGTCATCATGCTCTTTTCAATAGCTTCATTCCACGAGCCACAAGGCTTGAGAAATACCACGTTCTACCAAGCAATATATCAAAGTATTCCCTCAAACATGAACTCCAACAAGCATGGAGTCAAATGGAGTCTCTCTCAACTCAAGCCTCCAAACATAATGATGCTAACATTGGTCATGAAGCTCTCCTCCCAAATTTACATGGATCTCTCTTCAAAGAAATCTCACAGAAGTATTCAAATGGAGTCTCTCCAATGGCCCCCAAGAATTATCTTCTTACCAAAAACAATCCCCCCCATCATGGGAGAACACCCTTGGTTGAAATACCAAAAGGTTCCATAAATTCATTCCAAATTTAATGAGATCTGAAAATATTTAGACCCAAAATTAAAAGATTTTGATATTAACCATATAATACATTCTTGGGTAAATAATATAGAATAATAACTAACCCAAACCACATTGATACGTGGGTAGCAAATAGTCGAAATCCCAAACTCTTATTTTTATCCCTTTTGGCATATTATCACTATATTTGGGCATACTTATGGTTATAACTCCATAAACAATTCTCCATTTATACCATATTCGTTGGCATGTTGTTACTTAAAAGTGGCATATCCAAAACACACTTTCAAAACTTATCCAAAGTTTTAATATGGCATGTGCTAAATTCATGGGGATGCGCTCCAAGTGTGGTGGACATATGCTAAACTTGGGGGAGGTTTGGTCGACTTCTAAGTATAGCAGGTCGGTCGCTCCCATTTTCCCAAGCCAAATCTACATCAAAGTTAAAACAATTATTTGCAATTCATGCATCAATGTAACAACAATGGTATAGTGGTCAGGCATGGGGCTTGTAGGAGTGAGGTTACGAGTTCCAATCATGTAAAATCCCAAAAAAAATTGGTAAACAAAATGATATAGTGGCCAATTGGGCTACCACAAGGCGTCTTTTGGTTGGTCCACGCCACTAGCACACAGACACTTAAATTTTCCACTTAGATGTTATGTGTCCTCATCAGGAGCTGCCATGCCATCATGCTGATTGGGTTGCATGAATCATGAGTCACCCTTGTTTCAGTGGTTCCACGTGCACTCCATTTTGGCCCATTGTGTTCCAAAAGAGTTGTTTCTCACATACTTCAGACTGGAATATCTTTGTCATACGAGCTCAGTTTGGTGCGTTGTTCACACCGTTGGAATCAATGAGACAATCTATACGCAGTGTTCCATTTTATTTTAGCAATTGAACACTTTGATCTTTGAGCATTCTTGGATCCTCCTGGATCAATCCTCCCCACGAAGAGGCTTTTGGTCCTCCAAAACTCTTTAAGCATAAACCAAGTGAGAGCATGGCCTCTACACTTTGTATAAATCCACCCATCTTGTCTAGAGCATGAAAACGTGGTACATCACCATAAATTTTCCAAACATGATAAAAAAATGCAATCGTATTGTTAACATTGAATACTCATTCCCTTACTCATGTTGTATTCTACATTCATGGTCATGCTTTTTAACCAGAAACAACTAGATAATAGTAAGATGGCATACAATGGAACTAAAGGAAATGAATCAACAATCGTATTCATCTTTTGAATGATTTTACCAAATAGTTTTACCAATTCATGATAAATCTCTGAATCACAATATGGAAGTGAATTTGGTACTTCTTGTTATAGTTCACTTCTTATCTCATCTTCAATACCACCCTCCGACTTAGGAGATTGAATGAAATAGATGGAACTAGCAATTGGCATACCTATGACACCTAGGGTTGCTTCATCACCTAAATTGGATCCTATATCTCGTTGCATTGTCAAAGTAGTATTCTTCTTTCTCTTGAAATTCTCTAGTAGTAATTATGTATGTAATCTCCAACATTGTTCTTCTTTATGTCCTTTCACATAATGATAACACGCAGGCCTCTTTTTTTTCTCTAGATATATTCTTCAAACGTGAGTCTACAATGCATCCTCCATACCATACTTACCCTTACTAGGCTCCAAATGCGTGGATTGAACTGAAACTTCATCAACGTTAGAAGGGCTAAACATCAAGATGGTATATCTCAAATAGGAATGCAAACCAATTATATACTTCAAAAGAGACTCTCTAGTGTGCAATAGAATTCCCAATACAAGTGCCCTCTTTTTGAATTAATGTGTGTAAAATTATACATTCTTCCCTTTTGTCTACTTTAGATGTCCCCATTCTATCGTTGTTGTTTGACTATATGCTAAGGGATAAAATTGTTGTCTTATTGTAGAACGAATTCATCCCAAGAGTAAATAATTTTACCATTTTTTGTTAGATCTGCTTGAGACCGGATCTCCCACCATGTCAAGGTTGAGACACTCATACGCACAGAAACCAACTGAATCTTTGTCACATCCTATTTTATCCATTCCCCCCTACAGTAGACCTATATTTGCTTGATCCAATTGTTAAGTTTTTATGCATTCAACACCCCATCATAAATTGACAAATCAAACTTTACATCTAATTTTAACAAAGGAATTATACAAGAATGAGAGGGTTTGAAAGAGTTCTCCCTGGATGAATGTTCATCTCCTCCACTTGTTGATGATGACGGTGAGGAAGGATTTGAAGGACCTCCTCCTTCACTTTTTTCTAAAGAATGTGCATCTTCATCCTTAGCATGGTTGGTGAGTTCTCCTTTTCTTTGTCCTCTTTGATTGTAGATATCTTCTACCATGGATTTCATCAGATTGAAAGCATCAAAGAAGTCATCTTCAGAATTGAAAGGTGTTTTCCTCCTTGATGAAGCCATCTTTCTTCTTTGAATGCCTCTTCTTGAACCAATCTCAAGATTGTAAACCTCAAGTTGGCCTTCTCCCTTCTTGAGCTTCGATTTCATGAGCATCCATTTATCAACCTGCTCTAATAACAACCTAATCCAAGATGTTATTCAAGATACCATTCACTCAATAGTTCTTAATGACTTATGGTTAATCAATAACTCTCAATTTCCAAGATATTTTATTGATAGTTCCTTAACCTTGCAATGTTATGTGCTTCTCTTTAATCAAAATTTTTCAAGATCATAACATTTTAGAAAAAAGGCTTGAATACAATTTTAACAAATATTCTTAATTTTCTTTCAATCTCATGATCATTACTTAATCCAATCCACAAGTCTAAGTGCATGAAAGAAGAAATCAGAAGAGACATAAACACATCAACACCATAACTCAAAACATTGATAACGAAGTTCACCAAGACCTCCCTGGTTATGTCTCTAGTTCATGTAGGAGTTATGTCACGGGTTCCAATCATGCCTTACCAACTGAAATCTGCCTCATGGAATCATGGGGCTTGTAGGATTTATGTCACGGGTTCCAATCATTTAATGCATATGATGCATGCTACATCAGCCAATGTGCAAACTTTGTTTCTATTGTTGAAACAAGAGAAAACTACGATTTAATTGATAGAGAGAGAGAATAGAGTACAAGAGAATTATGATCGATTTCTTGTGGCTAGGTAGGGGATTCAATTCACCCCTCCTAGAGAGTAAAATATAACTAATATCTTGATTTTGATGAGGCCATTGAGTAATCTACCAATTTGATCATAGTGAGGCTTTTTTAGATCCCAAACCATGTTACAATCTGTAATCCAAGAAAGAGTATAAGTGAATGGAGGTTGAGAAATGAAATTCTAAACTTTGCAACGAAAACCAACAAACAAATTAGATATAGATGCATGAATAATAAGAAACAAAACCAAGAAAATAAAAGCAAGACATGCAAAGTTAATTTTCCCAAGTGAAATTTATCACCAAACCCTTAAGGTGACTTGGGAAATTGATGGTTATTGATTCAATACCAAAAAATTAAAGCTATTTTACCTCGGATTGAATCCTCTACCATTTACTAGTCATGAGAAGAAATAATAATAATAATAAGTTTATTAATATTCAACTAATGACAACAAAATAAGGTAAAAAATACTGTTGAGTACAATGATATCATTACAAAGCAGGAGTACCAAACGGTTTCCAATCAAACATATTACAAAGTAAAGTAGTCTAAGATAGAGTAGGAAATGTGATCCGAGTCTAAGATCTAAACTAGGGCATGCATCAATCACAATCCCAGAATCTTGCACTATCGCAGAGATGTAGAAGAGAAGAAGATTCAGGAGTAAAAGGAACAAGTAGGGAGGTAGGTTTGCCATGTAGTAGACCCATCTCTCCTAACATACAGGGCCAAATGAAGAAATATCAATATAGTATGATGTCTAGAAAAGGAACTGGTGTGAAGCATGAATCACACACTGCGTTGTTTATGGAGTAAGTAGTAAGTTGTTGGTTTCTAGGGGATTTCATCCATTTCTTGATGAGGGATCTGATATAGCCATGTCGTTGATATCTCATAGGATGGGAGAGGGTTCTTGAGCTTGCATTGATATGGATTCTGAGGTTGTGTTGATGTCTAATTGTCACTTAGTGTCCCTTCCAGAGGGTAGCACCATGGAAAAGGAAGTGATCTACTAGGTAGAATCTAGTCTAGTAGGAGACTAGAAAATATGAGCCCGAAGTCTAAGGGCCTCCTGCATGTATAATGCCAAGTATCCTTGGTTGGGATATATGAAGAAGCTAGTAAGGTCTTGGGATCTCCTGAAAATGAAATGGAATTTCCCTCTGATATCATAGTATATGTGACACTAGAAGATGAAGTGCTTTTCTATATCGACTTCCTATAGATGGAATAGCTGGCAAATCCTGTCTGGTCGATCAATCTGGTGCTCTATATCTACCCAAAGTCTATGAGAAACTACTCTAAACTTGCTTGACAAAATGCAAAGAGCATGCATCCAATGATGAAGAGTATACTGACAGAAAGCAATATACAAAATCCATCTATTCACAACACCAGGATCACCATGAACAAATTACAAAAATCGAGAGTCATTGTATTTTTGTAGCAAACTCTATCTATTACAAAATGAGGCTCAATCTCTTTTTAAAGATGAAGAGATAGAAAAATACACAATGCTAAAGAGATGGATGGTTGCGATATTCATTTGAGTCTCTCCTTTACATCAATGGTTGATATTAAAACATTACATTAAAATTTTACATGATGGAAAAATCACCCTCTTGGGGAGGGGAAAACTCATCAATTTAGACACGTGGCACCAAAAAATGATATAATAATACTTAAGAAGACTCTCTTGTTGAAATGTTGAAATAAATTCTTAAGTAGACTCTCTTGTTGATATGTTGGTTGACTTAATGAATTAGATCCAAAAGAGTGAGCTAGAGTTTAACAAATGTGCCCCTTGGGAGAAAAGTGTGCCCCCTTGAAGATGACTTGATAGATGCGCCCAAACACATGATTTTTTCCAAGTGAATGTTGGTTTATCATTATATTCACTTTTGAAGAAGACCCACTCCATCATTTACTCAATTACAATCTTCGTTTCCACTTAATTTTGACTTAGACATTTTTAAAATCAAACCTTAGGAAGTTTGATTAATAAACACATATTAGTTGGATCTTGATCAATACATGAATAAAATATTCAGAAGATGCCTTGGATGAATTCCATGATGCTTTATTGAGCCATACTAATCCATAACATGCCAAAAACTAATATATTCTTCATTTTTTTTGTTCCAAATTATTATATTGGACCTGAATTTTTTTAATTGAAAATTTAGGCAATACCATTAATTAAATCCTATTAGTCCATATGGGTCGATAAACACATTTGGAATGATCAAATTGGTTTCCAAAAGTCCAATGTAATGAATGGTGATGAGATATGATCACATACTTCTAGTTGGTCATGTTGACAAAGTCAAAAAGTTGAAAAAGTCAATTTTGGTTAAAGTTGGACAAATTTGTCCAATAAATGATTGGACATCTTTAATGACTTTGGGAGGACAAAATAACATCTTAAATGGTTAGATTGATGACATCACTAACTTACATATAATAGTGATTCGTTTGAATCATTTCATAGCTTCAAGCATAGAAAATATTACATAAGTTGGTACAAAGCATTAAAGCAATGTTTTATAAATGTAACACCCCTGGCTTGAAACCTGATCCGAACTTGGTGAGAACCTTCTCACATCAAAGTCTAGATAAGGATTGTTTTCATGACATCTTAGTGCATGTGAACATAAACATACCATAAAATGCGCATCATAACATCAACCATAAACACAAGACATTCAAGCACATAATGAAGATGAGATGATAATAGAGTTCACCAGGACCTCCCTATCTACGTCTCTAGAACTACTCCAAATGGAGTGTCCAATCCATTATCATGATGCAGAAAATTGATTTACATCAAAATGGATCCTCCTGCATTTAGTCTCTATGGACTATCAAAACCATCTACAAAAACAAGAGTATAACAGACCCAAAAGCACACACTTATCAACCCCTTCACAAACGTCCTTTGGAACAAGAGCATATGATCAACTTGCGTCATTTGCAAAACTGACGATCAACCACTTCAGAACCACTAACAAAACTGTATAAGGTGCTCAGAAGTTGGATAAACTTGGACATGATGCAGCTACACTTTCTCTCTCAAATAGCGTCCATGAACTTCAATCCTCGAACAAGCCACCATCTTCCAAGCAACATCAAAGTACAAAACATAAACTCCAAACAATATGGAGTCAAAATGGACCGACTCTCTAATGAGGCATGTAGTCCCTCACAATTGGAGCCTCCACATGGAGTCTCTGTTACAAAGAAAAAAGATGGGCTCTCACAAACTCTCTCACAAATACATTCCAATGCTCAATTCAATGCCCCTCTCATGGCAATAAGGGTTTAAATAGTTTGAGTTTTCCTTCCTTAAACATAACTATGCGAGTCCAAACATAACCTCTTAGTTGGGTAGTTACAACTTGTTTTCCCAAATAAAATTTGATTAAATTAAATTAACCATAATTGAGGTTTCACATGTGGTTACTCCCCTCAATTTAGCATTATAGCATTATAACCAATATTTTGTTAAACACCAATACATTTTTGTTGCCATTACAAATCATATGCTAGACAATAAGCCAAACTAAAGCCAACATTTCGTTGGGCATAAAATCCACTTACACCTAAAAGCCATGTAACGTGGGCATAAATCCAACCATATGCCAAATAATAACCACATGTGCGTTTAGCATATAAAACAACCAACCTTTTTCACTCTAATCCAAGGTTTGTTATAACAACCACCATATGTTGGCCATACAAATAACCACCATGGCATAAATATTTAACCCACTTTGAAAACTTTGTCCAAAGTTTTAAAATTAACACATGCTAAATATGTGGGGCGCACTACAAGTGGTGGTCACGCTAAGTTTGGGGGTGGGTTTGGATGACCCGACAACTTTGGCGGGGCTCCCCTTTTTTTCACCAAAAACGCGTTGAAGTCAAAGTTAAATGTTTTTTTGTTTCATTCTAAATAAGAAGCTATATATGTTGAGCGTTGGTGAAAACTTGCGATAAATGCATTGGGTGGAAATAGGTCATAAGTTCAACCCCTGCCAACGTCACAAACATATTTTGCGAAACAACCATACAAGTTTCAACCAACCGACGATGTCACACGTCATGATTGGATTTGTCCACATTTACGCCCAATCACTTGCCAACCGGACTACCGATACAAGCTTCAACCAACCGACAATGTCACGCGTCATGATTGGATTTGTCCACATTTACACCCAAGCCAACCGGACTACCAAGTCACCTCATCCTTCCCACCGGGATGCCAAGTCATTTTTCTTGTCAACTACTTCTGCCATGGGTCATCAAATAATTGGGCCACGTAAGCCTACAATGGGACACACAGCGTCCTTTCAATGGTGCCACGTGGCATATTTTTGCCATGCTCTATTAAAAATGTTATTGTGTTGAAACTTCAAATCGCAATAACTTATGCATCCAAACGAAGTTTGGTGCACCATTTGCATTGTTGGAATTCACTAATGTTATTGTGTTGAAACTTCAAATCGCAATAACTTATGCATCCAAACTTCGTTTGGTGCACCATTTGCATTGTTGGAATTTACAATGGAATTGTTATATGTAGGATATGAAGACTTTGAATTTTGGCCTCCTAAGATCCTCCTGGATCATTCCTCCACACAAGAAACGATTTTGGTCCTCAAAAGCTATTTATTGTCCTACTCTGCATCTGCAGTTGTTGTCTGCTTCAATGGTTCCTGCATAACCTGTTTTCCCTTCTTCAGACCGAGCTCTGGATGAAGCTTCCAACACTCAGTGACCCAATGTCCACTTTAATTACAACGAGTGCAAAAATTATTTAACTATGAGTCTTTGCCATTCTCCACCTCCAAACTTGAACAGTGAGATTTGGTAGCCATAACTTGCTTGGAAGAGGCCTTTTGCTTCCCACATTTGGCCACACAATGGTTATTTGACCCACAAAAGGTGCATGGATATCGATTCCATAAACTTTGGATATCAAAGAAATCCTATTGGTCATACATCTTATAGCAAACATGACGTTGTGACGTCGTCTTCACTACATGTTCATCTCCCTTTGAAGATTTCCCGGACTCTGTCACGGTCATATGATGAGGTGCAATCACTTTGTTGCAATGGTTCTTTGCTTGATGCTTCTCCGATTTCAGCTAATTTGGAGCTTTCTCCAATCTTTTCACTGCCAGACCCTAGTCCCTCGAATTGAGGTCTTCTTGCCACCTCTAATGGTTGAACGATGCCTTGGCCATGAATTCCAAGTCCTCCTCCTTTGTAGCCCATTTTTGTAAGGAGCTTGAATCCAATGCCTCATCTGTGCTTCTCAAAGGCTCCAAATTCTCCATCATGACAAGGAGTAGAATCATGTATTTTTGCATCAGTTTGTGACTCTTGGTCACTTGCGTTTTGTCCTGGATGGTAGGAAGTCATAGCTAAATCTTCTATCCAACCACCTTTGTCCTTTGGTGTTTGAAGAGCCTCATTGATTATTTAACAATAAGGACAATCATTAGTATTCCCATAACAAGACTTCCAACTAAGGCACCTATCAAGGCCCTCTTATGGCTTTGTCGCTTCTATGGTGGAGCATTCTCTCCCTTGCTCCTCCATTGTGTAATATCCCTCGATTTATAAACATTATCTGTAATATTATTATTCTATTGTATTTTTCGATGAGTTTGGTTGATCGAGGAATCTGTCCAAATGGTCCCTAGAGGGCAATTGTAACCACTACATTTTGCCTCTAAGGAAATTCAGAATGAAAGGGACAAGCCATGTTAAAAGAGGAGACTAAGTGTGCAAGAGGGGGAGACATAGAGCAGTAAACCTCAGGGGAGTACACCAGGCACCGGAACGCCTTAATGGAGCGGACAAACCCTGGAGAAACCAAAGCACAGTGGTTGACGAGGATTCAATGGATAATAGACCGTAGTTGCGAAAGAAGATCGTATAGACCCTGGAGCGAATCAGGGCACAATGGTTGATGGGGATTCCTTTGGGAATGGACCATAGCTGCAAAGTAAGACCTAGGAAACCAAACTATAAGAGAGCATATGCAATGAGGCATGACGTTGTTGAGTATGCTGGAAAAGAATGAACTATTGTTGTGTGAGCACTCTATGTTAGGCAAGACTTGAGAGAAATACTTGCTGCGTGAGCACTCTGTGTTAAGCAAGTGATTTCTGCCTGGAAAACTGAACTGAGGTTAGTTGTCTCTCCTCTTGGCACGCATAGTTTAGATCGAGGGTGACTGAGGAAAGAGCAGATCTGTGTCGAATCTACGGTTGGGCAGAACGTGGTTGTTCCCTTTTCATTACGGCTAGCTTTACAAACATGTTTCACTACTGGGTTTATGTTTATGCAAATATATTGAGCTCAGGGTATATTTGCATGTGTAAATGTGTGTTTCAATGCTTATGAAATGAAAAATACTACTTTTAGTTTTATTTATAAAAATGTTGCTCATGAGTTGGTGTATACTCATACTCTGTTTAGAATGACTGCAATTTGCATCTGGTGATACTGTTTGCTCAAATGGTGTAATATTGATCTATAAAGAGTTACTAGGATGTTGTATGGTTCTTTGTTAAATCCAATCTAAGGGACCCCTAGTAGGGAAGCCAATGTGCTCTCCCGAGTTTACCCATTTTCCTGTTTAATCCAACCCCTATGTAATACCTTAAACTCTTAAGGGAGGGTAAAACTGTGAAGGAGAGCTTGGTTGTGGAGGTTCTTAGGAATTGGCCATTGTACACCACCATAACATACTTAAGCTTGAGCTTGTCTAAGTTAATCATTTGGCTTAAGCCGTGAGTCAATTGAGGGTTGGAAACTCCTTAGTGTTTCCAAGAAAATGCAGAGAAGTTAGGTGAAAAACCTTGGGTCGGAAGGCCTGCAGAAGCCTAAAAATGTATAAAGAATTTGAGAACTTCCGCAACCAGCAATCCGCGGTCTGCATTGCGGGAGTAGGAAGCAAAATAAAAATTTATAAGGAACATGAAGTGTTTCTGCAACCCGCAATCTGCATTTCGGAAGCAAAAATAGGGTAAAAATTCATAAAGAAGTGGGGTGGTTCAGAAATCCACAATCTGCATTGCGGAAGCGGAAGGCAAAGTAAAAGTTATAAAGAATGGGATCGTTTCCGCAACCCGCAATCCGAATTGTAGAAGCGAAACCAGGATTAAAAACATAATGAACATAGGGACTTTTCACAATATGCATTCCAAAAAGCGGAAAGTGGAAGTCAAACTATAAAGGAATTAAGTGTTTCCGCAATTCGCAATCCGTATTGCGAAAAACGGAAAGCGAAGGATAAAACCGAGAAGGATGTAAAAGCTTTTGCAATCCACAATCCGCTTTGCGGAATGCGAAATGCGGAAAGGAAAACGGTTAAAATGTAACGAATAAAAGGAAATTTCTGCAATCCGCAATCTTATTGCGGAAGCGGAAAGTGGAAGAAAAATATAAAGAAAATACGGGGTTTCCGCAATCTGCAATCTGCATTGCGAAATGCGGAAAGCAGAAAGTGAAAGAGAAATATAGAGTAAATATGGAGTTTTCGCAATCCGTAATCTGCATTGCGGAATGCGGAAAACGGAAAGTGAAAGAGAAATATAAAGAAAATATGGGGTTCCGCAATCCGTAATCCGCATGGCGGAATGCAGAAAGCGGAAAGTGGAAGAAAAATATAAAGAAAATATGGGATTTCGCAATCTGCAATCTGCATTGCAGAATGCGGAAAGAGAAAAGTGGACAAGAAAATATAAAGAAAATATGGCATTTCTGTAATCCGCAATCCGCATTGCGAAAGTGGAAATGCAGAAGGGTAAGATCCTAAAAAGAATTAAGCAAGTTCTGCAATCTGCAATCCGCATTGTGGAATGGAGTTTTATTTGTGGAAATGACTTCTTATTTATGGAAAGGACTTTTTATTTGCGAAAATGACTTTTTATTTGTGGAAGGATTGTTGCAAAAACAATTAAGCTTAGGAATGAACGTTAGAGGAAAATCCATGGCCCATGTCTTATGTGAAAGATTTTATATATATATATGCATTTTATGAAGTTATATGGGTATGTTACACACTGCTTGCTCCATCAACATCACAATTTTCTCTTTTCATCTTCCACAATATCCAGAAGTCTTCTGATTTTTACATTCTCTGAATGCAGTGGTTAATTTCCTCCAACTCTTGGAGTCTGGAACACTTCAAACCTTTTCCCAGAATGTCCACAGTCTACAACACTTGTCATCCCACTCTAATACCAACCAAGTTGGTATCAGAGCAGGTTGACAGGTGGATGCTCACAAGATCAAAGCTCAAGAAGGGAGAAGGCCAACTTGAGGCTTATGGTACTGAGATCTGCACAAGGAGAGGCATTTAAAGAAGAGGAAAGATGTCTTCATCGAGGAGGGTAGGACCATTTAGTTTTGAAGATGACTTCTTCGATTTCAATTTGATGAAGGCCATGGTAGAAGAGATCTACAATGAAAGAGGACAAAGAAAAGGAGAAGGCACCAACCATGTTAAGGATGAAGTTGCATAGTCTTCAGTAGAAGGTGAAAGAGGAGGTCCTTTAGAGCCTTCCTCACCACCATCATCAACTAGTGGTGGAGATGAACATTCATCCAGGGATAACTCTTTCAAACCCTCTCGTTCTCATAAAATGTCTTTGTTGAAATTAGATGTAAAGTTTGAGTTGCTTATATATGATGGAAAATTGAATGCCGAGAAACTTGATAATTGGATCAAGCATATCAAGGTTTATTACAGGGCGCAACAAATCAAAGATGATTTGGAAAAGATTCAATTGGCTTCTTTGCACATGAATGCCTCAGCCTTGATATGGCGAGAGAGATGGACTCAAGCAGATCTAGTACATAATGGTAAGATCATTTCCTCTTGGGATTATTTAATTGCTGCAATAAGACAATAGTAATATCCTTTAGCATATAGTTAGACGACAATGATAGAATGGCTACATCTAAATCATACAACAAGGCAGAACGTGCAAGTTTACACATAAGAGTTCAAGAAGAGGGCACTTGCATTGGGGATTCCATTGTACACTAGAGAGTATCTTCTGAAGTATATCAGTGGTTTGCATTCTTATTTGAGACATACCATTCTTATGTTTAACCCTTCTAACATTGATGAAGTGTTAGCGCAAGCCACACATTTGGAGGCTGGTAAGGGTAAGTATGGTATGGAGGATGCATTTGCTGATCCACGATCAAAGAAGACAACTGCAACGAATAAAGAGAGGCCTACATGTTCTCATTGTGGAAAAGGGCATAAAGAGTACCATTGTTGGACATTGCACCCATAATTGCTACCTAAGAAGTTCAAGAGAGAGAAGAAGACTACTGCAACAATACAACATGATCTAGGATCCAATTCAAAGGATGAGGCCCTCATCACAGCCGTGGGTGTCAGAGGTATGCCATTTTCTAGTTCTAGTTCTTCCTTTCAATCTCCTAAGTTGGAAGATGGAATTGAAGATGAAAGAAGAAGTGAACCAGAGCAAGAGGTAGTAGATCCACTTTTAGATTGTGATTTAGAGCTTCATCATAAATTGGTAAGACCCTTTGGGAAAGTTACTCAAAAGATGAAAAAGACCATTGATTTTGTTCCTTTAGCACCCTTGTATGTCATCATATTGCTTGCTAGCTGTTTCTGGTTAAAATGCATGACCATGAATGCAGAAGATGATAAGATTAACGGAATGTGCATTGATGTCAGTAGTTTGGTTGCAGTTTTTATCATGTTTGGACAATTTGTGGTGATGCACCAAGTTTTCATGCTCTAGAACAAATGTGTGGATTCAGGCCAAGTGGGGAGTCCATGCTCTCACTTGAGTGATGTTTAAAGACTTTTGGAGGTCCAAAAGACTTCAAGTGGGGAGGAGTGATCTAGGAGGATCCAAGAATACTAAAAAATAAATGTGTTCAATTTATAAAAGGGACAGAACCATTACGTAGATCTCGTTGATTTGATTCCAATGACACAAACGATGCATTAAACGGAGCTCGAATGACCAAGATATTGCAATATGAAGTTTGTAAGAAACAACAAAAGAAAGTTTGTAGGATGCCATTTAGCAGTCCAGTCAAAAGAGAGTGATGTGGACCTGAGTTGGCATCTTTGAGGTGGAGTAATCTAAGGCCACCACGTGGCAGTCCCCAGTTGGCTATTGTGCCAATGGTAAAAAATAAATGTGTTCAATTGCTAAAAGGGACAGAACCATTATGCAAATCTCGTCGAGTTGATTCCAACGATGCAAACAGTGCATTAAACAGAGCTCGAATGACATAGATATTGCAATTTGAAGTTTGTAAGAAACACCAAAAGAAAGGTTGTAGGCTTCCTAGTCATAAGAGAGTAATGTGGCTCTGAGTTGAATTCTGTGAGGTGGAGCAATCTAAGCCCATCACATGGTAGTCCCCGGTTAAGAAAAGTTGTAGGCTGTCGAGTCTGAAGAGAGTAATGTGGCTCTGAGTTGACTTCCGTGAGGTGGAACAATCTAAGGCCACCACAGTCCCTGGTTGGCCACTATGCCAGCTTGTTTACCAAAATCTTGACCTTGGTGAGAATCACACACATGACCAACCATTCAATAATCCAATGACTTCACCGGCCCACCTACACATGAAACTTGGTAAGTGATTGGTACCATGGATGATTTTAAGGAACCATACTTATTTAAAAGTGTATAAATGTTGGCGAATATTACCAATTCTTAAAACTCCAACTATAAAATGATTGGCGATATTTTNTAAGTATTTTATATCAGTTATATAATAATTTGACGATTTTTAGGGTGAAAAATTTTACCCCATCAAAACTGGGTGAAACAGGGCTTCAAAAAATGCAAAATGGTGAATCTTTTTGGGAGAAAAACATGGAAAAATAGCTCACTGGGCTAAAATTCACCCCTAAAATTATCCATGATTGGTACATATTTGATTTAACTTTGATATTGTGAGTTGGTTGAGAAAGTGGTTGGCAATCTGCTAACCCCGCCATTATTTTTGGAAACAATATGGAAATCCACAATTGGCATATTATATTTGGGTTTTTACACTATGTGCCAAAGTTGCAATGGGTTTATTATTATTAGTTAGACTTTCAAATATGCATATTCCATGGTTATAACCAATGAGTTTGACATGTAGTGGTAGCAAGCCCAACGAGTTTGACATGTAGTTCAGCAGAGACTTTGTGCTTCATCATTCCCTAGCGTGGGTTTCGGATTTGATGGGTGATGTTGTTCACGGTTGACTTGAGCGGTCTACAACACCTGACATAATCATGAGAACTGGTGCAGGTACTTTCCAACTTCTCTGATTATATTTTTTTTCTCGTGCTAGGTCTGGGGCTTGGTGTAAACGCTTAGTCTAAGGGTTTATGGGTATATTGCCGGTCACCCCACATGCAGTTTACCCTCGATTCCTGATGGGTTAGCACCAACCATGATTAAAAAGTGAGAATTTATGTATTGTTTAGCCTTATGTTTGATTTATTTTTGTCAGTTTGGGTTCTGTCGGTAACCTTGGTTGTCAACTTTTGCCTCTTGTCTGAAACTTGACAGTTGTGTTTGGTTTCCTGTGAAGGCTTTCACCCTTGGCTGACTCTGTTTTTTTTGTTGTTCCTGGGGTGTGATCCTTATTGTCTTAGCTCTCTGCCTATCTCTAGATTTTTGGGTGGGTGTACTTGGGTGACAGTCTGCCTCTATTGTTGGCTCTCTTGAGGGCCGGAGTGACCTAACCCTCATCTCACCGGGTTTCCATATGTCTACCTCGGGTAAACCTGGTGCCTCCTTGGAGACTGGTGGGGGCCCTATGATGGGTCGCTCACAGCACCATGGATGTCCCACCGAAAAGAAAAATCGCTTGGGTCATGATGTTTACATGGACAAGGTTGAAACACTTTGCCAGAGAGCCCTTATCGGAAGGCATGAGTACTGCTCCTTATCGAAGGAAGAATGGGTCAAGTGGGAAACCATTCATTGGAAACCTATCATTCACTATAGCTAATAATTGGATGGTTTTTGTATTTATTGAAGAGATTGATGCCACCTGCATCTTAGGGAATCTTTGGACTATCTAGAAGGGGTCCTTAGTCTTGAACCGCTGGCATACTGGTTTCGATCTGCTTATGTAAAGGGTCACTATTTGACACTTGTGGGTTCTCTTTCCTGCACTACCCTTCCCTCTGTGGAATAAAGATATTCTCACAGGCTTGGCGAACTCGATTAAGTGCTTTGTCTCCCTTGAAAAGGACTTTCACTTGTTATTTGACAAGCAGACTGCTAAGGTCCTGGTTGAATTTGATATATCTAATGGTTTACTTATGGAGATTGAGATTGTCTATGGTGATCATGTTATTACTCAGAGGCTAGATTACCTGAACCTACCCTTCAGGTGTAACTACAGCCATGAGACTGGGCATCTGCATAATTCCTGTGCTCTTCTCCACAAGGGTTGTCCGATTAAGAGGGGTTTTGATTTTAGTCCTGGTCATGTCTCCCGCTCCCTTGATGACAGTCAACCCCCTATAGTACCCTTGGTTCACTCTCTTGAGGATATTTATGTCTATTCCTCACCAACACCTTATGAAGGACTGTCCAAAGGTGAACTAATGTTTATTGAAGACATTGAAGTATGTGCTCGTCACTCTTGCCCCGTGACTTCAGATAATTCCCTAAAGCACTCAGCCTTGGAGCTCCACACTTCTTTTGATGAACCTCCAGAGAAGGGGACTCCCCCTTTACTTTGGACATTATCCCTTGCTCCCAGCTTCCTCTGCTTCCCCTCCCTCTCTCTCACCAGGTACTTCTGCCTCACCTGTGAACACCTTACCTTACAGCCCCAGAGAAGAGCCTACTTTCATGGATCCCTCTCTCCTAAACTCCCTCTTGATCTTCTCTGACAAATATCCTATTTCTCCTTCCACGCTCCCTTTGGACTCCATTTGTTTAAAAAATGTGACCATCTGCAAGGCTAAGAATCCTTCTTCTGAGGACTTGGGCAATTTGGGAAACTATACCCTTCTCTCTTTGCAGTTAAAGAATGCATCTAGATAGACTCGTTCTTCTCCCTCCACACCATAGGTACTTAGAGCAAGCACACCTGAAGAGTCTGGTTCCCCATGAAAATATTATCCATGAATATTCGGGGTTTTGGAGGGATTTCCAAACAAAAAGCCATTGGCTCACTGTTCTTTGGTCTTAATTTGGACATGATCTTACTTCAAGAAACTATGTGCAATTATTCTCAGTCTCTCTTTCTATTTTCAAAATTAAAGCCTGGGTGGGAGTTCTGTGCATTAGATATTGCAAGACTTTCTGGAGGCCTCCTTGCAGGGTGAAACCCCCTCCTAGTTCGATGTAAGGATTTTTCCTCAATTGCTGGTATTGTGCTCAGAGCTAGCATTAAGGGGATATCTGAGATCCTCTCCATTATCAACTACTACGAGCCTTATGCCCAAAGAACTATTTTTTGGATAACATTTTGGCGGGTGGTTTTCTATCCTCACCAAACTTACTCCTAGCTGGTGATCTAAATTTCACAATCTCCTCTTCTGAAGTTTGGGTACACAAGCAAGGTCACAGATCCCTTGGCTTCTTACTTCTCCCATCTTATTACAAGTAACAATTTGGTTGATCTCTCAATGAACTATCATGGCCCTACTTGGAGATTCGTAACTTGGTCTCAAAGGATGCACCGCTAGAACAGCTTGGGAAACAACATTTCTATGATCTTTTTAAGGATGATAGAACTTCAAATATTACTAATCAACTGAAGGTGATTAGGCTATTCCCCACTCTGACCGAGAAAGAGGATGTAGACTGATTCTTGGAGCTTATATCTCGTCAAGAAGTGGAAGCTATTATTAAGGGCTTCAAGAAAGATAAAAGCCCTAGCCCGGATGGATGCCCGGTTGAATTCTTCTTGGATTTTTTTGACCTCATTGGGGAGGAACTAGTCTTGGTAGCTGAACAAGCTAGAACATAAGAGAAAGTTCTTGGATCTCTAAACTCAACCTTCTTGATTCTTATACCTAAGCGTGAAAAGACATCTACCTTTGTTGATTTTCACCCTATCTCATTATGCAACCTTGTTTACAAGGTCATCTCCAAGAATGCAACACTTCGCCTGAAGCCATTACTGAACAAGACTCTATCAACCCAATAATTTGGTTTTTTAAGGATAGGAAAATTACAGAACCTGTTGGCATAACCCAGGAAATATTGCACTCTATTAAAATCAAGAATTCTAATGTTATGGTGTTAAAACTTGACTTGGTCAAAGCCTTTGATAGGGTTAATTGGACTTTTCTGAGACTTCTGCTTCTCCAGATCAGCATACCTCTGAATGGTGTGAATTGGATTATGGGTTGTGTTATTAATGCTTGTTTTGCAGTCTTAGTCAATGGGACACCATCTGAATTTTTCCCAGCCACAAGGGGAATTCGTCAAGGTTGTCTCTTATCTCCCCTACTATTCATCCTAATTATTGAAAATCTTAGCAGGATTATATTGGATGCTCAGCATAAAGGGCTCATCAAAGGATTCTAGTACTCTCTTGATCTGTCTATTACTCACCTATTATTTGTTGACGATGTCCTCTTATTTGGTATTGCTACTGTCAGTGAATGGAAATCATATAAAGAATCCCTAGGCCTATTTTGTTTAGCTACAGGTATGGTTGTTAGTATGGAAAAGTCTTCCTTTCTTTATCAGTATGTAGATGAAGATACTCACAGCCAAATTGTTAAGCTCCTCCCCTACAACATGGATCCTATCCAAATTGGTTTCAAATACTTTGGATGCCACCTTAAATCCTTGGGGTATCGATCATCTGATTGGAAATTGATGGTGGAAATGTTTGAAAATAAGATTAAGAACTGGTCATATCGGTTACTATCTCTTGGTGGCAGAGTTGACCTTATTAGACCGGTTCTCACCAAACTTGTTGTGTATTGGTTTGCCCTGGACAGATGTCCAAAATCTATTATGAATATGTTGAGGAAAGCTATCTTTTCATTCCTGTGGGGGAACTCTGATGGACATCGGAAATATCACTTGGCTAGCTGGGACGCTATTTCAACTCCAATTGAATGCAGTGGTTGGGATATAAAGAACTTGAAATGGCTGAAGAATATGTGGCTGGTCCTTAAGGGGAATGGCATTTGGAGCCGAATCATTAAACATAAGTACATTAAAAACAAACCCTTGGAGGATTGGATCAGATCCCGGAAGTTCATTGTCAAAGAAACTTCATATTTCTGGAATGACTTTATAAGGATATTGTCTTGGATTACTTGTTAGCTTGGTTGGAAGGTTGGAAATGGTCTGAAAATCTGCCTGGGTGTTGATCTTATTGCAGGCCTCGATTCTTCGTATCTTTTACTAGTGGACCTCAGGGATTATCTTGCTGACTTTGGGATCTCTAACCTGGCACAGGCTCAAAACTTGGAAGGTTATACTCAAGGTTTCAATTGCTGGTACATAGCAACAGACCTCAACTTGGGAGGTGTTTGGGTTGAACATTGGTTGTATTTTTTCAAAGGCCTATCACATGGCGAAATTAAGATTGGAAATCATGAAGACTCCCTGCTCTGGATGTTTGATAGAATCGGAAATGGTCTCTGCCAAAAAAGCTTATGAGCTCATTGTGTTTGAGCATTTGCCTCTATTAAATGATGGTATCCTCTCGATGGTTTGGGGCTTCAGCATCCCACAGAAACTGAAGTGCTTTACTTGGATGCCTGTTAATAAGAAATTAAACACTTGGGATAACCTGTACAAGAGGGGTTGGGTTGGCCCTAACATATGTAGTCTATGTTCACTTTTGTGGATTTTAGTAATGTCTTTAGGGAACATAACAAGAGGGAAAACACACTATCCAAGGAAGGGCTTAATATGGCTACAGGCCATCTTTCTCTCATTGAAATATGTGATGATGAAGTTTATGGGGAGGTTACACTTCATCTTTTTTGAGAGCACTGCTCTGGTTCTTAGACTTTTAGTCTCTTGGCTCTTTATTTGTGAAAGTTTTGGTTAAGATGATCAGCTATGTCTCTGGATTTTGAGTGATTCAAGCCCTAACTTGGATATTGTTTATGGGCTCTTCTTATTTTCTTTAGGGACATTCATGACTAATTGGCCTACTGTGCATTTTATGAGAGTACACTTTACTTGTATATGATGCCCATGCACTGATAGTTAGGCTCTGTGGGAGAGAAATCTCTCCTATACTGGACACTGATATACTTCTGGATGTTATTGGTTCCATATGTGTTGGACTTGTTGTATTTTTGATAATGTACCCAGTTCCTTTGATTCAATAGAATATCAAGGAATGTTTTTTTTGTCTGAAAAAAAAGCCCAACAAACATGCTACTATTTTGGACCATCTCTTAAATGGTAAATGCCACCATATTAAAAACCATATGCCAACGTATTGTGTTATGCCACCATATTTTAAGCACATGCCTATTTAAGACTTTGGGATATGGTTACAAAGTGGGTTTTTTTTTGGTATATGCCAAAGAAGTGTTGATCACATATTTGACCCAACCAACGAATATGCCATGAGTGTTGTGCCATGGTTATTATTGTAATGCTAAATTGAGGGGAGTAAAAACATGTGAAACCTCAATTATGGACCATTTGACTTAACCATTTTTTTATATGGGGAAGTAAGTGGTTGGGAGCCCAAAATTGAGATTCATGGGGAACTATCCAAGTAGATTATTGTAAGTTATTTAAAACAAAAGGATTTTCTAATGGTTGGGGAGCTTATGGAGGAGCCATTGGAGAGCTTGCGGAGAGTCTAAGAGAGTCATTGAAGTTATGTAAGCTCATTGGGAGTCACCGATGCTAGGATAGCTTCATGGAGAGAAAGCATGGAGGTCTTGCTTGTGCTTTGTAGCCCCATGTTGGGTAAGTCTATCTCTTGATGTGAGAGATCACTGCTCTTTGTAAATAAGGGATTTAGCCTTGACTGGGAAATCTAAAGAATCGATTCGGCGAATTGTTGGACCCAGAGACGTAGCTAAGGAGGTCATGGTGAAATCCATTATCAACGTTCTTGAGTTTGGGTAATGTTGTGTTTATGTCTCTTATGAATTTTTCTTCATGCATGAATGATTTATGTAAATGGTTTATGGGATTAAAGAATTTAATTAAAGAGCACCACATAAGATTGCAATTTTAATGCATTGTCAATAAAGATCTTGGAAAAGTGAGATTCCTTCATACACATTAATTGTTAAGGGCTAATGATTGAATGGTAGCTTTGAAGGATATCTTGGATCAAAACCCCTAGTCTGATTGGGTCCAAATGTAAGTGTTGTATATAAATGCCTGAAAGGATGAATATGTTGTATTTTGCAACTATTAATATTAAAATCCATAACTATCTGTGTTGGGGCTATACATTGAAGAGATCGAAAACCTAGTTATTCATCTGAGGTTGAAAAAGGGGATTAGAAGTGTCTTAGTTGGGAAACCATGTTATGACCTTATTAAATCCTTAAGTCCCTAAAATCAACTTATGCCATAATGTGAGTCTAATACCTTTGTGATTAACCTAAACTTGTTTTATGACTAAGGTGGGGATTAAGTGTGATTTAGAGGATGCTTAGTTATTAATTAATGAAAGAAATGTGGCTCGTGGGAGAGACCACGTGGGGAAAAAGATTACCATGCAATAAAATCAAAATTATGTGGGGGTGGTTCATCTGTTAGGTGTGGGAAAGAGTTCGATCATGTGGAGAGAGAGAGTGAACTAGTTGAAATCCATGAAAGTGTAAGAGGAAAAAAGGAAATTTAGGTCAATGGAATAAAACTAAAACAAATCTCTGAACCCGTGAACCATATTGACAAGAGATTCTATAAAATTGTAACTTTTTTTTTTATCTCTGGTTATTCCAATGAAATGACAAATGGTGTAGGCAACTATCTTAGTGGAATTTTGAGCACAATGAACAACTATGTGTCTCGTTGTTGTGCTGACAAAAGGAATCTAGGAAGGTGAAATACATAGTTTCGCATGGATTTGGATGTAAGCCAATTTTCCTGATTTCCATGTGTTAACTTTGAGTATTGAGAAATTGGGTGAGAAACATTACTGGTGAATGCATAGATCTCAACTTGGGGGTTTCTTTTTGCTAAGAGAATTATGAGCAAAATTGCTTATGGTTGGGTGGAGCATGCCTCACACACAATCATTTTCCCAATCGATTGTTATTAGATAAGTTCAATTGTTGGTAAATATCTTGTTATTCCTTAATGTTAATTCATGAATGGAATTAAAATTGTTGTTAACTATTCAACTTCCATGTATGAATATGCTAGATGAAATTGCATTAGTTCAGTTGATTTTATGAGTTAAAACGTAATTGTGAATTACAAAAAATTACAAATGATTAATTGCATAGTTTCCTTATTTATTTAGGAATGAATTTTTAATTGTAGTTACAAACTGGGAAAAGTACCTTGTATACAACTTTGTTGTTTGGATGATTTGATTATTGTTCATGAAGTTGTAAATAAAGTAGTGATACTTTTATCTCTGCAGCATAGCATTCCAAATTAGAGTCTATGCTCTGTTTGGGAGTGGTTAAGTGCTATAGGCAATGTCATTTGGGCTTAATGGTTATAGAATGCCATTGGATGCCCAATTCTTGTACATCGAGGGCAAAATGCTTTAAGCCTTCATAGATGTTGAATAAGCTTAGGCTGGTAAATGGATTTCCTTTATATTTTGATGGTTGTAAACTCTTATAGTTTCCTTGTGTTTAAATTTAGAATGAGAATGCAATAGATAGTTATGGTTTGAATATTAATTGTTAGCATGTTCTTTGATTTTAAGAAAGTTATTGTTGTGAAAGTTTAATATGGATAGTAAAAATTATGCAGTTGAACCTTGAAGTTCATGTTGGTTTTAAAATCTGTGTTAAAATGGAATAAAACAAGTTAGATTTTTTCCTTGGAGGAAAGTATTTCTTGTTTGATAAAAAGTTGTTACCGTGTCTGTGTTAGAAACAATGGTTTAATTAACTATAGGTAGTAGTTGAACCTATTTTTTCCCATGTTTAAAAGCCAATTTAAACAGTGAATTTTCGAAGTTCCAAACTTAATCAATGCCTTATTCATTTTCTTAAAAAATGGCTACGTCCTTCACCTTCGAATCGGGAGAGTATTTACTAAGTTACCGATGTTGATGTACCAATGCCGACGTTCAAGGACGAAAGGAGAATCTTGATGGAGTTTGTTGTTAAGCCTACAAGTTAATTGTCGAGGTGTCGACATCAGGATCAAAATATCATTATGAATGTTTTCTTTAAGTCGATGTCGATGTGCCAACGTCGAAATCAACATGACAATTGGGAATGAGTTTTCAATTTCGTGCCGACGTCTAATGTTCAATGTTGGGGAACCTGAGTTTCGAAGTTGGAACATCGACGTTGTGGCGATATTTTTAATTTACTCACATTGTATTCCTATCTCTGACATTCAACGTCGAAACATCGAAATGGCCTAGTAGGACATGGTTAATCATAATGGGTTTAAATAATTAACCCCGTTTTTTAACTCTTAATATAAATTAATTAATTTATAATCATGCTTCCGCATTTTGAAGAATGAAATAATATTGTTCTCCAATTTTATTTAAATTCAATAAAAAGAATTAATTGTGCATGTGCTACCTTGTTCAAAGGTGCATATTTTTACCTAATCATCGTAATGTTGATTTGCGTTACGTATGTTTTAAGGCATGGTCAAACAGTTTTGTATCAAGGCTGAAGTAGTGCACAAGTAAGTTACAATAAACATGGCATCATCTAACAACATCAAGAGTATTACAAAAAACTATTTCTTCTTTGGGTAAAATGGGTGGAAAGTCAACAACGGTTGGTTAAGTGGAAAATTCGTCAAAAGTGACTATATGACTCAAGATAAGGGGACAAGTGTGACTTTGTGACATTCACAAATTAGCAAAACACTAGGAAGTGTGTCTCACAAATGCGTGATGTGTAAGGAGGTACTACTCCTCTTGACCATAGTAAGCCCCCTTTAATGTTTTCTTTGTTTTTTCTCTTTCATTTTGGATCTCTCTTTTTGCAATTTCTCTTTTTCTTTTCTTTTGATTTCTTTCTTTTTCTCTTTTATTTTATTTTCTCCTTTAGTTGGATAATGGCTGAAAGATACTAGTCTTGAATGCCTTCTAGGCAATAGTGATGACAGAGCCTTAGCTCCACTGCCAACGATCATCCATAGGTTCAACAGAGCTGCCACAGTAATGCTTGTTTAGAGAAAATACACAATACCTCTTAATTCAAGGAGTACTTACCCTTCCAACCACTAACTAATTTCAATTTCAAGGATACTAGGAGACTTGTTTCAGGTCTAGGGAGAGCATTGCTCCATAGCAACTTTCTTTGCTTAATACGCAGTCAACCCCAGGGATTTACAAGGAAGCCTCTTGAACCGTCATAAGATCATTGCAACATAGGCATGCCCTAAACACAATGGGAAACTAGGAGAACTTGTTGGTGAAGGGGTTATAGAGGGGAGGTCAAGAATCAATCTGTCAAGTCTTTTACCAATGGAATTTAGTCATAAAGGTGAAGTGATATGGGATAGATAAGTCATAAGTAGAGCGAAAGGAGATTTATGGTCCAAGTAAGGATCAAGAGATGTTAGTCAATGACATATGCATAAAACAAAAACCACTTCAAAGTACTAAACTATATAACATTTCTACTAACCATGCTTATCAAAATCAACCAAGGTAAGTAAAACACCTAGTACAATGATCAATAAAGACCATAAATTCTTAATATTAATAACATATCCTTAAGGTATGAAACTGGCAATATAACATCATGGCATCATCCAAGGTAAAAGATATGGCAGCCACTGAATAGCATCTCAGCATAACATGTCATCTCTTCTCTGACAACTGAATCTGAGCCTGATCTGTGCAGTAAAAATCCCTATATACAATCTGGTATAACACGTACCATGCAGGATACATCATCCGTTGTGATAAAAATCACAAATGTAACCCTCATGCAATATGAGGGGTAACAGTCAGTCTGATGCCAAGGGTACTTCGTATAATCACAGCTTGGCCCATTGATTTATCAACATTGATGCACTTCTATATTGTGCAGTAATGTAATGTAAAATACATTTTCCAAAAGAAAACACTATGCATTTTCATTTTTCCTTGGACATTCAAAAATCACGACTACATCTTAAATTAATGTGTTTGTTTACTTGAATATCCAAAAATCACTAATATTTCAAAGACTGATTGTTTTTTTTTCAAGTGGTTTTTGGTCTGATTAACAGGCCTTGTAGAAGGCTACTTATCATGCTGTTCATAAAGTCATCAGAATGAAAATTATTCCCATAGGTTGACTTAATATTTAGGTTTGGAACAAAAACAGGTTCTAGAATTGATTCAGTGGTAAAGTCAAATGATTCAACTCATAACACTATTTAATGGTTAGTGGTTTACTCATGCAGATTTCATGCACACAATTGCCTAAGGACTTGTACCATTATTCTCAGTTTAAATGTATGTTAATTTCATTAATCTGCCAAAAGGCAATGATGGATGTTAATTCCCAAGCCACTCTGATGACTCGGGTACATAAGACATTTCGAACCCTTGATAACATCTAGGACACGCAATTCTAACTCGATTGTAATAAATGGGCCTCATGCGAGTGCCAAGTTGAGATGTAGTCATGGCAGCTTAGCTCAGAACTATTCCTGACTAGTGACAGGTATGCAATCTGTAGTTAGCCATATGGAATTCTTGACTTTTACATGGTATTGACACAGGCTAAAAACTTGAGTTTTAACTCACGAGAAGCTAACACTCAGAATATACGTAAGAAAGCAGCCTATTCTTTTCCCTATGTTGTTTTCCATTTATAGACGGACACCACTTCATTTGCTTTCTTTAATTATATAACTTTCCTGAAATGCTTAAGACGAAAAACAAATGAATATGTCAACAGAATTCTGAGATCGTTTCCTTTGGCTATCAATGCCAATTCAGGTGAGTTTAAAATTATTGAAATTATCATTTACCTTTCAAGAAACTGAATGATAAGGGCTGGTTGTCCAATAATTTCAATTTCTGATCTCTGAGAAGTCAGTGCTAAATTATCACCCACATTTAAAGGGTTACTTTGGAGACCATGAAAACGGCATCATAACCAGCAGTTATAAACATTGTCACATCAGGTGTTCAGTACAGCATATGATCTACGATTATTTCTGTAATTGCAAGTTCCCCTAGTATCTAACGCAATTTGATCATGACCTGTAATAAGTTTCCAGCTACCCTCAACCTTCTACAGTGATAACCACTCATCCTTACATTTAGTAAATAGGATAGTACATATTCCATTCAAGCAATGTGCACAGTTTTTGGTATCACAAAGAATTTTATTTAAGGATAGGTCACTGTTACGGAAATTTTCAACTTCCATAGATTTCTTGCCTATTAAGACTGATTTTGAAACTGGCTAGATGAATTAACTATGAGAATATCTCTAACAAAGAAGCACTGCATCTCAATCAGCTGCAAAACAGGATCACTTTACATGACATTGGTTGAGAGGTTAGCATAGAACAATATACATGCCAATAAACAAGATAGAACGGTGACACCTTTCCCCTCCATTGCTTACAGATCTGTCATGTGGTTATTGAAGAAACTCCTGGATGTCATACCCTTGTTGCTGCAAACCAATAAATTGTGTCAAATTAAAAATATGATATCTGTCTGTAGTATTTTTGAATACACACACGCAGCTGTTTGAGAAACATCGCCTTTAAAAAAACACAAAAAAGTACTTACTTGAAGAATTGTCAGCAATATAATGACTCCTGAGTTCCAGAATGCATGTACAGTGATAGGAGTAAGAAGATTTCGAGTTTGAGCATATGAAAACCCCAACACTGTCCCTGTTTTATCAAATTGAGTAATCGGTCAAGCCCGTCATAAGGAAAGCATGTACCAATACTTGGAGATTGATCACATATGGGGCAGAACTAGTAGATGTACAATGACCTCTATGCCACTGTGAGTGTACTTATCATATGCCAACCCAATTCCCATCATAAGATTCACATTAGGAAACTATTCTTAATTTCTTAAATTCTTACAATTCCACGCACACAAACCAAACATTCTGGTCCTGAAGAAAAGGTTTTTGCCCTTTTATCTTCCAGCTACACGTTCTAATTTCTTACACTTCTGCATGCATGCACACAGAAACTCTGGCCCTGAAGAATTTTTTTTTCTCTTGCATACATATCACATACAACACAAAGAGAACAATTATACTAAGTTTATTTTTGGTTCTGAGAGAAAAGAACCATATGCAAAATATAGGGGGTCATAAATGAAGAGAATCCCTTCAATGCTTTTATGAAAATAAAAATGAAGGACCGTCGACACATTCAGCACTAGAGAGCTTAAGAGAACAAATGACTGTTTAGAGTAGAAATATAAGATACCTAACACAAAAAGTTGAGGAAACTCTCCAGGTGTAAGATGTGCAAAGGCAAACACACTGGCACTTAAAAGCACAGCCACAGGAGTTGGAAGCCTGCCATAAAGAGAAAAATTGAATTGGCTAACCATCCAAAAATAAATTCATCAAGATGTAATATAATAATTTGAATTTTATGCTACGTATAACGTGAATGTTAAAATTTCACCTAGGATTCAAATATACTTGCATTGTATACATAAAACGTTAGTGTGTAAATGTGCAGTGGATCTTTGACATTGGATGTATTTTGGAGTCATTCCATTCCAATGATTTATGCAGATAATGGGATTATTTGATTTTCTCAAGGAATATACAAGTACAAGCAAGGTTTTTTAAGTTTCCTACAAGGCACAACATGAAAATTTAATTTTGAAAATGTTACGCCTATTAAAATATGATTCCTTTTCACCTGATTAAATGAAAAAATCCTTTATCCATGAACAAACATGTATAGGCTAGAGATAAAAGTTCTTGCTCCTCTTCTGCATAGAAGTGAGTTTGAGATTAGAAGGATGGTAAATATGGTAAACTGTAGTTTTGATTTCAGGTCACTTACCAGTTTTGTGGATAAAGAGACCATATCGAATGGGTTTTGTCAAAGACAGTTGAATAGCTTAAGGGAATAAAATTTAAAACAACAAATCCTCCATCCAGTTGCTGCAGAGTTTGTAAGAAAAACGACAGAATCTCCTTATGCATGAATGGTTTTCTTTGGGGCCTTTATGGATTAAAAGGCATCCCATCTTTAGTCATACTTAAAGTTTTCAGTAGAAACTAAAATATTTAATATAAAGATAAACTTTAAAGGCGTTCTGCATGCATGTGTACAATTGCATATTCACAAATTGGAGGTTCATAAATAATGTAGCTATGCTAGTAATGTAACATTGTAGATCATTCTGTGAACAAAATCAATTTAAGGGACTTCAGTAAAAAGTCATTTCGAAAAGATCTGGAAGAAAAATATAACAGATTATCTATCCAATCACCGTAGTGCGTGAGGACAACAAATACTCTGCGTAAGTATGAATAGCTATTTATGGGCTCTTCAGCAAGACGGGCACCTTATATTTAAAGCATTTTTTAAATTCTCAATAGAAATTAAACATGAGTGTTCTTGCTTGAAAACCTTCACAAACGGTTTGTTTTGGCAGGACCATAAGCATGCATGTATAAATTTGACTATTAGATTTTACCTTCTCGTTGTTTTACACAATGCTAAACCAGATAAGTCCAGGGTTCGCCAAACTTGAACCCTGCGGTTTGAACTTCGACAAACCTCAAAAAAATTTAAAAATTCATTCAGGCTTACCAAACCTGATAGGCAAAGTTAATTGCGAGCTTGAAGATAAACGATTTCGTTGAACAGGTTAGTTCAGGTTCGAATTTTCAAGGATTTTTTTTTAAATTTTGTTTCAGAAAGCCTAATCCTATACCCATCAACCGCAATCAACCCGTGAAATCGACCCTTGCTTGACACTGAAAATGGTTCCTATCCGAACCGGAGTCTTGACCCACGGACGACATTCAATTTCGAGAGCAGCTCTAGAACCCGCGAACCAATTCATGTCGAAAACAAGTCAAAATTTGGAGAGCAGCTGACAAACCCTTACCGCGAACTAGTTCATGCCAAAAAAAAGTCGAAGGTGGACGGTGTGACCGCCAATGGATATAATTGCTCAAAACCAGGACGGTGTGGTGGACCACGGTGTCTGTGTGATTGACAGCTCAAACACTATAGTGGACCACGGTGTCCATGTCTTCGGACTCTTCCATCCCGGTTGGAGTTTATAGCAACCTCCTTAACATAAAAATATAAATTTACCCATTATATATGAAATCATGTTTCTTAATGAATTCTTTGTAATCTTTATTGAAAATTCATAACAAATTTATGAATTATAAAAAAAATTAAGTATTTTTCAAAATATTATTGAAAAAAACTTTTCTTTATTAATAGTAACTTAAATGCCTTCTTTTAAATTTTGAAATTTGAAGAATTGATTCTATCACAATCTGCAATTCCAATATACATATATTGGGAGAGTAGCCTAAAGCTTCCACTATTTTGCCCGCATTAGACTAGACTACTCCGTCCACCCGCGTCCACCCTGCGCTGTTAGCGATCTCGTCCTCCGGCACATCCATCCAGCGACTATCCCTATCACTGAGGGTCCCACATGAATCTTACTCTGACTTCGATCGATCCATCTCTGCAAACACGCCCGTCCCGTCGCCGCCTCGACGTCCCGCGATCCCCCGAGCAATTGCTCACCACCGCTACTCCATCCCCCGACTCTGCATCCTTCAACAATACTTTGCATCTGCATCCCACTATGCTGTGAGCTCGGCTTTGAACCAAACAACTCTCCTTCGCGTTGTTGCTACTGTTGCAGTGAGTGGCCTGCTCTTTGACCTTCATCTGGACGTGCATAACACAGGCAGCAGAGACAGAGGGCAGGTTGTTCTCTTGTTTTCCACTCCTGTAGCAATTCACAGGTGTCCACAGAAGAACCTGCTGGGCTTCAGAAAAGTCCATGTTGGTGCAAGAGCCACAGAAATTTAGCATTGAGTGCGAAGATTTTGAGTGTTGTGGATGAGATTGGTGTGAAGAAATTGGCATTGGGCTTTCATATTCTTCATGCTGGAGATGTCCCGCATTCCCGTAATCTTCAAATTGAATGAATGGAGAGTGGTTTGAAACTTTGAAACAGATTGGTAATTAATGATGCAGTGCCAACAAATTCAAAAAATTCGATATTGGAGTTGCGTTAATAAAAGTTGTGGGAAGCCCAGCACTAATTTTCCTGTTTTTCTAACCGTATCCAAAGATATAGCCTTTTACAATTTGGGCTCTGGTTATCATTGGATCCTAGCCCTAACCGTCATATATATTGTGCGAGCCTTTAGGTCACATTGATCGGGTGAATGAAATCCTCATGATTTCTCTTCACAAATACATGCATATTTATTGTGTAATAATTTCCAGTCTATGCAGTTCTCGTCCCTCATAGCCATTCCAATTTTCCAGTCCTGCGATTCACAGGACTAAGAGAAGAACCTGCAAGAGAAGAACCTGCTGGGCAAACTGAGTGTTGTTGATGAGATTGGTGTGAAGAAGTTGGCATTGGGCTCTTATATTCTTCATGTTGGAGATGTCCAGCATTCCCTGAATCTTCAAATTGAATGAATGGAGATTGGTATGAAACAGATTGGTAATCAATGATGCAGCGCCAACAACTTCAAAATGAAAGCCCATAAGAATGTCAAAATTGTTGTGATTTTTTCCTCCTAATAAAAGGGATCAACATACATCATTGTTTTGGTTCAGATGGAATCAATTTACATCATTGTTTTGGTTTAGATTCTTGTTACCAGCTGTAATTAATGTTGGGTTTGAACTTCCTACCTGTAGTTATTGGTGATGGATTTGAACACAGCCAGAAAACTGGAGAAGATCTCGATAACCAGCTGAACTACATGCTAAATCTGAAAACACCATGGTGTATGAGTCATTATATTAAATACCACTTGACTTAATTTATGAACAAAGGTTTGTTTGGGTCAGAAATAGATGGAGTAATGAACATTGGGAGATTGTGCTAATTATAAATGTGATAATCATTTAATAGAAAAGATCATTTAAGTATATCTTTTACAGCAGAACAAGTTTGTTCCTGCTTAATAAATCAGAATCTATAAAATTATAAGAATTTAAATTCATATTTTTTTTAGATTATCAAAAATTTAAATTCATAATCTTTTTAAAAAATATCAAAATTTTAAGTTTATAATTTTTTATATTTATTTAATTTCAAAAATTGATGAAATTAATTTAAAATTATTATCTAAAAAGGAGTTTAATGGAGGAGATGTATCAAGTTCAAATGATTTGATCCTTTTAGGATTTGTCAATTCCAAAGTTACAATGGATCTAAACCATCCATAATCTAATCTTATTGCAACTAGCTGTTAGTTATCCATTTTTTTTCAGCTGTTTAAAGAGAACCCCAATTTATAAAGTTTAAAGCATCTCCTAAACCATTCAAACAGACCCAGTTATTCTTAAATGCCATTAAGCCTTCTCCATTGTTATAAAAGGAGGCATTTACTTGTAATTAAACACACAAATTGATAGAGTTTTTCTTGGCAAGAGCTATCCATTGAGCTGCAGAGCATTTAATGTTGCTGCAGCAAGTTTGATGACAGTTGGATCTCGAGCAGCTCAAGATCCAATGACCATCAAGCTTGTTGCAGTCACATTAAATGCTCTGCAGCTCAATGGATAGCTCTTGCCGTTTTTCTTCTGTTCCTAAAACAATTATCTTTGATCCAAGTTGATCCCAGATCTTTACACATTTAAAGATGTACTGCATCTTAAACAGTATTTTTGAAGAGAGTAGTTTAAATGATCAATGATTTAGATCACTTTTATGGTCATTTTTTCAACTATTTTTACTCTCGGAATTACAGATATTATTCAAATTGCACAATCAGAATGCAATAAGAGTATTAAAAAGAGCTTAATCATCAAAAATTTGGATATGACCAAATATTGTGTCCTTGATTTTGTCAATGATAACCAGAAAATTTAAATCTTCATATATTTAAACAAATCTTTTTTGAAAAATATTTCTATATATTTTAAAAAAATAAAAAACAATTATATATATATATATATATAAAGCATTTGACTCATTTCTTTGAACTATCTTTGAAAATTCTTTTACATGTGATGTACTATTTTCTCTCTATATATAAAATTAATATTCTTGGCTTATTTCTTTGAAGTACCTTTGAAAATTCTTTTATATGTGATGCATTAGTTTTTTTTCTTTAAGAAATCATTTGTTTTATCCTTTAACACAAAAACGTTATGGAGGGGTCGATCTAATAAGTCTGGTTTAGAAAAGATAGAACATTTTTACTAACTAAATATGAAATAGATGATCTCTTTTACATTTATCTTTTTTGAAAGGTGACAAACCTTATCATTATTCAGTTGTCAATTAGTACTGAGGATAATTATCAATAACTTTATTAAGTTAAATAAGACAAAAGCTCTTAATCAATAAAACAATTTTAAATTTTACTATATAATCTTAAAAAAGTGATATTTTAGTAGTGTTTTACTGGGCTCCATCCTCACAATTTTCCATCTAAATCCCCATCCTTCTCACATTTTTCCATCCACAAGGATTTAGATGGCATGAGAATAAGCAAAACTTACTCAGTTCTACCACAGTGCGTTTTTTACTGTCGGTGAATCACTTTAGTACCCATTCATTACTCCTCAACGCTCTCTCTTAGATATACCTGGGAGCATATAGTATATTGGACATGGTAAGAAATGCCAGCCATGCAGTTAGCTTTTCCTCATTGGTTTTTTGTATTCAAGTCCGCTCAGTGCTTATGACTAATGTCTGAATCCTTGTGATGCTTTTATTAATAGTTTCTTGTAAGCTGGTTCAGATGCCAAGTGTTACTGAGGTGAATGAAATTATCTCTGTAATATGGTAACTTGATAGAGAAAGACACATAATCTCTGGCAACCATGTGATGCAGGAGGAAATCCGAAAAACCATTTAATGAAGCTGAGTTATCAAAATTACAGCAAGTTTTGGGCCTTAAATCAGAGGAATTGGAAGACCTCATTGATGCTTGCACTTTTACGTTTGAGCAGGCAACAATCCATTCTGTTTCCACCACTTTTTCATGTCTCCAAGAGCACAGTGGGAGAACCATCATAGTTGACTGCTCACTAGAAGAATTCATTAACTCCAAATCTACGAGTTAAAGTTTACTCCAAGAGCACTTTAAAGTTTAAACAATTGATAACATGTAATTATGTTAAAAAAATGAGTTCTGTTTCAGAGTACACTCTTGATAGAAGATCAGTAAAATTTAAGGCATGACTGTTTGTGAGGTGCATGTTTAAGTAATCAGGTGCAAAAATGGGTTTTGTTTCATAAGTATAGTCTTTATTTAAGATAGGTGAAATGTACAGGCATGACTGGTTGTGAGGTGCATGTTTACAAATTACAACATATATTTCGTATCTTAAAGTATCATCCTAAATTTGTTTGACTTCAACAATATGTGCTTTCCTTTAAGTAGTAATTATTCTTAGGTGTCTTGAATCGGCTTTTTGAAATTGCTATTAGCTTCTAAGATGTTTAGAATCTGGATTGATACAAATCTAGAAAATATGGCTTATTTGTGCTTGAACTGGTAAATACAAAATAACAAGTTTTTTATTTGCAGCATATTTGTGGCAATTGATGCGGTACAACATGCTTAAGCTGCTCAAAAATCTTAGGCTGCGTTCTAGTCATAAGGAGATATCAAATCTTGATATAATGAAATGGGCAAATGCAAAAGTTGAAAATACAGTCAGAATTTCTCAAATAAAGAGCTTCAGGGTATGACATTCCTAAACTCTACAGGTTATTTTATTGCATTTAAAAAGGAAAATTCATACAGAAAAGGGTTTCCGTTGAAAATTGAAATGAACTTCCTTTTATTTGTTTTTTTTTAAGTTGTCTTGAAATTTTGAAAATGATTTGTTACAGGATAAAAATCTTGCAAATGGAATATTTCTCCTTGAACTACTGAGTTCTGTGGAACCGAGGGTTGTGAACTGGTACATTTGTCACAAAAGGCGAGAATGGTGAGTGCTAATCAGTGGGGATAATATATATATTTACTGTATATGAAATAGTTATAACGGTTTGAGAGAGAAATATACCTATCAATTTTCTCTTGAGCATTTTGCTTGGGTTGAATTGATAGGAAAGGATTGGTTTACATTGACTTCAATACCAGCAAAAATATAATCTATTCCTACATGTGAACAATATAAACGGGTATATATTGATTTCCATTAAATTTATTATAAAAGAGCTTTTCTCCTATGTAAACATCGATGCAAAAGACTAAATAGAGAACTACACATTTGTTTGCTTATTTTGTGGTGAATCTATTCTCTAGAATTCACATATCTATCAATTACTTTTATTTTGACACAGCTAAACTGATAGAAATTGATTAATTTATGCCGACTTGTTAAGTATTAGGAACTTATTTCATTTGCAAAAGCAATATCATTCAGTAGTTACAAACATTCAAGTATTTTGTTAGCTTGAACTAAGAGTTTCCTCTGTTGTTTCTTGAATATAGCTTTGTTGTATGATATGCATGGACATGGTATCCGCTAAAATCCATTGTTTTGGTTTTGCAGGGATACATTCAATCTTTGGAAGCATCTCTACAAGAAGAGATGTCTCGTCATGTTCCACTTTATGGAGCTGGTTTGGAAGCTCTTTCGATGAGTGAATTGGATACAATTATTAGGATATATGAAGAGGGGCTTAGACAAGTCTGCAGTGTTCAACAACAACAGAATGGAGGAAATGATCGATCCGCAAACAACAGAGAGAGTAGGATTTGGTGGGATTAACAGTATCCGCATTTGATGTTTGTGTCTTTGCACCGCCATTATTATTCATAGAATTGTTCCAGCATTTGATAATGGCCCATGCTTCCAAATCCATGGCCCGATCCAAGTCAAAAGCCCATTAATAAATTGCATTGTGGCATAGTGGGTGTGAAATAGATAGCCCTTGATTGCCAAGTCATTCTACCTGGTTTCTCACGCCCCAACAAAAAAACTGAAAACGCTGAAAAGACTTTTAAAATCTGAAAACGCTGAAAAGACTTTTAAAATCACTGGTTATATTCAGAAACCATCAAAGCGAAGTATGTAACAAACCTCTTGGAATGAACCTGTGCGGACAAGCTTAAGCGGGAACCTAGCTACAGCGGAAATGGCCACTCATTGCAGCAGTAGCAACAACGTGAAGGAGAGTAGTTTGGCTCAAAGCTGAGCTCACAACATAGTGGGATGCAGATGCAGAGTATGGTTGAATGGATCCAGAGTCGAGAGGATGGAGTAGGGGTGGTGAGTAATTGCTCAGGGGAGCTCGAGACGTCGAGGCGGCGATGGGACGGGCGTGTTTACAGAGATGGATCGATCGGAATCAGAGTTACATTCATGTGCGACCCTCTGTGATAGTCGCTGGATGGATGTGCCGAAGGATAAGATCATTAACGGCGCGGGTGGACAAAGTAGTCTAACGCCGGGCGAAATCGTCGAACTCGAGAATCGTATTACCGCTGTAGCACTTAGTTCGAAGGGACTTGATTTGTTGGGACAAACCCACAATTAACCCATGCCCTTAATTACTCACTTAATAATCTTAAAATTGACCAACTGAGACAACTGCAATACTTCACAAGACTTTACTAGCAACCCTTACACAAGCACTCCATTAGCACTGGCCTATTTTGGCAATCTTATTTATTTTTATGCTTAAGTTAATTTATGTGTTGCGTGGAATGTTAATTGATGTGCTAGTTATTTATATCATTTGCAGTTCATCGTAGTTGTGATATTTTATTTCATCTCATCTCCTAGACTAATTGTTTTATTTTATAGATTAAACACCATAGTTTATTTTACAAGGGACCACCCCCTTGGCTTCGCTAGGAGAGAGCCTAGACGGAGGAGTTAAGATCAAGTGACAGCACTTGACTCTTGCTTGTCCCAAAGGTCGCACCCAGTGGCTTGAAGATTTCTGCCATGTGACTTGAGGTGTGAATTAGGCGGCAACATTTTGGTGCAGTTGCCGGGGATAAATCTTTCTATTCCTGGAATACGACTTTTGTTTTCTCTTCTTGTTTTTCCTTTGTTTGATGATTTTTTAGATTAGTTTTTAATTTTTCATCTGGCGACTCCACTAACCTTTTTTCTTTTTTATAATTTACAAAGGAAAAGCGAAAGGAAATTTTTTGTGAGAAAGTTTTAAATGCATTTTTTTTTTCTCACGCGGCGACTCCCTTAAAGGGATAAAACCTTGTTATCTCATAAACTTGTGAAGTTTTGTTGTGTGTAGATGAGCCCATGCGACATATTAAAACCTTTAAATCTCATCACTTGACAACTCCACCTGTTTAGTACAAGTATCAATGGTTATATCAAATGCATATTATTAATTTTTGATATGGATGAATTAAGGGAGCAGTGTGGTGCCCAGATAGCCAGACTTTTTTAGCCTATTGATTTCTCAAACATCCTGGTTTTCCTAACTTTGGTCATGGTGTGGGGGATGTATATAAATGGCTTCCATTCTTTCATGGAAATTATGGTGATTTGACCATCTGGCATGTCAAATCTTTCCTTCAGTTGATGGCCGACTCCAATGTGCTTTATGAGGACAATATGATGAAAATGTTTGCTAGTACTTTTCAGGGTGAGGCCTGTTGTTGGTTTTGTCGGGGCCTTCCTAATAAATGTATAACCTCCTTTTCAAGCTTCCTTTGGATGTTTTTAGAGCAGTGGCATGATGGTAGGGGTAGTATGAATGGTTTGAAAAAATTCCTTGAAAATATCTTTACCTTCTACCTATCTGGGACAGAGTATCACATGGAAACATATGATGGACCTTTTTCCATGATACAGAGTATTGAAGACTTGGAATCACTTCTTGAACATTTTAGTGAAGAGGAGATCCATGATACTCCCATTGAAGAACTTTCTCGTGTTATCATAGACAATGTCGAATGTGTGGAAGTCCCTCTAAGTTATTTAAGAAAGGAAGAAATTAAGCTGCTTATTAAAGAATATGAGGTCTCTCTTACTACATAGCAAAATTCTGATGATGGGAACATCCATGACAATCATGTTGAAGAGTTTCTTGAAGAACCCTTGTTTGGAAACCATCCTCATATCACTTTAATAGAAAATAACGAAGACTTGGAAAATCTAGAGGGACCCATTGAGCAACACATCCCAAGTGATCCCATTGAATATGTTCATAAAGGTTCCTTGATTGAAGATATTATTGAAGATCGTCTTCATGATATCATAATAGAATCTATTGAAAATTTGGAGTATTCCCATGATTATTTTATTGATAATGATCACAGTTTTTCTCCAGATTTACCTCAAGAAGAAACCATTACAGAAGCCGATAAAGAAACTTATGATAAGATCTGTATGGTCTGTGATGACACTAGATCTTGTTCTCCACATGTTGATGAAGGTTTGTAAAGTTTATTTCCTTGTAACATTTTTGAAACCAAATCTTCTAAAAAAGATTGTTATGAATACAAAGAAAACCTGGATAGGCAAGAGCATGATGCCATGGATGAAGACCCCCTCACATTTGACATGGATGGGGATGATGACTATTGGAAATTTATGGAAAAACCCATCTACGATATGTCCATAGAAGGGAGTGTTCATTCAGGAACTTGGGGAGGTCTCGGTATGGAAGAGGAGCATTCAGAGTTTTCTTATGATCATTCAGAGTCATATCATCCCAAATCTTACACAAGTATTAACAACAAGGACTACGAGAGGCAATGCATCGAAGAGTCAAATTTGATACAGTCGATGGAGGGTCAGCTTGAGCCTACATTTTTAAATTTAAAGATTTCTTATGATATAGAGCAGCCTAGGGTTTACATAGAGTATTGTCAGCCGATAAGCCCTTTTGATATATGTGATGGAGTTGTTGACCTGCTTCATCATGCAAATGTGTACATTAGCACTATCCAAGCTTGGATAGAAGAAGCCTGTAGAAGCTCATGCCAGTTTGGGAAGCAATTTGATGAAGTGTTATATGCTTATGATCTCCCATCCAACCTGCCCATCCTGAATATCCATGCAGGTTTGCACTTTCTAATAAATATGTCCTTGCTTTGGATGGTAACCAAAGACAGGAAAAAATTTAAATTTTTATGAAATGTTAAGTTTGTTGCATTGGATTTACCATTTCACTTAACGTTTTGACCATGTTATGCTTAGAGTAGGAAAATAAGCTCCTTAAAATGAGCATTACTTTTTGCATTTTTTATGTATTTAGGAATAATAATCTTTTTCTTCAGTTAAAGTTTCATTTTTCCATTTACTTTCTAATAAAGCAACTTAATGGTTCGTTGGATTTTACAAGATTTTGTGCTACTAAGGTTGGCTTGTCAAGTTGAGATGTTTTTAAACCAGAGATTCTATGGTTGTCACATGCTCTCCTTGCCTAAAGACCAGATCAAACACGCGTCTCGCAGTAGGAGCCAGAAGTTACCACCTGAGTTGCACTCAGTTGGACTTTTAACCGATCAACCAAAGATGAACAATTACTTGTTCAATTTTCAAGTTCAGAAGTCCTTGCAGGCCTTCCTAGGCCCTTTTTTTTATTTTTTAACATGTTCATACCCCATGGGGTATTGTAATAAAATGAGTTAGCATGATGACTTTATGTAAAAGGTTTGGCTTCTTAGGACTTAATTATTAATGCATTATTCCAGGGTGTTTTTTTTCCTTGTTAATTATTTATTGTTTTTAAGCGATAAATAATTTTCGAGTTTTTCACCCAAACCTCCAAAGCTAGAATAGTCGCATTATTAATTAAGCCTTAGGAGGTTATTAAAACCTATGTGTCAATGTATATTACCATGCTAATCATTATTTTGAGTCATTATGAACATGTCCTAAGTCCCCCATAGTTTTTTTTTTAATTTCCGGAAAAAAAAATATTTTTTCCATTTTTACAGGCTTATTTTTTATATGTTAATTGTAAAAATGTAAAAAGTCATAAAAGTGTGGCTAGGAGGTTGTTTTTGCCATGGGGGTGCTCATTTTCTAACTCATAGCACCCACTTAACCCCTAGACCCATTTTCCTAAGTTTTCAAGTAATTATGTAACCCCAAAATTAATAATTACTCGAAAAACCCAAAAACCCAAGAAAAAATGAAATATTAAAAAAATTGGCAATTAAAAAAATAAAAGATAATTGCCAAAAAGAGTTGTGTGACTTGGAAAATCATTTTCGCAAGTAGCCAGGCAAGAGGGACAAGTTAGATGTTGCCAATTCGGAGAGTTTTTGAGTTTGGAACTTTCCTCTCCAAGTGGGGGAGCACATCCCAAGAGAGATGGAAGTTTGGGTGATGTGGATTCCAAAGTTTTGGAAGTTGCTTCTCCTTTTGCCTTTATCCAACTCATTCCAACCTTTCTCCAACCCACAACCAACTCACTTAGAGCTAGCACATCCTTGAGGAGATGCATTCCCCTCTCTTTGCTGGATTTCTATTTAAGCAGGCAACCTCTCTTCATTCTGGACGTATGATTTGGGCTTTGAACTTTTGCTCTTGTTTGTTATAATTTTCATCATTGTGGAATAAAGTGAAGGCTTTGGAGGCATACTTGTGTCGGGCATTAGTGTGTGGTGATCTCTTGCTATGTATGAGGTATAACTATATCGATTTCTTGCTTCATTCTTAATTGTTCTAACCGGTTTTTTTGAAGGATAAATAAGTAGTTTCTTATTTGGTTCTTGAGTTGTTTATGCAAGTAGATCTTAGATTTGTATGTTTTACTTGTTTGTATGCATACTATCTAGTTTTTTCTTTTGCTTAAATACTCACGGATATAATGCTTTGGTGTAGTATTGTTCAAATTTATGCAGGAATATCTAGTGTGGAGGATTGATGGATCTTGTTTGATTCCACCACATCTCTGTGATTTGTTTTAAGAAGATTCAAATCTCTCCGCTCTCTACTTGAGGACTCCATTGCCCAAGCTTCAAAGCTTTGGGGCATCTTTCTTTTCCTTCATTTGTCACATTAAAAAATTTAAATTTTTGGTTACCAGTTTTCATTTTGCATATTCGAATCCCACTGAAATATTGAAATATCTTAGCTTTCTGATTTATATATGCAAATTTAAATATTCAGATCTCATTATTAAAGTTTTATTGTACAAGATCTGATTGCAAGCAGGAACTAGTTTGATTCTTAAAATTTCCTATCTTTAAAGTACTTAAATGTTCTTGATCAATTTTTTATGTTTTAACTTGATTTTCCATCATATTTAATAAAAATTTGTTAACTGTTTTGCAGCAAAGATTGTTCTGATAAAGAGACATTCTGGCGAAATTCTAAAGATCCGAGTCAAACCAGAAGCCCCTCTTCTCATACTTCTTCCATTGGCCATTTATCAAAGTCCTTTAATTGTAAAAAAACTTGTTGCTCCTATTCTACAAAGGAACGCAAGTACTTATTTCTTCTAGTCATTGTTAAAAAAAGAGAAACAAGTGGGCAGCCAAGTGCCCACACCCCATCCCCCTAGGAGGGATTGGCACGGTTTCATTTATTTTATTTTTTCCAGTTTATTTTAAGTTCCTAAAGTAAAATTAATCAATCCTGTTGTGTTCTTGGTAACGAGAGTATCGGCATCGAGATTTAAAAACCTCACACTTAGCTTTAATAAAAGCTTGAAATATCCAAGGCTTCAAGGCCCCGTATGCTCTACACCGTTGCAGCTTGTCTGATCAGTTGGTTGTATCAGAAAGGGATATGAATTACTAGATTAAATAGGAAAATCCATACAAGTGATTTTCTCAAGAACTCGGGAGGTTGCAAAGGGTAACTACTACAGAGTCAGGGGGCTACTCCAAGCAGGTTCATCCTTGCCCCGTTGGACACTTAGTATTACCGCTTTAGCACTCAATTCGAAGGGACTTGACTTGTTGGCCAAACCCATAGTTAACCCACGCCCTTAATTACTCACTTAATAATCTTAAAATTGACCAGTTGAGACTACTGCAATACTTCACGAGACTTCACTAGCAACCCTTACACAAGCACTCCATTAGCGCTGGTCTATTTTGGCAATCTTATTTATTTTTATGCTTAAGTTAATTTATGTGTTGCGTGGAATGTTATTTGATGTGCTAGTTATTTATATCATTTGCAGTTCATCTTAGTTGTGATATTTTATTTCATCTCATCTCTTAGACTAATTGTTTTATTTCATAGATTAAACACCATAGTTTATTTTACTAGGGACCACCCCCCTTGGCTTCGCTAGGAAAGAGCCTAAACAGAGGAGTCAAGATCAAGTGACAGCACTTGAATCTTGCTTTCCCCCAAGGTCACACCCAGTGGCTTGAAGATTTTTGCCACGTGACCCGAGGTGTGAATTAGGTGGCAACAAGTTGCACACAAATATACAGTAGAGAATCAAAATGCTTCCTCCAAAATACGCCCTCCCAAAACCACCACCAAGCAAATGGAGATACCAACAGCATGTGTGTTAAATCTCTTAGTCAACATGCCCCTTTCAGACTATCTGGTGCGCCCCCATCATAACTACTTGGATGATAAAGAAAAGATGCTATAAATAAAGAAGAGCTCGTTTTCCTTCTTATTGTGGCCACTGAAATTCAATTCCCCAAGAGATATTAGTGTTCCTTCAAGCAACTGCGTCCCCCTTCATTTTGTTCCTAAACTCTGTCCAAAACACAGATCTGAAAGTGAAATGCTCAAACTCAGTCTTAGCATCAGCATTGAAGAACAGGTGAAAGATCTGCTTGATCTCTCCCACAGTTGACTAGAGTGGGTAGTCTCACCACCGAAGTTAGTCACTTCCCCTTAGGGTTTTTCGTCCCAAGAGAAACACTCAGCTCAATAGCTCTTAATTTCAAAAATGCAAATTAGACTAGAATGAGGGAATGAGCTCTCATGCCCTTTTTTATAATTTCACTTTTGCCCCTTTAGTGACTTTTCAATTGCTATTGACCTTTTCTAATTAAAATAATAAAAAAGTGACTTTTTTATGAGAAAGTGACTCCCCCATTTACTTTTTACTTTCAAATTGAATACTTTATAACTTAACTTTTTACTGCCCACTCACTTTAATATAAAGTGGCTTTTATAAAGTCACTTTAAAGAAATTAACTATTAATGTCACTTTATAAAGTTCTTTTAGCCTAGGTGACATTAATAATTAATTAATTCCCTTCTTTCGTTGACTATAGCCTACGAGAACTGGGTAGGCTAGTGCGTCGCATTCTAGAGAGCCATTCGGAAAGGGGCATTACAGTCCTCCCTTCTTGAAATTGCTTGTCCTCAAGCAACTGCAAGTTGAGGTGCTGCAATATTTGTTCATTCTTCCAAGTGGCATCCTCTACAAGCATATGTTTCCATCTAATTAAGTACTCTTGTATCACCCAATTCCTTTGCATCCTTTCATATATATCTAGGACCTCCTCAGGATCTAGTAATAACTGCCCTTTCTTATCCAAAGGTGGTAACTCTATGGAAGTTGTGACCTGTTTCCCCAGTACCTTTTTGAGACATGAGACGTTGAATACATTGTGGATATTTCTCCCTTCTGGAAGCTCTGACTCATAAGCCACCTCTCCAACCTTCCTGACCACTTTGTAGGGTCCATAAAAACGTGGCTTCAATTTTTTTGCACCACTCTTCTTTAGTGAGGATTGAGGATAAGGTTGTAGTCTTAGAAATACCAAGTCCCCTACCTCAAAACTGCGTTCTATCTGGTTCCTATCAGCATAAACTTTCTGTTGATTTTGGGCCACCTATAAGTTTTCCTTAAGAACCCTAAGAATATGCTGACTCTCCTGTATTCAATCTCGTTCCTTGGGGTCCCTACTATCTCTGAAGACCATGTCAGTAAATATTGGAGCATCATACCTGTATAAGGCCCTGAAGGGAGCCATCCCAATCGACATGTGATAGGTGGTGTTGTAGTAATGCTCGCCTAAGTGTAGCCACCTAATCCATGCTCTTTATTGCCCAAACACAGTTCTGTAGGCATCCCTCAACCCATTTATTCACAATCTCAATTTGTTCGTCTGTTTGGGGATGGTAACTAGTGCTAGGAGTCAACTCTTTACCAACCAATCTAAAGAGCTCCTGCCAAAAACCCCTTAGAAATATATTGTTCTTGTCACTGACTATGTTCTTTGGTAGCTCATACAGATGAAAAAACTCCCTGAAAAACACTTCTGCCACCTGGGATGCTGTGTAGTCTGATGAAATAGCAAAGAAGTGAGCGAATTTCGTCAATCGATCTACCACCACATATATACAATCTCGGCCCTGTACTCGTGGTAGCTCGGTGATGACGTCCATTGAAATTCTTTCCCACTTCTATCTTGGAATAGGCAATGGCTGTAGCAATCCTACCAGATGGTTTTGTTCGGTCTTGTTTTGTTGGCAAACCATACATTTCCTTACATGTCATAACACATCATTCTTGAGGCCCTTCCAAGAGAACCTCTCCTTCACCTATCGATATGTTTTGAAGAACCCTTGGTGTCTTGCTGTAGGAATGTAGTGTGTAGAATGCAATTTTTTTTCTTCAATTCAGACTCTGGCACCAAGAATATCCGATCTTTATAGAAAATAACATCGTCAACCACTTGGTATCTATCATCCTGTATAAGGCCATCCATCAGCTCGCAAGAAAGTTTATTCTTGGAATACTCTACTTGAAGGTGAGATTTCCCATCAGCTAAAATCTCCATCAATGAACATGCAGTTGGCTTCCTGGAAAATGCATCGGCAACATGCCAACAACATTTTCTTCCCCTTTACATATTCTATATCAAAATCGTAGGCTTGTACCCTGCTGACCCATTTTTGTTTCCTTTCATTCAAGTCCTTTTGTTCCAGGAAGTACTTCAAAGTTCAAACTATTGTGGTCAGTGCTTACCACAAATCTGCTACCTATTAAGTATTGTCTGAACTTAGCCAACACATGCATAATAGCAAGCATCTCCTTGTCATATATAGAATAGAGCTTTTCCGGCTCCCTGAGCTTCTTGCTCTCAAAGGCTATAGGGTGATTGTTCTACATCAAGACTGCCCCAACTTCCATGCTTGAGGCATCACATTCCAACATGAAGGGCTAGCTGAAGTCTGGTAGCGCCAATACTAGGCAAGTGCTCATCACCTACTTGAGCCTGTCAAACACCCTCTAAGAGTCCTCTGTCCATCTGAAAGTTCCCTTCTTCGTCAGATTTGTGATTGGTGCTGCTAATCGTGAAAAATTCTTCACAAACCACCTGTAATATTGGCACAACCCAAGGAATCCCCGTAACTCAGTAAGGGACCTCGGTGGGGGGCAATCTAAGATCACCTAGATCTTCTCCCGATGGGCCTTGCACACCCTGTGCACTAATCACGTGACCCAAGTACAAGATCTTTGTAAGCCCAAACTCGCATTTCGAGGCCTTGGCATACAAGGGTTGTTCCTCCATAATGCTCAGTATCTCATCTAGATGTCTCATATGTTCTTCCCAAGTCTTGCTATAAATCAAAAGATCATCAGAGAACACAAGCATAAATTTTCTCAATTGCTTCCAAAAAATGTGATTCATGCACGACTAGAAAGTAGCTGGTGCATTGGTTAGTCCAAATGGCATAACCAGGAACTCATAATGTCCATAGTGGCATCTAAAAGTTGTTTTATGCACATCCTGCTCTTGAACCCTGATGTGGTGGTAGCTTGACCGAAGATCAATTTTTGAAAAGTATATTGCTCCATGCAGTTCATCCAACAATTCATCGATCCTGGGAATAGGGTACTTGTTCTTGATAGTCTTTTTATTCAAAGCCCTATAATCAATACACATCCGCATAGTCCCATCTTTCTTTTTAACCAACACAAGCGAAGGTGCGAATGGACTGGAACTCGATCGGATATGTCCCATAGCCAATAGCTCCTTGATTGCCTTTTCGATTTCATCTTTGCGAGCCTTTGGATGCCTGTAGGGGGTGGTGATCACAGGTTTGGCCCCTTCTTCTAATTCTATGGTATGCTCAAAGCCTCTATTTGGTGGTCATCCTGGGGGAATCCCTCCAAACACTTTGTCATGCTTTCCCAATGGGTATTGTATGTCTACGTGATACTGCTGGCCTTCATGAGAGGAATTCTAGGCGGTAATCAAACACTGTGCTACATATGCCACATGGCCTCACCTAAATAGAGCTTCCATTCTGTGGGATGATACAATTCTTGGAGCTTCATTGGACATGCCCCGCAAGACTACTCGTGTGCCCTCAGGGATGTTGAACCCCATCTCCAAGGTACGGTAATCTGTGGTAATAGGTCCTAAAGTGTTGAGCCACTGTACTCCCAAAACCACGTTGATATCTGCCAGGTCCACTATGTAGAAATCATCTGTCATGCTGTAGTTCATCAATGTCAGCTGGGAAGACTTTTGCATATAAGGCATAATCCGTTATGCCAAACCCCTCAAACTCCTGGGACTGGATGCCCCTCTTGGATACTAAAGCAGAGTCAATGAAATTGTGGGTGGCTCCACCATCGATCAAAATCGTGACTCTCTATTCTCCAATGATACCTCTAACACAAAAAGTGTTGAACCTGGGAGTGGCTGATAAAGTGGCAATGTTTCCCCTCTGAGGTTGTTCTGGTGGTTGTTGAACCTGTGGCTGTGGTACTTGTGGCTATTGTACCTATGGAAGTTGTACCCGTGTCTGGTCCTCATCCTTCTCTTGTTCTGGCTCATCCTCCTCATCGCTATCCGATACCACCTCTATGTAGTGGACCTTACCTTTCCCCATACATCGATGTCTTGATTGCCATGGTTCTTTGCAATTGAAGCACAATTTCTTTCTTCACAGCTCGTTTCGGGTTTCTTCATCCAACCTATTGTTCTTGGATCCTCTCTTCTGAAAAGGTTTCTTGTCTTTACCCTTCTGCGAAATGAAAGGTTTGGATGGGTACCTATTCTTGGGTGCAACATCCTCCATATCCCGAGTGCGTGTGATAGCATCCTATAGAGTAACAGGCTTGAAAGCCTTGACCCATCCACGTAATGGATCAGACAATCCCTCTATAAATAACATGATAATTCTAGCCTCTGAAATATCAGTCACCGTAACTGCCAACCTCTAGAACTTTATGATGTAGGCATCTGGAGTCCCTATCTGTTTTAGCTGAGCGAGCTCTCTGAAGTGTACTTCCGGATCCTTCTTGTCGAATCGTTTATCAATCTCTGAGTGAAGTCCAGATAGGAAGTGATGCTCGCATGTCCTAAGGTGACCAATCCATGGTACCACCACTCATGTGCTTCCCCCTCTAGATGTAGAGTGACACACTTGATGGCTTATGTTTCCCTCATGGGGTTGAGTTGGAAATAAGTATCGATCTTCTGGACCCATGCTCTTTTCGTGCATTTGTTGGAACCATCAAACGAAGGGATATTCAGTTTTCCTATCTTCCACTGCAAGTCAAAGTTTTGTTGCATCCGACCAAAGTCTCTAGGTTTGTTTTGATATTTAATATTGCAGAACTCCTGGAAAGACATGTTGGCATGAAAATCTGTACCCAGACCCCTGTACTCTGCTAAGTAATCAGTGAAGGTGTCTCCTGGTACCAGTTTCCCTTGTTGTACCACTGGCTAATTAGTCAAGAACTGTGACAATGTTGGTTTAGTAGTAGTTTTTTTGCTGACCCCTGTATTGGGTGGCAAAGGAATATTTGTGTTGCTCCCTTCCGCATGATTCCCATTCCGACCATTGGAACACTGCACCATTGTTATTCCTCCCTTGTGAATTTACTAGCAACTTCGTCATTAGGTCAACTAGTTGTTGCTGCCCTCTAGCCAGATCATTCAAAATGTTTAAGGTGATATCGTTTCTTAGTGGTTCCTTGTTTGGTTCACCCCTGCTACCTCCAAATAACCCATGCTCACTACCCCCAAGAGGATCATTTCTATCCCTCATCTCTTCACTCACAAACTCTGGTTGCTCCTTTTCTTCTTCTTTAAAAAATCTTCTTCCTCTGATTCAATTTACCCTTCCCTATATTCTGATAGGAAAATGCGTCTAAGTTCACCTGGTCTTCTCCTCATGTATGTGGGTTGTCTTGGACCTTCCAGATTCATAAAATTCTCATCAAATCACAGGCTGGAAGGAAATAAGTCTCTGATACCACTGTAAAGACCCTAACCAAGGTGGATTGCCTTTATTTCAACCAACATAACGTTGTGCCAAGAATGTCTTTTATCTCTTGAGAATTTTGCACTCTGCTGCTACTCAATTGACAACCTGCTCTTAATGGTCCTCTAGCAATCTTAAGCGAACCTTTGTTTACAAACTCTAGCCCAAACTCGGTTTGTACTGAGTTGATTATTTGCTTGGTCAAATGGGATTAACTTGAATATTGTTGGCTGTAAATTCAATCTGTGCTTTAATTATTCTGAGAACCCCTATGCAAGCCATTCCCTTCATAAAAAATTGACAAAATATTAATAAACGCTCAAATTCTGAAAAATGCAGCATAAAGCACCAAATAACCTAGCTAGGAATATAACTTACCAACATTCAACAAGAAGTGAGCAAAGAAGAACCTGTTGCTGCCTAATTCACACTTTAAGACACAAGAAAGTCACAACCTGCTATGTGTGTCCTTGGGGGCAAGTGAGAGCTGGGGACCACTGTCACCACAGTCCACAACTCCTCCGTTTAGGCAAGATCCCAACAGAGCCAAGGGGGGTAGTCCCTACAGGAAAGCTAAGTTCCAGATTTATTAATTAATTGCAAATTAATTAAAGGGATCTTTTATTAAGATTATGAGGCTAAGCCTTTATATTATCTAAGGAATGATAAGCAGCATGCAAATGCAAAGACTTCCTTTTAATGACAAGCAGACCTTGAGATAAATAAAGACCAGTGCCTATTACAAATGGAGTCTAAAATTATAACTTTACAGATTTACAACTGAAATTGAAATGTAAGTTAATTAAACCACAGTTTAGGTGTTATGCCAATCAAAATAGGTTACAATATGGACAAATTGAATATTATAAACAATGTAAACAATATGATGAATAAGCAGTTAAGCAGTATTAACAATATTCACATATTACTAAACAATGAATTAAAGATGCCACCACAAGAGTTTGCGAAACTGAAATGAAATGCTTGTAACTAAAAAGTGAAGAGCTTGCAAAAATAAAAGTGCTTGCAATGAAAACCTTGAACAGCAAGGTGATAGCAATGACCTGTGTTTGTGGGACGTTTTGCAATGTCTCTTGGTTTATTTTAGTAAATTTTATTAGAGTTTTTCTTCTTGAAGTTAGTTTTAGAACCGGTGGTGTGACTACCCCGATCTAGTACTTGTCCAGTCAAAGAGGGAATGCTGTTGCGCTCAACAAAGTGGGAGCAAAGCCCACCCGTAGCTCATAGGTCAAACCCCAATGCCCCGGTGCTCAACAAGGAGGACGTCAAAGCGCCTAGAGACCCCCCACGGTCTACTACCCCTTCTAGCTTCCTGAGGTCACTGTTTTTAGTTGGCAGGAAAAATGGCTAGATGGATGCCTATTAAACTAAGACTCCTTTATCCCCTGTCGTATCTCGCGAGTACCTCGAAGGGTGATAACTGAGTAGAGGAGCAGGAAATAGAGAAGCTTTTGTTGGTTAATTTTAGGGGTTAATTTTAAGTCTTGGTGGTTAAGATGCAATGTAAATTTTAAGTTATCAACAAGATCACCAGGCGATATCCCTTATGGGAGGTGCTGGTATTCGATCTTGGACTGAAAATTTAAATGTGAAGATTGTAGCAGAAAAACTAAAGTGTTGCTTTAATTACCTAAGCCCCCACTTCTCCTGCTTTTCATATCCAACTTGAAGTCCCTAAAGGGAGATGACAAGTGGATAGAGGATACACAGGGTAGATGGGTTGTATGGTTACTCTTTAACAGAAAATAAAATTGCTGAAACTTGAAGGAAACTGTAACTAACTAAAGCAAAGCCTAACCGCACAGCAATCTCTGTGACAGAGATGGTGATCTGTCACAGAGATGGGTGGGAAACAGAAGTAAAAGAGACTAAACTAACCTCACTTCAATCTCTGTTACAGAGATGGTGGTCTGTAACAAAGATTGGTGGGTGAACAGAAATAACTTGAAAGGGAAAATACAACTAGCTAAAAACAATAAACTAACCTCACTTCAATCTTTGTGACAGAGATGGTGGTCTGTCACAAAGATAGGTGGGTAAACAGAAAACTTGCATAAACAGAAATCTAAGCAACTAGTATTCTACTTCCTACTCTACTTCCTAATCTATTTACATATAGATTACAGGTGCTTTATAAATTTTACAGAATACCCCAAGAGAACTTTTCGTTGGGGTTTACAAATATCAGAAAAAGATGAGAGAAAGGTGAGGGTTTGAACCCCTTTTGGAACTGTTTGAAGGTTGAGGTATTTTTGGGCCAATTTGGGCAGCACCTCCCCTTCACCTGTGTAAAACCTGTCACAAACCAGCAAGCTATGTTCGTTGGAAATCACAGTAAACACTAAAGAAATTATTAGAAAAATTAGTACCAAAAAAATCACTAATTTACAGCAAAAATCTGAGTGTAAAAATAACAAAAATATAATGTTTAGAGGGTTGAAAACTGAGTTTCCAGCCACCTAAATGATACTAAAACAGTGGATCTAAAGTATTTAACTAATATACTAAGGGTTGGGGCTTTAAAACCAAGGTTTTTATCACTATACAGTGATAAAAACTGAGTTTCAAAACCCTTGTGAACAAAAGTGCGAAAATGAAAAACAGAGTTTTAATCAATGGAGAAAGTGTTCATTTGTTCTAGATCCCTGCAAATACACTTATAAGAGCTGCAAAATGTAAGCAAAGAGGTGAGCACATAAATAAACCCTACAAAATACTTTGTAGAATCTTACTAATCTACTCACAAATGCAGATAGAAATACTTCTACCTACAAGTCTCTCCACAAAATACTTTGTGGAGAGCTATCTAAGCTAATACAAATGCAACTAAAACAAATACAAAGCAGGTTACCTTACAAAGAAGCATGCAATGTAGAAAAGAGCCACCCAAAATCCCTCCAAAGATTACTTGTATTAAGCCCAACTAGGGCAAGAACATTACAATAGCAAAAAGAATATGAGAGAAGGGTGGGGAAATATTCCGGCAGCATAACAATAGCATGAGAGATCATGTTTAATGAGGGAGTGAGACCCTCATTATATAGTTGAGGAAGACCCCAACCCCTTGAAGATCAATGGCCAAGATTAGATCTGGATCTAGGTTAAATCTCCACCACTAGATCTAGGTATTTGACTTTTATTTACTCTCAACCAATCTACACCCTTAGATTGCTTCTTGATCAATGGCTTGGGTGCTTGATCCATGTCAAACCAATATACACCCTTAGATCTAGGTATTTGACCAAAAACTCACCTTAGATCTGCTTTTAGGGTTTTAAAATGGGCCCAAGGTAGGCGCCCCCCTCCAAATTTGGTGGCTTCCTCCAAGTATGGCGTCCTTTACCAAGTTTAGCGCCTCCTCTATCTTCATGTGTGGCGCCCTTTTAAATGGTAGCGCCCCTCTATTAAACCTTGACGCCCCACTAAATGTGGTGGCGCCCTCTACATATGGGGGCGTCTTCTCCATTGTGGCGCCTCCTCTAGACCAAGCTAGCATCCCCATTTATAAGTGACGCCTTCATTATATAGTGACGTCTTCATTTTTATGTGGGCGTCCTCTAGATATAGCGCCCCACTACTTTGTGTAGCGCCCACCAAATTTAGCTAGAGGTCCTCCATATTGTAGCGCCCTTTCTTCATTTGGTGGAGTTTCTTCTATATGGTAGCGCCCCACTCTATATGGAGAGGTTTGGACCACTTAAGTCCTCTAAACTTGGCTTTGACCTTTAGCCATTTCTCCAAGATTAATTTTTAACCTTTAGACTTAGGCTAAAATTACATTTCTCCGTAGATTTAATTTTTCAAATTAATATTTTTAAATTTTTCCAACTTTGACTTGGGAAAAATTAAAAATAAACTTGAAAAAATTATATCTTGGCCATGGGGGGGGGTGGAAAAATTTTGGAATAAATTTTCCTAGGCTTAGGAACCCCCAAACAAAATTACCATGGCGTTATTTGATTTTTTCTTTCAAAATCAAATAATATGAATTTTTAACTTAGGGAAATTAATTAATTCCCTAGGAAAAATAGACCCCTCCTGACCAAAATTGGTCTATCTCTTCAACCACTTGTTAGAAAGACATGGGACTCGAAGCAGTGGCTTAGGGGGTTTCATAGCAATTTTACCTTGCATTCATAGCCCCTATTACAAAATGCCATGCTTGAGCAATTACATTATTACATCAAAATGAGTTAATTAACCACCAAGGGGTGAAGTTAATTAACTAGAAAAAATTAATAAAAATACAACAACATAACGAAACTCCGCAAGACTCTATACAAATGTCTAGCATGGTCATGAATAACATTTTGAAACCTTAGCCACCCCATGGACTTGACTGCTAGAACGCCCGTCACCACTTTGGAGGATTTTGAGTGAAAAAACCAAACCAATTAAAATCGTTTATACAACAAGATCAATTGGAAAGGGAAAAAACACTCGATGAGGGGACTTCCCTAACAACCAGTTCCATGGTGTGGCATCCATACCATATGACCCATACTAGAACATATAATTACATTAATTTTCCCACGCAGGGGAGTGGACATTTCGTTTTACAAAGGGGCAATTGCCCTGCAGAAGTGAAAAAATCCTCAGACTTTTCCAAGGTACAACTTGTACAACTATGTACATCTTCATGTACATGGAGTTGCCACCTAGTCGAAATAGGTGGGCAACAGAACCTTTAGGTCACACTTGTGCATGAGTCATTTCCACTTTTCTAGTATCAACCATGTGCATGTGCAAGAAGAATCCCTAGAACATCATTCCATTCACCTTCAAGCAAAAGAGATCATCCCAAGAGAAGTGCACATCACCAAAGAGACTCAAAGGGGAAGAGAAAAAGAAAAAGAATCATATTTTAACCCTTGTCTTATGATTTTACAATGAGGTGAGGTGATATATTTATATGATTTCATCCTAAACCTTTTTAATTTTTGAGCCTACAAGTCAACATTAAGTTATAATATTTTTAGCGTAAATTCCCCACAAGTTAGGGCAAAAGCCCTAAAATAGACATAAAATTGCAAATAAGACTAAAATATAGGCATCACTTGATGAAATAGTGAACCAAAGGGGGATGTCATGCCCCAACTAACCCTAGAATGATTATTGTCCCTCAACGCCCCCATTCCAACTTGTAGGCTCATTTGGTGGAAGGATGAATAGGCTAGAGATACTAGACGAGGGGTTTCTTAGTACTAAAAATAGGTCCACATGGGTGAAGGAGGTGTGCTAAATAGGGGACAACATCCCTTTACAAAACGTAATCACCTCGGCATAACAAAAACCAAGTTGGTCATGTGCCCCAGTGTGTCACCCCTAGAAGCCTAGACACCAACCCATGGGCCTAAAGCCCTACATGGTGGGGACATCATACCGAAGGGGCAGTTAGTTGTGCCACAAAGACAAGTACTTCTAAGAGAGAAACTAAGGGAGCCTACCATAACTAATCCAAGGGGACAACAACCCCCAATCCAAATATCCATACAATATAACCCACTTTGGCCTTTACAATAAAAAATTTAGACCCTCAGGTCTTGGTCTACCCCTACTTGCAGCTTGAGTTAATTTCGTGTATAAAATATAAACCCGTTCCCTCTCTCTCGGTTTAGTACTTGGCCTTTTTCCACTTATCTATCTCATCCATCTGTTTTAAAATTTTTTTGACTTGGACCTGATTGCTGAACCTGAGGACCTCTCCCTCTATGACCTCTTTGAATGGATGGCCTCCATGTTTTCCCCTAGTGTCTTGTCTCTAGAGTGTGTGGCAAAGTCTATACACCCGCTGATTTTTTTCTGCTTGTGCGGTAAGGTAGGCCTAGTCACCGGAAGTGTATCCCCTAGATTCAAAACAGGTGCTCCAATCTTTGAAATTAGTTAATGGCTGGAAGGGTACGTAATCCTCCTTTGTATGGGGTTAAGCCTACTTTCCCTTAAAAAATGCATTTCTATGGAAACTTTGCCAAGGCTATGAATGCTCCCTAGTAGTGGAGCTAAGGCCGTGGCATAAATGGGGCCCAGAAGGCTATCTAAGTCCTGTACCTTTTAGCCATTAACTAACTAAAGGAAATGCGAAAATGAAATATCCTTCAAAGAAATATGAAAAATGAAAGTCAAATGTGAAATGCAAAGTTATAAAGTTGTGAAATAAATGGGGAGCTTGCTTGAATCAAAAGAGTTCCTTCTAAGCACTTCATCTAATTGTGAGAAACCTTGCTTTCCTAGTGTTCATCACTCCAACAAATGTCACAAAGAGCTCCTGAAATCCCTTTCTCTCTAAAGGAAAATCAAGTCTTTACTAAAGTCAACCCTCACTTTGACCAAAGCCTACGACTATCATTTACTCCACTTCACCCAGGAGAGGGAGGATTGATCTATACATTGCATTTATAATTAATTTGAGTAGGGGTATGTATATAAAACCAGTTGCTCTTGTCCTATAATGTATTGGGTAATTGTCTTACTCTCGTTTTTTGAGTTGATCACCATTATATTAGCATAACTTAGCATTTAGTCGTTTATCAATATTTGTCATGATAAATGCACTAACATCTCTTGCACGCATCAAACATGTTTATTTAATTGTCTTGAGCTATGGTCAAATTTTGACCAACGTTTAACTTCTTTATTTGGTCAAACCTCGGTTTAACCTGGTCAATGGGTCAAGTCAAGAACGAGATCTCACTAAGGTTCATCAGTGATCATATTTTCTCCATTGGATCCCAATTGAACCCTTCCAAGTATCAGTTGTGGATTAATAGGCTTAATTAATTATTTTTGTAAGGTTTGTGAAAAATAATTAATCCTGTTTTATAAAAATATTTGGAGATTACTTCACAAAGACTATATCAGATTAGCTATGGGCATATGAGTAGTGAGTCTTATACTTTTTTATGTCTACAGATCCATCCGTGCAATTAGTTTTCCATTCCGAGCAATGGAAATTCCAGATTTGAGCATGGATTATTATTATTTTCCAACTGAAAATTAAAAATTATAAGATGACCAAGGTTTTAGATGTATGATTTAGGACTAGTGAATGGTGAAATATGACTTGGGTTTTGATGTGATATTCCTTAGACACTTTTGGCCACTTTTCCTAGCATCTCATCATGTTATTATTTGGCATGTGTTTTTCCTCCATAGTGGGACGGATTCTCCCTAAGGGGGCGACTTTCTCTTGTTGTGACTTATATATTGAGCTAGGATGTGATGTAAAAGTGGATTATGTTCACTTAGCGGTGAATTGAGCCCCCTAGGATATTATTTGATGTTTCTCTCATGTGTTTTGAGCATTGTATCTTGGGCATTGGAGGTAATTCGCCCCTCTCCACTAGATAAACAATTCCATCTTAGATAAAAAGATAAAATGAGATTAAATCTCATCCATTGATCTTATTATTGTATCTTTTAATCATAGTCATCCACATAGGATTGGTTAGGGATTTTTTTCCTCTAAAGCTATATAAGAAAGTGACCTCCTCATTTGTAAGTGACTCTTGGCTCATTTCAGTAGCAATAATATAAAAAATTGTTGTGGTGCAAATTCCTCAATGTGTCTTGGATGAAATGGATCGATTTTCTTTCTTGTTGAGCCTCTTCTACTACTAGATCTCGATTCTCTCTCGCCTTGGATATTTTCATTGTGATTTTACTTACAAGGAGGGCAACTTCATCTAAGGTGGCTAGGGCAATTCTCTCTTTGTGACAAGCGGTTTTATTTGTGAATGGAATTGATTTCTTATTATTTCCCTTTGTATTCTATGTTAGTTCATTCGATTTGCAAAATAACAAGTTTGTCTTTTAGTTAATGTGATCAACCTCTCTAATTGTTTTCTTGTTTGTTTTGTAGGTTGGATTTCACTGGATCTACAACTGCGACTTGGTTAGAGACAAAGCTAAGATCTATTTGGTGATGTTGGGAAAAGAGAACGAACTCCATTTATTTCTCCAGATCAAGGTAGGTACCCAAACTTTGATACAAATACTCTGAAAACCATGTCACTCAAAATTTAAAATTTATCTTTCAAAATTTGTGTGTGAATGCATGCTTTGTTTGATAGGTTGATTCTTTTCTTGGGTAATTTTTATTTTACATTCAGAACAAGTCTATGGCCTTAGCTGTTAGAGTTAGAAATTTTTAACAAAAAATAAAAAGAAACAAAAAATAATTTAATGCAAATTTAAAATTAAAAAAAAAATATTGGAATAAAAAAATAAAACCAGTTCAGCACTAGCAAACAATAAAACAACAACAGTAATAAAACTTGGAAATAAAATAAGATCTGATAATTTAGTTTAGGGTAGAGAACCTTCCTTATACTCAGAGTTAACTGCCAAATAAGATCGTGCCTCTCAGATATTAGTCACTAAATGGAACACCTCTTTCGTGAGGGTATGCACATACCTGAGAGAGAGAGAGATAAAGTATTGGAGAATAGAGTTAGACAGGTACAACATTAGGTACAATGGCTAAATAAGGGTACGACACATCCAATTGGCTCAACCAACGGTTAGTAGCCTTAGGACAAACTTCAACAGCAGATGGCACCTCATATTAGTCCTTAACAAGAAGCGACACCTCAGGTCAAACCTTAACAAGCAACGACACCCTCCCAACAGACTTCAACAAGCAGTGGCTGCCCCCGGAAGTCAATGCAGGTCCAAAATAGACCTCTACCACCAAACGTTAGCCTCACAAAAGGCCTCAACAAGCAGCGACTGCCACAGGAAATTATTATAGCCCCAAAACTAACCCTAGACACCAAGCGACAACCCCAGAAAAGACCCTAATAGTAGACACATCATTTTGTGGGAATATAATAAACCCACTTCATAACTTAGGATAACATATTTAATCAGTTTTGATTAATTTCCCACCCACTAGCCTAGATAGTTGGCATCCACTTGCACCACATGGGCAACACTTGCCATATATACCCCGGGAGCGCTTTAATCCTGATTCTGGTTTGATCTTGTATACTTTATTGACTGCCAAAATTAGTAACTATGTTTTCTTGCAGATTCTCCCTTTTACTGCTTTGTTCCATCTTTTTAGTGTATAAGGTAAAGCTAGTCAACTAGGAAACTGCTATCTTTTGTTTCCAACCCATCCTCCATGATTTTCTCTCCATATTCCAATTTTAGCATGTTGTTCCATCATATATAACAACTCACTAATGCTTTTCCTAATTCGTGAGGTCCTTGACTGATTTGGGAAGTGCTTTAGCCACCTATGGGGGTTTATCATATTTAGTAAGTCTATCTTTCTGAGCTTGATGAGTTGTCTCCAATACAACTCGATTTTACCTATGAGGGATGTACTATTTATGTACACTATTATTCATCATTATTCAATGGAAGGATACACTCCTATATTCATCTGTTCATTCATGTGATTTAGTCTCTATTCTTCTCTTTATTTTTTCCTGTGTATGCTTGTGAGAATTATTTTAGTAGCAAGATCTATTTCTAGTGATTCCTCTTAGCATTAGAGCTGCTATTTCTGTATGGTAACAAAGCACTCCTACATGGTATCAGAGCGCAAGGTTGTTCAAGTTCAACAAAGTTTAGGAGATATCTGTTCTCTCCATCAGAGCGTATCCATCTCCTATCCCTCTCTGAAGAAGAGCTCATTTTAAGATTTTTCTCCTAGTTTTATTTGTGTAGGTTGCAAAGAGTTTCTTCTTGAGTGCATCAACATCTCAGTATGGATTCTTCTTCAGCTATGATCATGAATCCCTTCAACTAACACGAATTAAAAGCAAAAATTGGCACTCTATTGCATTGTAAGAGACTCTATAGAGTTTCTATGGCTTTAGAAAATGAACCAAACTCTGTGGTTGAGAAAGCTAAGTGGCATAATAGGTTGGATGAAGTCTATGGATTGCTTTTCCTCTCTATTTCTCCTGATCTACTCTTTCATCTAGATGGTTTGACCACCCCAAACCAAGTATGGACCAAACTTGAGTCTCTCTTTGGAGTTCAAGATAAGTTAAGAGCGCGTCAGTTGGAGATTGAGTTATTCTCAACGAGTCCAAGCAGTTGTGATTCTATTGAGGGTTTCTTCACCAAATTCAAGTCACTTGTTCTAATGCTCATGCAATGTGGGATTGAGAAGAAGGATGATCAATTAATCCTTTCCATTCTATCAAAATTGGGTCCACAATACTCAGTTTTTGTGTCTACTTTTCATGCTACTAGGCTTGTTGTTTCTAACTGGAAAATGACTTTGTTGTGTACTTTCTTTGATTCACTAACCAAGGAGAAAGATAAATTGATCCAGATGGATGCTCTTAAATCTTCCAAGGGCAAGGATCATGGTTCAAGGAAGCAAGAATGCAACATCAAAAGAAAAACAAATTGTGAAAGAAAAGAAGCCAAAGTCAGAAATTGAAGATGAAGGTTCAAAGCCTACTAATGAAGATTCAATGAAGAAAGTTAAGAAGAAAGGGAGCACATCCAAGTGCTCTTATTGCAGCAAAGGATTTCATCCAGAGAAGAAATGTTTAAAGAAGAAGATAGACATCATGTCTCAGCTTCTTGAGAAGAACAACATCGAAGTTCCAGATGAGTTAGAGAAGCTCGTTGATTCTTCAGAACATTGTCATAGTGCACAGTTCCAAGGTGATATAAACTATGCCTTGAGTGCCAGAGTTAAATCATTTTTTCATGTCTGTTATCCGCTAAGTTGTACTTAGGGGATTTTTCAAGTGAGCCACCAAGGATCGGAACAAATCACTTGTTCTTACTCAGTGCTCGGAAGTTTCGTGGTTTCATTAGGGCCAGCTGTGGCCTCTTTTGGATGTTCACACTCTTTCGAGGGAATTGTAATAAATGAGATAACATGAGGTTCTCTTATATAAAAGGTTTGGCCTTCTTAGACTTGGTCATCAAGGTCATCATCCTTGAGTATTTTTTCCCTTGTTAATTATATGACATTGTTTTAAGTGACATAATTTTCAACTTTTTCACTCAAAATCCTCTAAAGTCGGGATGGTGAGTTTGGTAATTTTTTTCTTAGAAAGGTTATTAAAGACTAGGGTCTATGTATTATACGATGCTAGTCATATGTCCAAAGTTTCGTAAACATCCGATAAGTTCCCCCTAGGATTTTTTAATTTTTAGTTTTTTGATAAAATCATTGATAGGGTGTATTTTAATTGTAATATTTCAAAAGCTCATAAAATTGAGCATAGGGATCCAATTTGGTCATGGGGATGCTCATTTTTGGAGCCAGAGACCTAACTTAACCCTTGAACCCACTTTTGAGAGTCAAATTAGTAATTTTCAATTATTAATTTGGATTTTCTCTCCAAAATGGCTCAGAAGGTCAAATAAATAGAAACATAGGAGAAAACCCCAATCCTAAATCAAAGGCAGCTTGTCTAGGACTTGTCTTTGAGGAGGCAGGTTGGTTGAGGGTCTTGTCTAGGGCATTTATGAGCCTAGAGAATAGCTCCAACCTTCTCTCTAAGGTGTCAGACAACTCTCCACTAAAGGGGAGCGCATTCTCCTCAAGGAGGGCGCAATCCCTCATGTGGTTGAGGTAGTTTGGAGAGGTGGAGGACTCCTGAGACATGTGGCTCACCTCCTGTGAGGTGGTATCCCTTCATCCCAACACTCAGGCCTTCCTCCCATGCATTTCTCAACCTCCTAAACCTCCTCTCCACTTGGCAAATGCGCCCCCTTGGGATTTGAGCTCTTCTGTGGCTATAAAAACAAGGTTCTCCTCCTTTGTATTGATGGATGCAGAGACCTCTGTCATTTTGTATTGTTGCTATATTGATGAATAAAATTGCAGACTTTGGAGGATCACTCTGTGTTATGAGAGAATTGCTTGCAAATATTTGAGGTGACATTGTTAAATTTCTGAGTTTCTTCTTTCTGTTTAAATTGCTATTAGATTTAGCTTAGAAGGTCATCCTAAGACACATAGAGTAGGCATTTACGGCTGTAACTTGCTTACCAGTATTTTGATTTCAAGAGATAGGAGAGTAGTTGTTCATATTCAGTTGTATTTCAACTCTTTCTCATTTCATGTTTTTGAGTACACTAGACTAACTTTTTATGCAGGGGTTTCTCATAAGTTGGTTTTGTAGGTTACATTATCAAAGGCCCGAGTTGAACTCAGTTGTATTTTCTTCCTCTTTGCCAATCTTTCAAGTTTTATCTTATTGCTACAGGGCCTCCAAAGTTTTCATAAGAAGATCAAGCGAGGCTTCAAGTTGCTTTCCATCTTCTCAAACCAATTCTCTCTCCTCTTTCTGGTTACATAGTTTGAATATGCAAATTTCATGGATTTGATTTAAAAGTCTAATAATTTCAATCTACTTATTTAGCATATTAGATAATTTAGATTTCGAAGTGCTTAAAAAGAATCATCTTTTGCTGAATCTAAAGTTGTCATTTCGGTGCTTTAAAAACTAGTAAATTTTTCCAATCTTTTGCAAGTACTGAAATTAGTTTTAGTTTTTATCTTTTACTCATTCATTCCATCGTATTTTAATAATTTAGCTCATTGTTTTTTAGCAGGTCCAAAGAAAAAGAGGAGGAATCTCTGCTCAAAATCCTTGTTTTGGGTCTCCCGGGACATCAAAAAACCCTTAGTTTACCCCTCTTCTTCATTCCCCTTCACTCCATAAAGTTGTATAAATCTTTAGACCTGTTTTATGGGATCTAAGACATTTTTTAATTTCATTTTTATGATATTGTAATCATAAGTAATAAAGAAAGCAAGTGGGATACACAACGCCCACACTTCATTTCCCTAGGGGGGATTGGTAGTGTCTCTTTCGTCGCTTGAATTTTTCTAACAATCACACGCACACAATCCGCTTTCTTTGAAGGTTGTTTTAGTTAGTTATTTCTTTTTCATTTCCATCTTTTAATTTGTTTAAATAATTTTGTTCCCTCGCTCATTGCCACGAAGTATGCTCTCTCCACCAACCAAAGGCTTCTTGTCGATTATTGGTAAATGATAAGTGACACATAGCTTGTGGATTCTTTTAGGCTTTAGTTTTTATTTTGCTGACACAATATTTTTGCTTCAGTATACAATTGGAACAAAAAAATTTCCATTCCGGTGTATGCTCGTGCCCATCACAGGTTCGCCTTGAGCTTTGGGATAACCAAAAGCAGGAATGCACACTGATCAATTCTTCACATCTAAATAACTAATTTATAGTAATAAAATTAACAACCTTCTAAACATTGTGAAGATCCGGCGCAACGTCTTTTGACATTATTGGGCAAATTTCTCAAAGGAAGCGGGAACTACTGAATAGTTACCTCGAGATACAGTTAGGCTACACCCTTCTTGGTGTAGTGTTGAACACCTTCTCAGAAACTCCGATTCAACCCACATTTCCAAATGAGGAACCAATTTTGTCATCTCTCCGAACATATTCTCAGCACTTCATAAGTATATCGAGAATTCCTCTTCCCTTAAATCAACTCATCTTTAATAATTAAAACTGACCAAGACACATTGCAAAACATTTCCTTTTCAACAACATTTTTTACTCCATTTGGCACTGATCTGAGTACACAACAATCTTATTTTCATTTGATTATCAGTTTTGTCAATATTAATCTTTATATTCTCTTGTTATATTCTTTTGAATGCTTAAACAATTTTGCATCAGTCTTGCGACATAATTATTTACCAAAAAATCCTAAAACAACTTAATTTCGTCATTAACAACTAAAATATAAAGAGCCCTTAGTTGAACTCTTTCCTAGGTACCACCCTTGGGTTCGTTAGGAGTTTGGCCTAAATGGAGGAGTCAAGATCAAGTGACAGTACTTGACTTGAGACTTGCCCCTAAGGACACACCTAGCAACTTGAAGATTTCTGCTGCGCTTAACCCCCAGGTGTGTGAAAAGCGGCAACAGTCTCTAATATAGATTCATTTTCTGATATATCAGAATCAGAAATATCAGATCCTTTCTTTGATAATCCACCTACCAGTCTCCTAGATTCATCTCTCAATAATTGTGATTATTCACTAGACACTGACTTGTCTTTAAGCAACTCTTTCTCACTTTATAATTATGATTTAGAAGCATATTTGCAGGCCGATATACATGTCATGCCACCATCCATACCATCTACCATACCTTTGAATACTCCGAAGACTATACAAATCCCAAGTTCACTAGTTGATTCCTCATTGATCTCTTATCTCATCTGTTAATCTAAACCAACATGGGCCCTTGGATTAGATGGCCATTTAGTTATTCCTATTATTTTTATTAAAGGCAAAGTTCATGTGAAGAGGCATTCAATTCAAGAATTTTTTTGATAGAGCATTCGACTTCTTGAGATGAGGAGCAGGACACAACAGTGAGAGGAGAAGATTGGGCACACATTCTAAGACGATCGTACAACAAGTTTTTCACGGCATAAATCCCAAGAAAAGTCAGGGCACACAGTTCAAGGCACAACACAACATCATTAAATTGTTGAGGTTGTACAGCTATGGCATGAATTCCTAGGAAAAAATTTTGGGCACGATTTTCTAGGCAATGGGCATGACATTCGAGGTAGTGAGTGATAATTACAGTGGGCATGGAATTCTAGAAGAAGGAAGCAGTTCTTGGCATAGAAATTGAGGATCGCACAGTCCTATACAGACAATCCATAAGCTGCAAGTTTGGCACAATTTTTGAGGTGTGGTTGCATGCAATTCAAGGAAGCCTATACACTATTTTCAAGACGCCTACTAGTTTTTAACTAGTTGAGATAAGTTGCATCTTGTCTTGGTTAAATTGTTGTACATTTGAATTAAGAAAAAATAAAATCCTCTCTCTCAAAAACAGGTTTTTCCCTTATGGGTTTTGCTTGGGCAAATTGCCAAAAATATTTGTGTCTGAATTATTTTCATGGTGTGCACCTTGTTAATATTCTGCCTGTAAAACTTGAAGTTCATCTTGTGTTTCAATTTAATTTATTGTTTATGAGATGAGAAATAACTCAGTTGCAACATTAAAATTCTTGGGTTGGGCATTAATGATTAAACAATTAAAATTTCAGACTTGAAACCAGGTTGGGATTGAATCTTAAAAACTTTCATGGTATCAGAGCTTGGGGGTAGAATTGAGAAGTGAATTTTCCAGACTATCAGTGGGTCTTCGTTTGTTTAGTGAGCAGAGAGTTTTTGGACTTTGAACCTACAGTGAGATGGACACTGGGTTAAGGTTGGAAGATAGGCTAGATGGAGCAAGAAATTTTGTTCCATGGAAGGCTACACTAGTGCTTATATTGGAGGAAAAATAAATTGTGGGATGAAGTGGTACATAACGCACAGGCTAATCCAATTCAAGTTCCCGCATCCACCGACGCACAAGCACTAGCAACCTTCAACAAAAAAGACATCAAGGCTAGAAGGATCATTCTTGATGCGGTTATGGATCATGTAATTCCACACATTTCAGGTAAAGACCGTGCATATAAGATGTGGGATGCCTTGACCAGTTTATACCAGAGCTCTAATGAGAACCAAAAGATGGTCTTGAGGGAGAAGCTGAAGAGTATTAAGATGGCAAAAGCTGAGAGAGTGGTATCCTACCTTACTAGGATATTTCAGGTGAAAAACAAGCTTGCAGTAGTTGGGGAGGTTGTTCCTAGAAGTGAGCTGGTGCATACAACTATGAATGGCGTGGCCAAGCCATGGGATGTTTTTGTGGAGGCTACAGTTGCCAAGGAGAACTTTCCTTCTTGTGATCAACTTTGGGATGATTTTGTGCAAGAGGAGACCAGGAGAGGTCTTGTGCAGGGGAGCTCTTCCAACAGTAAGGAGGATGGGGAAAATGTGGCCTTGATAGACAAGGGCAAGAAGAAGTCCAAGAAGGGCCCCAAGCATGGTGGGGCTAAAAAGCAGCAGTAGCAGTAGGGTGGACACAAGGATTTGAGCAAATTCAAGTGCTTTGCTTGCTAAGGATTTGGGAACTATGCCTCACAGTGCCAAAACAAGAAGAAGAAGAAGTAGCAGACCGCAATTTCAACAAAGATTAAGGAGTATGCAGCTAGATTCGAGATACAATTTTCTTTCTACGATGAGCATGTTGAGAAAGCTTCTATTACCAACGCTGATATGGAGGATGAGAAGGAGTATTCCTTGTTGATTGGCTATTCTTTGAGTGCATCAATCACTAGCACTTGGTATATTGACAGTGGATCCTCGAGCCACATGACATGTGCTTGGGAGATGTTTTTTGAGCTTTCACAAACAGGCATGGATGTTGAGGTAGTGTTGGGGGATGACACAGTTGTCAGAGCAGTTGGATGTGGGACCGTTACCTTTCAGAGGGAGTCTATCAGTCCCATGACTTTAAGAGATGTATTGTTTGAACTTTGTCCCTAGGCTGAATAAGGCATTGATATTAGATTCCACGATCAAGGATAGAGGACTTGGGGTAAATTTCCTGGATGGACATGTGCATGTTTTCCCCAAGACTATAGGACCATCTGCTTCTTTCGCTATTGGAGTCAGATATGGGAAGTTATTTAAGCTCGTATTTAAGCTTCAACATGCTTTGGCACATAGAAGTAGCAGTGATCTTTGTGAGTTGTGGCATCATAGGATAGCTCATCTTCATCATTCAGCTTCGAGGATGTTGAGGGACATGGTTACAAATATGCCAGAGTTTAGCACAGAGCATAGTGATGTGTCCAGAGGGTATGCTTTGGGAAAGTACACCAAGATTGCTTTTCCAAGCAGTGATAGCAGGACATCAAGAGTGCTTGATTTGATATTAGATTTGTGCGGTGCGATGTCATCTATTTCCTTGAGATATTTTGAGTACAATGTGACATTCATCAATGACTATCCCAAGAAGACCTAGATCTACTTCATGAGGAGCAAGAAATATGAGGTCTTACAGAGGTTCCAAGAGTTTAAAGCTCTTGTGGAGAACCAGACTAGGAGGAGGATTCACTCAAATCAGACAATGGGGATGAGTATACCTCCAAGGAGTTCGATGAGTTTTGCAGCCAGGAGGGCATATAGAGGCAGTTGACAGTTCCATACAATCCTGAGTAAAATGGAGTAGCAAAAAGGAAGAACCAAGCTATTGGGGGAGCAGTGAGACCCATGATACATGATAAAAATCTTCCTTTCTTCCTTTGGGCCTATTGTCACATATATAATAGTTGGGCTACCATTGTCCTTTAGCAAGCAATCCTTTGCACATTCTTGAGCTAGTTCTTTACTTTGAGATCAGTAGATGATGAGCTCCTAATTGATGATCATTCTTATGTCAATGGACCTAGACCCCACAGATGATTGGTTTCTTTCCATTATTAAGACTTATGCCCCCAGATTCGAAGACTGAGTCGACCAGTATATGTTTTTCAGAGCAGATATGGTGACAATACTCTTGATGTATAGTAGTAGTTTTCAATGCCCTTCAGATTGTTCAGATCAAATGTAGGTGTTATCACCAACCTTGTAGTTGCCTATGTGAGGTGGATCCAGGATGGATGGTAGAGGGACAAGCAACTAAGGAGGTGGAGCCAAAACTGCCTAGACTCCCAAATGGATGGTTGTCACGCCAATCGAGGCAGCCTTCAATTTATGTTATCTAAGCCCAAGACAACAAAGGGGTAGACCCAGATCTACTCCCGACAAGAGAGATCCAACTTAGACACCAGATCAGATCAACTGGACTTGAGGTATGTAAGGTGTAAGGTTGTGGAAACCCTAGATCTATGGATGATGTCACGAGGTGAGCCAAGGCTTTGGATCAGGGTTTAGGAAGTATGAGGTTCGATCCAAGTTGGAACACAGGTGACCTATAAGGTAAATACTAGATCTAGGGTCGAGGTACTAGCAACAGGTGAGGATATCCGCTGCCTTGGAAAACGTGATTAATGCGGGGAGGTCAAGGACAAGGTTGGGGCTATCTAGTACCGATGCATAGACTCGATGAAAGATATGACAGAATCAAAGTACCTGAGTGACCAGTAAAAATTAGATTATAGGAAAAGGAGGCCAAAAAGGGGGTAGCGCTAGGGTTGGAGATCAGTGCCTATCAGATCCAGGGCAATGGAGTCACTCTCTGCCCAGCGTTGGGGAAAACCCACCTGGGAAATAGCCCGATCTACAAACTCAAAAAGGTATTTGGCCCGAAAAATCAGATCATAGGAAAACCAGCAGCAGGATGGCTAGCGCTAGGGTTTGGGAGGTCAGTTTCTCAAATCTAGGGAAACAAGGAGACATCCAGCTCAGCGTTGAAGGATATTTGGTGAGATGATGACCCGATCTACAAACCCAAGTTGGTATTTTGCCGGAAAAATAAGATCTCAGAAAAAGTCAAAAAAATGGTGAGGAGCGCTAGGGTTTGGGAGGATAGTTTCTTAGATCTAGGGAAAACCAGTCACTTTCAGATCAGCGTTGAGGGTGATATGGTGAGGGGAAGACCCAATCAACAAAACCCAGCAGTGGTTTGTCCAGAGATCAAGCGGTCTAATTTTTAGTATTTTTTGTTTTTTTATTATTATGGAATTTTCAGTAAAATGAAGAAAAGCAAATGTCAATGGATTGAGATAAGGAATAAAGGGACTACCCTGCAACTCTTACCTGGAAAACCTTGTATATGCCTTGATGATGATGATCCTTGCTATCCCGATCAATTTGAGAAGCTTTGAGCAAGTTCTATGTCCAACGTTTTGCCCCAAGGAGTCAATGCACCCTCTCTCCTGCATAGCAAACGTCAACCGTATCAGATTTGTTGCTACATGAGAAAAAAAGCTAAATGCTACAAAAAAATAGCAAGAAGAAATCATAGATCGCAATGACACAAATGCAAACCCCCTGATAAAAAAACGAAGACAATCCAAGGGAGTTGAGGTCCCCTTGCAAAAACGCCCAAGTTGAAGTCGCCCTGCTGTAGACAAGACAAAGATTCCAAAAAATATAGATCTTGCAACAATTTCCCGAATGCTAGGAAGCAAAAGACTTTCCAATCACCATCTAAGAACACCAGATGCAAAGGAGATCCAAGAATTTCCATAAGAAAAATATTTTCTATTATTCAGATCCAAGAGCCAAAGACCCTTTACAAATGAGAAGCTCTCTCCTTTAAATAGGAACAAGAGAACCAAAATCCTAACCACTTTTCAAATGAGTGGCTAAGATTAAAAGATACAAATGTCTAATCAATGGTTGAGATGAACTCAACATATAATACATGGATCAATATAACAATATAATATAAAAGTGGACTAAATCACCCTAGGAGAGGGGATCCCACTCAACAAGAAATAAATGAAGCACATGGTGAGTCGATGGAGTGTTAACTAACTCCCTCTGGGTGTCCCCATGGCATAATAAAATAATCTAATAATTTTAAATCTATGAATTTGTGCCTCCTTGAGGAAATCATGAGCCTCCCAAAAGTCCCAAAAAATAATATAAAAATGCCCAAAAAATAGGTGGGCCCAATCTGGTGCTGCAACTACTAGAGAAGGTCTAGAGGCCATCACTCTCATCATCATGACTCATCCCATGCCATTTCCTTGCATCAGTAGCCATTTAATTATTTTTAATCTGCTTTGGGAAACGTGAACCTGCCAAAACAACCTCCTAGGGTACCTGCATTGTCCAACTGAGCCCAATAGGGTCTCTGGGAGCGGGGTACTATGGTACAATCAAGTGGCTTCACCCCTATGCCCCATACAACGCCATAGGAGATCCAATAAAAACATCTCCCTGCTCAAACACATCATCTAGTGAAGCAAAATTGTATCAGAAGGGTAAAATGAGCCTGATCATCTTTGCAAGTGCCTGGAACAAGAAAAAGTTGTCTCACTAGACTCAGAGAGTCCAAATCCATCTAGGGTATATACTCATACCCTTTCCAGGTCTCTGCCTAATCATCAACAATACCCAATAGACAAAATAATAACCTGTAAATGATCTGATAACCAATATAACTTAGGCTGGCATCCATATGCTGCAAGTGTTCAAAGGCTAAGACATGCTCTACAAATCATTTAAGTAACAATCATAACAAGTAGCAGTGACTTCACTGGCGGTTCATCAATCAAATACATACATACATACATACATATATATATATGGTTTCGTTTATTAATCATAACTCAGATCAGACTTTCAATACCATACTCACTTCATACTTGTAGTCAATTTGCTAGTGAAGGGTGAAGGCTAAAATTTACAAGGCTAGGACAAAGGATGACCACCAACTCAACATTGTGACACTTTGGATATGGAAAGGGAATACAAACTCTAGCCATATGTCAAACAAATAATAACAAAGGGGATGGCAGTGCCTCACAAATGGGTGAACTACTTCAGAGGAGCTTAGTCACCTTGACAAATGCTCACAATCCAACTCAATACAAGTAAGGCCAACAATGTTTAGATAGAACTTTTAGGAACCATTGTTTTTTGGGCTTTTGATTTTCCATAGCCTTGGTCTATGCACTTTTATGCGAACTTTTATTATTTTAGGCTTTGTATACATGTATGTTGAAAAACACTACTTTTCATGAATGTTTGAGATATTTCATTATAATATTTTTCAGAGCCAATTTCATTAGGCTAGTCTTTCATTCATGTATGTTGAAAAACACTACTTTTCATGATTGGGCTTTTTGCAAGATATTCATTTCATTTCCAGATACATTGTATTGATGGCAGCACTACTTGTTTCAGGTAAGAAAACACATCCTAGGTAAGTCAAAGCCAGGACACAAATAAACAGGGAGGTTTGTCCAACAAAGGCTCTAGCGAGGAAAGGTCCGCCATGCCACAAGTCAAGCAGTAGGTTGGGTTGAAACATAACTAGAAGGTAATGGATGGGTGGAGACAGTGAAAGATGAAACCAAAACTAGCAAGCCAAAAAATGGTGGGAATGACTACCTCTATTCTCCCTAAAGAGGGTAAAACCAATGAGTATAGATCAAGAACTTCCAAGTCCGAGTAGGGACATCAAATACATAATATAGATACATCCAAGTCCACATATTTATATGACCGCCAGATCATGACACTAAATACTAATACATGTCACAAAAATGAGTATAAGAGCAATGATAACCATAACACAATATATAAGCTGAGTCATAACCATGCAAATAATCCATTTGAACCATCATCTATCCAATGAGAAAACAATGATACAAATCTGGGCATCACAAACTGCTCTACAAATGACTAAATGACTACATTAGTCCTCAAATCTGAATGTCCTGAAACTCAGTCTTGGCATGGGAGAGTACAATAGTCCACTAGTAACATAATGATCCATCAAAACTGCTCATCTCAGCATCTCATATGTAGGAGATCTGGCTGAAAAAATGTACTGAATCTGAAAAATAGAATATGGTAGCGCGGCTACTATATATGTGATAACATCTGGCTCCAGCTGGGACAAGTGCTCTGCTGAAAAGAGCGCTTGAGAACCTCAGAATCTCAAGTCCTTGCACTCTGCTTCTCGCATCCTCGATCAATCCCTCCAGCTCTGCAACTGCTACCAAAAATGTCAACTACCTACAGCATGTCCAAAGCTATACCAAGCTCATAGACCGGTCGTCAAAACCATACGTGGACAATATAAAGTACTAAAACTGAAAATGCATGAAAACTGAAAAGCAGTAAATAAAACTGATCTATAACCATAACTTTTTAAGAAAAGTTTGATTTTTTATTATGCAGGAAAATAAACAAGAATCAAACTATAGTAAGAGCTTCAAAGGCGAGCTTCAGGCAAAGAGGCAAGATTCTACACTACAATCAGGAAGGCTTATTTAGGTCCTATCTACTCTATCCTATTAGGCAAGACAAGACTCACGCGATGGGTGGGAAGTAATGCTTTAGCAAAAGCCCGTTCACAGGAAGTTTAAATTCATCCCTGTCCAACGTTTCCAAATAAACTAATCCTTTTCCGGCTATGCTAGATACCCGATAAGGACCCATCCATAGTTTTTCCAACTTTCGATGTTTTCCCGGTTTCTCTTTTAGCTTATCCCATAGCAGGACTATGTCTCCTATTCCAAATTTTACATCTCTTGTTTTTTGATCAAAAGTCCTCTTAACTCTCTCTTGTTCAATAACCATTTTGTCAAATGCCATCCTTCTTACTTTGTCAAGTTCCACTAACTTATGAATTCTTGCCTGAAATGCTTCCTAGTCTGAAGTACATTGTTGCAACAATTCATATATTGGGATTTGCATATTAATTGGAAGTCTACAATCTTACCCATACACCAATTCGAAAGGAGCTTTTCCTGTGATTCTTTTTGCTGTCGTTCTATCAGCCCATAGTGCATATTTTAGTTTGTTATCCCAACTCCTCTTATTTTCTCCAACCATTCTTTTCAAAAGCTTAATCAAATTCTTGTTACTAGATTCAGCGAGACCATTACCCTGGGGACAATAGTTAGATGAATGAGATAATGTAATTCCATGATTCATGCAAAAAGTTGACATCTCTAGCTTGCTGAAAGCTTTAGCATTGTCAGTGGTTATCTTTATAGGACATCCATACCGTGAGACAATGCTTTCTTCTAGGAATTTGACGACTAACGTAGCTGTACACTTCTTAGTTGGTATAGCTTCAACCCATCGAGTGAATTAATCTCTGCAAGTCAAGATGTATTTATATCCATTACTTGAATTCTGATCAAAAGGCCTAATGAAATCCATACCCCATTGTTGAAAAGGAGTTTCCACTACCACGGGGTTCAACGGCAAGGCTTGTAGCCTGGGTTTTCCTGAGAAAAACTAACACTCTTGACAAGTTCTCACAAAAAGGTGCACATCCTTGAAGAGGGTTGGCCAATAGTATCATGCTCTCATAATCTTTGCGGCAGTTGTTCTAGGTGCATAATGTCGAGCACAGACACTCGCATGCATTTCCTTAATGATGGTCTTGGATTCCTCCACATTGACACATTTCAAAACTATTCCATCGGGGTTCCTCCAACCCAGACCATCCTGAGTTAATATGTACTTTTCCACCTTCAACATTAAGGTTTGTTATCACCAACCTTGTAGTTACCTATGTGAGGTGGATCCAAGATGGATGGTAGAGGGACAAGCAACTAAGGAGGTGGAACCAAGACTGCCTAGACTTCCAAATGGATGGTTGTAATGCCAATCGAGGCAGCCTTCAATTTATGTTATCTAAGCCCAAGACAACAAAGGGGGAGACCCAGATCTACTCCCGACAGGAGAGATCCAACCTAGACACCAGATCAGATCAAATGGACTTGAGGTACGTAAGGTGTTACGTAGTGGAAACCCTAGATCTATAGATGATGTCACAAGGTGAGCCAAGGCTTTAAATAAGGGTTTATGAAGTATGAGGTTCGATCCAAGTTGGGACACAGGTGACCTATAAGGTAAATACTAGACCTGGGGTAGAGGTACTAGCAACAGTGTTAGTTTTTGTACCTAGGCAAATGTTCCCTAGGTGACTTTTTGCCTAAGTCACTTAGAAGAGGGAAAAAGGTGACCCTCACATTAAATGTCACTTAATGAGACTTTATAAACTTAAAGTCACTTTTTGATAAATTTAAGTGGGTGAGTAATTTTATTTAAGTGATTTAAATAAAAGGGATTTTTACTCTCACTGAATCTCATCCATTGGATTGGATCTTTTTCCACCGTTGGATTAGAGACCCACTTAGGGTTTAGACAAAAAGGCTTGAGGGAGGCAAATAGACTTTACTTTTTCATTTTCAGGAGAAGGAAGAAGAGCTGAGGGAGGAGGACGAGCTAGGGTTTTGGCACATTTCCCAAGAAAATTTATGCACAGAAATCGAGGAGTACAGGAGCATTAAATACTGTACGGCTGCATTTGTTTATGCACAGAAATCGAGGAAGAGTACGGCCTATTTAATGCTGTACGGCTGCATTTATTTGCACATAAATCGAGGAGAAGTACGACTGCATTTAATGCTGTACGCCTGCATTAATTTTACACAAAAATCGAGGATTTGACCTGCATTTAATTACTGTATGGTCTTGCACAGAAAACGAGGTGTACGACTGCATTTATTTGTTGTACGGTCGGGCACATAACCCGAGGTGTACGGGTGCATTAAAGGCTGTACGGTCTGCATTTATTTGGCACAGAAATCGAGGGTGTACGGCTGCTGTTTTTGCTGTGCACGTTTTTCCAGATTTTGAGATAAAATCTTGGGTGAAGATAAGTTGTATTTTCACTGTATTTCTGTCCTGATTTTTGCTGAAGGAAATAATAAACTCTCTCTCTCTCTGATTGGTTTTCCCCGTGGGGGTTTTTCCAGGGCTTATTTGGCCAAAAATCTCTGAGTTCAAATTTATGGTGTGACTGTCCAAATGTGTTTTTCAGCCTGTTAGTATTTTTACTGTGTGTTTATATTGCTCAGTATATTTTCTTAAGTAACTTACAGTCAATGCCAAACCGACTGTAAGTGAAAACCACAAAATGTTCATATAAACCAACAAGCAGTAAAACTCATATTTTCTACATGGTATCAGAGCTTGGGGGCAAAAAAACAGTGATAGTTTGCAGACACACAGAAATTTTCAGAACTCGGAAATTTTATTCTTTTATCTTCTGTCAGTGAACAGCACTTTGTTGGGTTGGTGTAGAGATGGCTACAGGACTTAGATTGGAGGATAGGCTGGATGGGACAGAAAATTTTGTGCCGTGGAAGGCCAGAATTTTACTGTTATTAGAGGAGAATGAGTTATGGCCGGATGTAGTTAGGAACACTACAGCAAATCCGATTGTCATACCTGCATCTACAGATGCAGCAGCTCTTTCAACCTTCAACAAGCTGGACTGTAAAGCTAGAAGGATTATTCTTGATGCGGTTAAAGACCACATTATCCCTCACATTTTAGGCAAGGATAGGGCACATGAGATGTGGACAGCCTTGACCAGTTTGTATGAGAGTTCTAATGAGAACAGGAAAATGGTTCTCAGAGAAAAACTCAAGAGTATAAAGATGAATGGGGGTGAGGGAGTCACAGCTTACCTTACCAGGATATCTGCAGTTCGAGATGAACTTGCAGTAGTTGGGGAGAAAGTAGCCCCTACAAAGCTTGTTCGCACCGCAGTGAATGGGGCTTCAAAGTCCTGGGGTGCTTTTGTGCAAGCTATAGTGGGCAGAGAGAACCTACCTGACTGGGAGAGACTTTGGGATGACTTTGTGCAGGAGGAGACCAGGAGATGTCTTGTACAGGGTAGTACTTCTCAGAGAGGGGCTAATGATGAGGATGTGGCTTTGGCAGCCAAAGGTAAGAAGAAGAAGGGTCCCAAGAAGGGTGGGGCCAAACAGCACCAGCAGCAGCAGCAGAGTGGGCAGAAGAAAGACTTGAGTAAAATCAAGTGTTATGCTTGTCAGGCGTTTGGGCACTATGCCTCACAGTGTCCAAGCAAGAAGAAGAAGAAGGGACAGGGACAGCAGACTGCAGCCTCAGTAGAGGTTGATAAGTTTAGTGTTGCATTTCAGAGGGAGTTTTCCCTTTATGCTGGACAGATGGAGAGAGAGAGAGTCTCTTTAGCCACCAGCACAGATATGGATATGGACAGTGAGCATTCTTTGTTGGCAGGTCATCAGGGGGGTCCATCCACCTCTACTACTTGGTACATTGACAGTGGAGCCTCGAGCCACATGACTGGTGCTCGAGAGGTGTTCTCGGAGTTATCTGAGACAGGTAGAGATGTGGAGGTTGTCCTTGGAGACAACACCGTTGTGAGAGCTGTTGGTTGGGGGACCATCACATTTCAGAGGGAGTCGATGAGTCCCATGACTCTGAGGGATGTGTTGTATGTCCCTGGGCTGAAGAAGAACCTTGTATCAGTTTCCACCATTGAGGACAGGGGTCTTGGGGTGTGCTTTTCAGATGGGAGAGTGCAGGTGTATCCCAAGGCTACAGGTATGTCCAGTGCCATGGACATTGGAGTCAGGTGTGGAAAGCTGTACAAGCTATTATTTCAGCCACAGTGTGCTTTAGCACACAGCAGCAGCAGTGAGCTATGTGAGCTCTGGCATCGGAGGATGGCCCACCTACATCACCCAGCTCTTAGATTGTTGAGGAGCATGGTTACAGGTTTACCAGAGTTCAGCACTGAGCAGAGTGATGTGTGCAGGGGGTGTGCTTTGGGAAAGTACACCAAGACTGTTTTTTCGAGCAGTGACACGAGAGCTGTCGGGGTGCTTGATCTTATCCATACTGATATATGCGGTCCCATGTCATCACGGTCTTTGACAGGCTTTGAGTACTACATCAGCTTCATTGATGACTACTCCAGGAAGACCTGGATCTACTTCTTGAGGAGCAAGAAGTCTGAGCTTGTGTTGAGAGTCTTCCAAGGGTTCAAAGCCCTTGTGGAGAAGCAGACGGGGAGGAAGATCCAGATGTTGAGATCGGACAATGGGGGTGAGTATACCCTCCAAGGAGTTCGATGCATTCTGCAGACAGGAGGGCATTCAGAGACAGCTGACAGTTCCTTACACTCCTGAGCAGAATGGAGTAGCAGAGAGAAAGAACAGGTCGATTGTGGGGGCAGCCAGAGCGATGCTTCATGATCAGGGGTTACCTTTCTTTCTTTGGGCTGAGGCATGTAGCACTGCAGTTTATCTGCAGAACAGGCGTCCTCACAGGACAGTGGGGAGCAAGACTCCTGAGGAGATGTATTCAGGCAAGAAGCCTGAGGTGAGCCACTTTCGCATATTTGGCTCGTTGACTTACTCTCACGTCCCTTCTGAGAAGAGGACGAAGTTTGATCCCACTGCAGAGAGAGGCATATTTGTGGGATATGACGAGACTTCGAAGGCCTATCGGCTTTACTTACCTAGCTCGCGGAAAGTTGTTGTCCGCCGAGAAGTAAAGTTTGATGAGGAGAGAGCCTTCAGGAAGTCTAGGGAGTTAGAGCAGGGGGAGACACCAGCTCCCACACCTCAGTTGGTACAGGCTTCTTCGATGCAGCTTACAGGTCCACAGGTTTTTGGAGGGACTGGATCACAGGGTACAGGCACAGCGTCTACAGGTTCAGTGATTCAGGTGGTTGGTACTTCAGGGACAGTTTCTGGGACAGGTTCAGGTTTGAGTCCTCAGATTACAGGATCGTCAGGCACAGGTTCATCAGTTACTAGTCCTCGGGGTGTGTTGCCCACCTATTTCGACTAGGTGGCAACTTCATGTACATGAAGATGTACATAATTGTACCTTAGAAAAATCTGAGGATTTTTCACTTCTGCAGGGCTATTGCCCCTTTGTAAAATGAAACGTCCGCTCCCCTGCGTGGGAAAATTAATGTAAATTTATGTGCTAGTGTCGGTCATATGATACGGATGCCACACCATGGAACTGGTTGTTAGGGAAGTCCCCTCATCGAGTGTTTTTCCCTTTCCAATTGGTCTTGTTGTGTAAACGAGTTTAATCGGTTTGGTCTTCACTCAAAATCCTCCAAAGTGGTGACGGGTGTTCTACCAGTCAAGTCCATGAGGTGGCTAAGGCTTCAAAGTGTGATTCATGACCATGCTAGACATTTGTATAGAGTCTTGCGGAGTTTCGTTGTGTTGTTGTAATTTTATTTATTTTTTCTGGTTAATTAATTTCACCCCTTGGTGATTAATTAACTCAGTTTTCGATGTGATAATGTAATTGCTCAAGCACTGACATTTTGTAATAGGGGCTATGAATGCAAGTTAATTGCTATGAACCCCCCTAAGCCACTGCTTTGAGTCCCATGTCATTCTGACAGGTGGTTGAGGAGATAGACCATTTTGTCTAAGCAAGGTCTATTTTTCCTAGGGAATTAATTAATTTCCCTAAGTCAAAATTCACATTTTTTTATTTTGAAGTAAAAAATAAAAAAATGCCATGGTAATTTGGTTTGGGGGTTCCTAAGCCTAGGAAGATTTGTTTCAAAAAATTTCCAACCCCCCATGGCCTAGATATTAATTTTTCAAGTTTATTTTTTAATTTTCCTAAGTCAAAATTGGAAAAATTTTAAAAATTAAACTAAAAAATTAAATCTAAGGTGAATTTTATTTTTAGCCTAAGTCTAAGGTTAAAAATTTTAATTGGATGCAAATGGCCAAGCCTAAAGCCTAGCTAGAAGATGCCTAAGCTTTATTAAGTGGTTAAAACCCTCATTTAAGGGGGACGTCATAGTTAAAACCCTCACCAAATATGGAGGGCGCTAGCATATTAAAGGAGGACGTCACCAACTTAGAGGAGGCACTACCAACTTGATGAAGGCGCTAGTTTGGAGGTAGGCGCTACTATTTGAAGAATCCCCACCATATATAGAGGGGCGCATGCTAAATTTAGGGGTGGCGCTATCCTCAAAGACAAAACATGGGCTAAAAAAGAACCCTTGCTAAAATGGAGGCGCCATCAATTTAGTGGAGGGCGCATGCATGAAGACTCCACCATATTAATGAGGGCGTTACTACATAAAAGGGGATGTTTACCAATTATGGAGAGGACGCCTTTTCTAGAGGAGCGCTAGCCATTTGGAGGCGTCACTACTTTAGTAGAGGGCGCTACTTATAATAGAGGGGCGTCATATCTAGTTAAAGGGGGGCGCTAAAATTTAGAGAAGCGCCACATATGGGGGCATCACACCAAATTTGGAGGGGCGCCTATGCTATTGGGCCCACGTTTTTACCTTAACTCATCAAAAGGATCCAAGCCATTGATTGAGAGGAGGATCTTGGTCAAAGACCTAGATCTAAGGGTGCAAATTGTTAAGACATGGATTAAGCCTTTTAGCCATTGATTAAAAAATAATCTAAGGGTGGAGATTAATTGAGAAGAATGGAAAGTCAAATACCTAGATCTAGTGGTGGAGATTAAACCCTAGATCTAGATCTAATCTCAGCCATTTATTTTCAAGGGGTTGGGGTTTGCCTCAACTATATAATGAGGGCCTCACTCCCTCATTAGACATGATCTCTCATGCTATTGTTATGCTGCCGGAATATTTCTTCTCACTCTCTCATATTTTTCTTACCACACTTTTGTATTGAAGCTTTGAGTTGGGCCATTGAATAAAAAATTTCTTTGGAGGGACATTGTGCTGCATTTCATGATCCATTACTTGTGAGGTAACTTGTATTTTTTTTCTAGTTTTGCATTATTGTATTAGCCTAGTTAGATCTCCACAAAGTATTTTGTGGAGATATTAGAGAGTAAAAGTGTTTTTGCTTTCTTTTGTGAATGATTTGACATCTTCTTTCAAAGTATTTTGCAGGAACTGTTGGATATTCATCACTAGCCTTACGATAGTTTGCAGATCTAGACTTTTTGCAGGTTGTCCAAGCAAGGAGATCTCTCCAAGGGCTTTATTTCGGCATATTTTAAATTCGGCCATTGACTTTCAGCCTGCCTAAAACTGGGTTTTATTCACTGTATAGTGAATATAACCCTTGTTTTAGGGCCCCAACCTATTATATATTAGTTTAGCCTTTTATTTCTGCTATTTAAACATTGTTTAGGTGGCTGGAAACTCATTTTCCAGCCCTCTAAATCTCATATTTCTGCCATTTTTACATTCAGATTTTTACTGTAAATTTTGTAAATTTTGTACTAAAATTTTCTGATAAATCTCTTTAGTGTTTTCTGTGATTTCCAGCGAAGATAGCTTGCTGGTTTATGACAGGTTATGCACAAGTGAAGGAGAGTTGCTGCTCGAATAGGCCTAGAATTTCCTCAACCTTCAACCGACACAAAAAGGGGTTCAAACCCTCACCTCTTTCTCTCATTTTTTCTGATTATTGTAAACCCCAAAGAGAGTCTTTCTTGGGGTATTCTGTAAAGTTTTGTAACCACTTGTAATCTATAACAAATAGATTAGGAAGTAAAGTAGGAAGTAGGATAATAGTTGCTTAAGTTTTCTTTTTATGCAACTTTATTTTTCTGTTTAAAAGTAATCATACAACCCATCAAACCTGTGTATCCTCTATCCACTTGTCATCTCCCTTTAGGGACTTCAAGCTGGATATGAAAAACAGGGGAAGTGGGGGCTTAGGTAATTAAAACAACTCTCATTTTTACCTACTGCAATCAAACTCACTTTCTTTTAAAGTCCAAGATCAAATACCGGCACCTCCCATAAGGGATACAGCTTGGTTGATCTTGTTGATTGTTTTAAAATAAACATTGCATGCTAATCACCCAAATAAAAATTACTCCTAAAATTTACCAACAACAACTTCCCACATCCTGCTTCTCTACTCGGTTATCACCCTTCGGGGTACTCACAAGATACGACCAGGGGACTGGGAAGTCTTAGTTTAATAGGCATCCGTCTAGTAATTTTTCGGTTGATTAAAAACAGTGACCTTGGAGGCGACTTGGGGTAGTAGACCGTGGGGGGTCTCTAGGCGCTTTGACGTCCCCCTTGTTGAGCACCAGGCCATTGGGGTTTGACCTGTGAGCTACGGGTGGGCTTGTTCGCACTTTGTTGAGCGCAACAGCACTCCCTCTTTAACTTGGGAAGAACTAGATCGGGGTAGTCACACCACCGATTCTAAAACTTAAACCCAAGAAGAAAAACTTTAATAAAATTAACTAAAATAAACCAAGAGACATTGCAAAACTGGTTTCACAACACGCTTTCACTGCAGCATTGCACTACAATTTATTACTTCCAGCATTTTACTTTTCAGTTACATGTATTTACTTTCAATTCTGCTATGTTCATGTGGTGAATGATTTACAGCTTAAAGTCTTTTTCATTGTTTAATTTATGGTTGGTTTAATAATTTTCACTTAAAGCACTTTTCTGTTATATTGGAAATCTTGTTCATTGTCCATATTGGTAAAACATTTGTACATTGTTTAATGCTTTGATTCCTTATTGTTTATAATTATATCGCTTATTCATTTATCTCATTGTTAAACACTTAAGCTGTAGTTTAATCATAACCTAAATCTCTAATTTATTTTTGTAAGCTTGTAAAGTTGTAATCTATCTTTAGACTCCATTTGTGATAAGCACTGGTCTTGTTTTATATAGAGTCTTAGCCTCAATTCTTATTAAACGATCCCTTTAATTAATCTGTAATTAATTAATAAACCTGGAACTTAGTTTTCCCATAGGGACTACCCCCCTTGGCTCTGTTGGGATCTTGCCTAAACGGAGGAGTTGTGGACTGTGCTGACAGTGGTCCCCAGCTCTCACTTGCCCCCAAGGACACACATAGCAAGTTATGACTTTCCTGCGTCATAAAGTGTGAATTAGGCGGCAACAGGGTGTTGGACCTTCTGGTACTGGTACTTCCTCAGATGAGGAGGAGCAGCCTTCAAGGAAGAGGAAGCCTAAGTGGCTTCAGGAGACCTTGAAGGAAGCAGAGGCATTTGGTAGGCCCCAGGAGAGGATCAGGACAGTAGTGGAGCCAGACAGGCTTGGTGTGGTGCCGGACAGGGATGATATGGCTCTTGTTGCATGCCTTCGTGACTCTGAGCCATCCAAATTTGAGGAGGCTTCCCAACATCTGGTATGGAGAGATGCCATGATGGAAGAGTACCATTCCACCATGAAGAATGATGCTTGGGAGATAGTGCCGAGACCTGTGGGGAAGTCAGTTGTGACTTCCAGATGGCTTTACAAGATAAAGCATGCTGCGGATGGCAGTGTGGAGAAATACAAGGCTCGGTTTGTGGTGCGGGGGTTCTCACAGGTTGAGGGAGTTGACTATGATGAGATTTTTTCTCTAGTTGCTCGGTATTCTTCTATCAGGGCAGTGATATCTATAGCAGCAGAGATGGGTTGGAAGATCCACCAGATGGATGTGAAGACTGCATTTCTCAATGGTCTTCTGCAGGAGGAGGTATATCTAGAGTAGCCACAGGGATTCGAGATCCATGGGAGAGATTCTCATGTGTGCAGGCTGAAGAAAGCCTTGTACGGACTGAAGCAAGCTCCTAGAGCTTGGTACTCCAGGATTGATGCTTATCTGACATCGATGGGATTTCAGAAGAGTGAGGTTGATCCCAACCTTTACTTCATTGTGGTTGGGGGAGATCCGCTCATTCTTCTGCTGTATGTTGATGATCTGTTTATCACAGGTGCTGAGCATCTCATTGCACATTCCAAGAGAGATCTAGCATCGGAGTACGAGATGACTGACATTGGACTAATGCATTACTATTTGGGAATGGAGGTATGGCAGGAGCCTGGACATATTTTCCTTGGACAGGGGAAATATGCAGTTGATATTCTGAGGAGATTTCGGATGGAGGACTGCAGGCCGATGTGTACACCTATGATCACCAACTGCAAGCAACTTCATGCTTCTGAGGGTAAGTTGGTGGATCCCACTATATATCGTCAGCTCATTGGGTCTTTGATGTAATTGGTCAACACCAGACCAGACTTGTGTTTTGCGGTGAACACTCTTAGTCAATTTATGGTTGAGCCTAGGAGTGTGCACTGGACTGCCGCAAAGCACATATTGAGATATCTTGCAGGGACAGTGGATTATGGTCTGGACTACAGGGGTTCGGGTGGAGTCAGCTTGGTTGGGTTCACAGATTCAGACTGGGCAGGTTGTGTGCGGGATCGGAAGAGCACTTCTGGTTGTTGTTTCAGTTTGGGCTCGGCAGCAGTGTCGTGGTTCAGTTGGAAACAGAAGTCCGTTGCATTGAGTTCTGCTGAGGCTGAGTATATGGCAGCCAATCAGGCTACTTGTGAAGCACTGTGGCTTCGCAAGTTATTGGTAGATTTATTTGATCAGCAGCTTAGGCCTACGGTGATCTACTGTGACAATCAGAGTTGCATTCAGCTCTCTGAGAATCCAGTGTTCCATGACAGGTCAAAGCACATTGAGATCAAATACCATTTCATCCGTGACTACGTTCAGAGAGGGGCAGTTGAGCTTCAGTATATATCCACTGATGAGCAGGTAGCAGACATTCTGACGAAGTCTTTGGAGAGGGGTAAGTTTGTCTTCTTCAGAGATAAGTTGGGAGTGGTACAGAACACCTTCCTCGGTAAGAGGGAGTGTTAGTTTTTGTACCTAGGCAGATGTTCCCTAGGTGACTTTTTGCCTAAGTCACTTAGAAGAGGGAAAAAGGTGACCCTCACATTAAATGTCACTTAATGAGACTTTATAAACTTAAAGTCACTTTTTGATAAATTTAAGTGGGTGAGTAATTTTATTTAAATGATTTAAATAAAAGGAATTTTTACTCTCACTGAATCTCATCCATTGGATTGGATCTTTTTCCACCGTTGGATTAGAGACCCACTTAGGGTTTAGACAAAAAGGCTTGAGGGAGGCAAATAGACTTTACTTTTTCATTTTCAAGAGAAGGAAGAAGAGCTGAGGGAGAAGGAGGACGAGCTAGGGTTTTGGCACATTTCCCAAGAAAATTTATGCACAGAAATCGAGGAGTACAGGAGCATTAAATACTGTACGGCTGCATTTGTTTATGCACAAAAATCGAGGAAGAGTACGACCTGTTTAATGCTGTACGACTGCATTTATTTGCACAGAAATCGAGGAGAAGTACGGCTGCATTTAATGCTGCACCGCTGCATTAATTTTGCACAGAAATTGAGGAGGATTTGACCTGCATTTAATTGTTGTACGGTCTTGCACAGAAAACGAGGTGTACGGCTGCATTTATTTGTTGTACGGTCAGGCACAGAACCCAAGGTGTACGAGTGCATTAAAGGCTGTACGGTCTGCATTTATTTGGCACAGAAATCGAGGGTGTACGGCTGCTGTTTTTGCTGTGCACGTTTTTCCAGATTTTGAAATAAAATCTTGGGTGAAGATAAGTTGTATTTTCTCTGTATTTCTGTCCTGATTTTTGCTGAAGGAAATAATAAACTCTCTCTCTCTCTGACTGGTTTTCCCAGTGGGGGTTTTTCCAGGGCTTATTTGGCCAAAAATCTCTGAGTTAAAATTTATGGTGTGACTGTCCAAATGTGTTTTCAGCCTGTTAGTATTTTTACTGTGTGTTTATATTGCTCAGTATATTTTCTTAAGTAACTTATAGTCAATGCCAAACCGGCTGTAAGTGAAAACCACAAAATGTTCATATAAACCAGCAAGCAGTAAAACTCAGATTTTCTACAAACAGGGGAGGATATTCGCTGCCTTGGGAAATGTGACCAATGCAGGGAGGTCAAGGACAGGATTGGGGTTATCTAGTACCGATGGATAGACTCGATGAAAGATATGACAGAGTCAAAGTACTCGAGTTACCAAGGAAAAGTCAAATCACAAGAAAAGGAGGCCAAAGAGGGGGAAGCACAAGGCTTGGAGTTCAGTGCCTGTCAGATCTAGGGCAATGGAGTCACTATCTGCCCAACATTGAGGGAAACACACCTGGGAAATACCGTGATCTACAAACCCTGAAAGGTATTTGGCCGAAAAAGTCAGATCACAGGGAAAACCAGCAGCAAGATGGATAGCGCTAGGGTTTGGGATGTTAATTTCTCAAATCTAGGGCAACTGGACACTTCCAGTTCAACATTGAAAGAGAAATGGTAAGATGATGATTCGATCTACAAACCCAAGTTGGTATTTTGCTGAAAAAATCAGATCTCGGAAAAAGTCAGAAAAATGGTGTGGAGCGCTAGGGTTTGGGAGGACAGTTTCTTAGATCTAGGGCAAACCAACCACTTTCAGCTCAGCGTTGAGGATGATTTGGTGAAGGGATGACTCGATCTACAAAACCCAGCAACGGTCTGTCCAGAGATCAAGCAGTTTATTTTTAGTGTTTTTTTTTGTTTTTTATTATTATGAAATTTTCAGTAAAATGAAGAAAAGCATGTCAATGGATTGAGATCTGGAAGAAAAGGACTAACCTATAGATCTTACCTAGAAAACCTTGTAGATGCCTTGATGATGATGATCTCTGCTATCCCGATCAATTTGAGAAGATTTGAGCAAGTTCTATGTCCAACGTTTTGCCCCAAGGAGTCAATGCGCCCTCTCTACTGCACAACAAACGTCAAACATATCAGATTTGTTGCCACATGAGAAAAAACAAAATGCTACAAAAAAATAGCAAGAAGAAATCATAGATCGCAATGACACTAATGAAAATCCCCTGATAAAAAAACGAAGACAATCCAAGCGAGTTGAGGTCCCCCTTGCAACAACGCCCAAGCTGAAGTTGCCCACCTGTAGACAAGAAAAAGATTCCCCAAAAAATTTAGATCTTGCAACAATTTCCCGAATGCTATGAAGAAAAAGACTTTCCAATCACCATCTAAGAATACTAGATGCAAAGGATGGGTGAACTACTTCAGAGGAGCTTACTCAACTTGACAAATGCTCACAATCCAACTCAATACAAGTAAGGCCAGCAATTTTTAGATATAACTTTTAGGAACCATTGCTTTTTCGGCCTTTGATTTTCCATAGCGTTGGTCTACGCACTGTTGCCGCCTAAAACACACTTGGACACGGGTAAGTCTCCCAACCGCTGTGTGTGTTCCTGAGGGTTCTCAACTTATGAGTTGAGGACCCACTGTCACCTCGGTCCTAAACTCCTTCGTTTAGACCACAACTCCTAAAGGCCAAGGGGGGTAGTCCCTACTTACTGAGTTCTTTTTTGAAGAATGTTTTCTGGGAGTTGTAAATTACAAAAATGACAATCAGCGTGCAGTGATGCAAATATTTCAATGTCAAGCAAACCCTTTAACAATCAACCAATAATGTATGAAAAAGAGAAACAATCAAATAATCAAAATGATCAGTGCCGTCTCTACTCGGGCTATGGAGTCACAATAATCAACTTCAAATAATATGCCTAAAGCATCAACTCATTTACTTTAACAAATATTCAAGAACATGATGAATTCCAATAAATGAGTAAGTTAAAATAAAGTGATTGCAAAGTAGAGAAATGTAAATGATTGTAACAATGTTATGCAAGTGGTGCTGTAAGTTTTAGTAAATTTTATGTCTCTCTTTGACTTAGGGAATTAAGGTTTTTGTTGCAAAGAAATGAACTATTCTAGATGTCTACCCCAAGAGACTATCTCCTTCGATTAGAGAGAGAATGCCAGGTGCTCAACATGGGAACACAAGGTTCCCACCTAGCTCCACAGGTCAAACTCGAAACTTGCTGGGTGCTCAACTGGAGGACACGAAGCCCCCTACGGCCTCTACCCCACTAGTTCCACAGGTCAAGCCTTTTTTTCTCCTTTCTAATGAAGATACTTATCTGGGTGCCTATTAAACTAGCCAACACAAATCTTTGCCCTTTCTCGTCACCATAGATCGGTCGAACCGGCGGGGGGAGAGGATACGAGGCAAAAACGGGGCTTGCGGTAAATTTTATCCTTAAAGAAAAAATAAACAAAACAAGCCAAGCGTGATATCACAATGGAGGCAGAGCCTACTCGATTGTGAGGTGCAGGCAAAAGGAAATAAGCAAATACTTTAAATAAAAATGCTAGCCAACGCAATTTCACATGGATGGGCAAAGCCACTTCGCTTGTGAGGTGCGGGCAAAAAAAAAAAAGAAATAAGCAGATACTTGGAATAAAAATACTAGCCAACACGATATTTCAAGGATGGCAAAGCCAAACCACTTACAAGGTGCGGGCAAAAAATAAAGAAGAAAATAAAAAACAAAATGAAATTCTAACTAATCTAAAACCCACGCCAATCAACAATTGCTTATGCAAAGGTGGGCAAGCCCAACTTCTATTGCTAGCAATGGATGACAAATAAATGAGACTTGATTTAACTGAAAATGCAAAGCAAGAAATCAAGTCCATGAGACTCTCTTGGACTTGTTACAAAGGCTGAAATTTCAGCGTAAAGAAAGAGGTAAATCTGGACTTACTAGGACTTATATATAGGGTTTCATTTATTAATCATAACTCGAATCAGACTTTCAAGACTATACTCACTTCATAGTTGTAGTCAATTTGCTAGTGAAGGGTGAAGGCTAAAATTTACAAGGCTAGGACAAAGAATGACCACCAACTCAACATTGTGACACTTTGGATATGGAAAAGGAATACACACTCTAGTCATAAGCTGGACAAACAATAACAAGGGGGATGGCAGTGCCTCACAAATGGGTGAACTACTTCAAAGGAGCTTAATAACCTTGACAAATGCTCACAATCCAACTCAATACAAGTAAGGCTAACAATCTTTAGATAGAACTTTTAGGAACTATTGCTTTTTGGGCCTTTGATTTTCCATAGCCTTGGTCTAGGCACTTTTATGCAAACTTTTGTTATTTTAGGCTTTGCATTCATGTATGTTGAAAAACACTACTTTTCATGAATGTTTAAGATATTTCATTATAATATTTTTCAGAGCCAATTTCATCAGGCTAGCCTTTCATTCATGTATGTTGAAAAACACTACTTTTCATGAATGGGCTTTTTGCAAGATATTCATTTCATTTCTAGATACATTGTATTGATGGCAGCGCTACTTGTTTCAGATAAGCAAACACATCCTAGGTAACTCAAAGCCGAGACACAAATAAACAAGGAGGCTTGTCCAACAAAAGCTCTAGCAAGGAAAGGTACTCCATGCCATAAGTCAAGCAATAGGTTGGGTTGAAACATAACTGGAAGGTAATGGATGGGTGGAGACAATGAAAGATGAAACCAACACTAGCAAGCCAAAAATTGGTGGGAATGACTACCGCTATTGTCCCTAAGGAGGGTAAAACTAATGAGTATAGATCAAGAACTTCCAAGTTTGAGTAGGGACATCAAATACATAATATAGATACATCCAAGTCCACATATTTATATGACCGCCAGATCATGACACTAAATGCTAATACATGTCACAAAAATGAGTATAAGAGCAATGATAACCATAACACAATATATAAGTTGAGTCATAACCATGCAAACAATCCATCTGAACCATCATCTGTCCAATGAGAAAAACACTGATACAAATCTGGGCATCACAAACTACTTTGTAAATAACTAAATGACTACATCCGTCCTCAAATCTGAGTGTTTGGAAACTCAGTCCTGGCATGGGAGAAGACAATAGTCCACCAGTAACATAATGATCCATCAAAACTGCTCATCTCAGCATCTCATCTGTAGGAGATCTGGCTAAAAAAATGTACTAAATCTGAAAAATAGAATATGGTAGCCCGGTTACTATATATGTGATAACAGAAGGTATATGACCCATGTGATATATAGATATGTATAGGTGGATTCTTGTTTTGCTCTGTTGTCTATCTTAGTAGCTAGACTTGGTTGATAGTGGTTGTATGTTGGTGATATCTTATTGGTTTTCATTGAGGTCTGAAGTATAAGTGATCTAGTTGATATGTTCCAGAGAATCTTTTGTATACTCATTGGTCATGCCTTATTCTTAGCATGGATTTGGTCATTTCCCTTTAGGGACACAACTTGCTAGCCTTGGTACCATCTTCACTGTCTCCATCCATCCGTTGTTTTACCTTCTCTTTGTTTAACCCTGACTTGTAACTTGAATAGTGACATCTAGGATTTCCCCCACCTTCACCTCTCTGTTGGAATAGGTCTCCATGTCTAAATTGTGTCACGGTGTTGGTTTGTGTGATTCTCATCACAGGGTTTGTTTTACTCTAGGTCTTGAACACAAGTAGTCTTCACGAAAAGTGTCTTTAGACACTAAGGCATCGAAACTTAAATGCTTTATCTAAATGGATGCCTAGCCAACGAAGTAACAATCTATTTAAACACTGTTGTAAATAAAATGTAAAAGTCAGCTAGTTGCCAAGAGATGAGTACTCCTTTGTATGATGTGAGGTCGTTTTCCCCCAAAGGAAAACATGTTGGTCACTCCATCGCACCTATGAGCGGTGATGGGCAATGGAGGTCATACTAAGTCATTATCTGAGGCTCGCCAGGCTATTCAAGGCACCTACTCTTGGAGGATGGCTGGTTAATTAAATGATTAATAAAGTAAATATTTTAAAAAGAGTTAATGGCCAAAGGATGAGCACTCATTCATTGTATAATGTATGGCTCATTTGCCCCTACAAGGCAACAGGGTGAGGCTGACCTGTCAAGGTTATGCCTTTGTCATTTTCTGGAAGCCTAGAAGGCTTTCTAGAGCACCTGCGTTCGGAGGTTGACTAGTGTCTTTTGTTGTGCAAGTAAAGTGTTTTAAAAGGTTGCTTATCTAAAGTCTAGTGGAGCACTACTCATTATTCCATTGATCTGTAAGACAATGCCATTCCCTATTATTCACCTAGTCCAACTTATGTGTTGTGTGGATCCCCTTTTTTCCTTCAGCCTAGATGCTTACAGTGTCGAGTGTCAAGTCATTCCCATGGCCTTACCATGTTTCATTCGCCTTCACCCTTGACTAGCAAAATGGCCAAATCTATGAATGGGTATACACTTGAGATTCTTGTTTACAACAACTAATTACTTTGATTTGGATATATTATTTATATGTATTGTGCTTATAATCACCAGTAGAAGGCAATTGTACTTGAGTCTTACTATTAGCATAGATAATTGAGCATTCTAAATCCATTTTGTACCTTGCAACATTAGAGATTTTCATCTAGGTCATTATTTTGATCAAACTTTACTTGGTCAACTCAGTTTGACCAAGTGAACAGCAGGGTCCGGGACGAGTTTTGTCCTATGGTTGTGGATGATGATTATTTGTGGTCTATCAGTGTCCATTAGACATATTCATGCTTCAAATGATTTGTTTATCATGGTTCCTTGTGTTATTATTATGATTATCAACATTTATAGGCCTGTTTATTATTATTATTTTGGCACGGATGGGCCTTTGATGTATATTTTTTAGGGACATATGGTGTATGAGTACTCATTCCTAGTAGATTTGGACATTTTGAGTCCATTTGTGCACTCAGTTTTCAGTGTCAAGCACTTGCATTGGATTTATGAGTCAGTTTATTAGTTTGCAGTAGTTTGGCGTCGGTAAATCAAAATAAAATGCTTTTCAATGGAAAGTTGGTTCTCCTAGGACGCCACAGGGGCACATAGTATGTATCCAGTCAATATTATCATATTGATATGGAATCGGTTCCATTTTTGTAGTCAGTTGACACCTAGGTTCAGTAAATAGTGAGATATGAGCATTTTTATTTTCCCAGGGCCACATTTTGACATTTAAAAAATGATGAAAATGAATAATGAGGAAATCAATTGGGGTAATTAAGGCAAGGAAATGGCATGAAATTGGTCTGAGGCATATTGTTGATGTTATCTTCACCTTTCTGTATCATCCTCACTCTTCATGGGGTCCACATGTCCTAGCATTCATCATTGTGGGTGTTTTGGTGTACTTTGAGGGGCCACGATTTGGTCATTTGATCACACTTTGATGATACATCGATATTATGTGATGTTGAGCCATGGGGTCATGCTAGTGAAGGATATGTTTTCCTCCTAGACCCACCATGTGTTGTATGTCTTGTTCCTAGCCACTTGTCATTTGGTGCGTCCCCCTTGGGATGGCCTAGTGGGTGCACCCCCTCTATTTTTTAGTTGATCTATGTATGATGTATTAGGCTAATCTTAGCCGTTGATTTGATTTGATTTATCTTTTGATTTCATCTTGTTGTCACCCGCCTTGTAGTTGCCTGCTTGAGGTGGATCCAAAATGGATGGTAGAGGGGCAAGCAACTAAGGGGTGGAACCACGACTGCCTAGACTCCCAAATGGATGGTTGTCACGCCAATCAAGGCAGCCTTCACTTTAGGTTATCTTAGTCCAGGACAACAATGGGGGAGACCCGGATCTGTTCCCGACAGGAGAGATCGGACCTAGCCACCAGAAGAAGATCAGATGGGGCTTCAGGGTACTTAAGGTGCAAGGTGGATGGAAACCCTAGCTCTAGGCTTTAGGTACTAGCAACTGGTGGAGGTGACCACTGTCTTGGGAAACGTAACTCTGACAGAGTGAGCAAGAACAGAGTTGGGACTATCCAGTACCTAGAAATCAGACTCAATGAAAGGTGTTTGAGCTATCAGTGAATGTTGGTAAAGGGCAAAGGCTAAGAGCCTAAGGGTAGCGCTAGCTAGGAGATCAGTGCTTTGTGTGCATTGGGCAATGGAGTCAGTAGTAAACCAACTGTAACACCCCGGTTTTGACCCCGTTACATTAGATGTATATGATGTATATATTGTAATGATCATGGTGCGGAGCTAAAGGCCAAGGCCCCACCATTGATCGGATACGTTATGTTTTGGATTTGAATTTGGTCACCGATGGTATATCGGGGCATGCGGCATATATTATGTTGGCCATCATGTAAATATGCATCTATAATTAATTAAATGGACACAACCAACTATGGTCGCGGCAACTAAATCGAAGGGGCAGGATTTTTCCAAGGATAAGGATGTGGGGGGGGATTTGTCAAACCTTGGCCAATGGGAGAAAAACCCATGTGTCTTCTTCCTTTGTTTAATTTCAACCACCTTCAGTTTATAATTTCTGCTGGTAGCTGAGGGAAGTTATGGCAGTTATTGTTTTGGGAGTGGGGTGGCAGGACTGTCAGTCCTTGCCTCCACGCACACTCCACCTAGCAGTTGACTTCAGAATGGAAGGGAAACCTTCACGCACTCTGCACTCACGCAGGGCATTTTTTCCTCTCTCACCCACGATTTTGTTTGATCCTCCTCACGCACAGGCTCTGGGCAGTTTTTGGTCTCACGTAGACATTTTCTTGGCTCCACGAGTTGCGGAACACCCACGCACTGCAATTTCGCGTCCTGGCTATTGATTGTTCATCCCCAGACAAAAACGGAGCTGTTTTTCCTCACGCAGGGCCTCCATTGTCTGTTTATTCCTCACGGGGTCTGATTGTTCCTCTCATGCACATGAATTTCTGGGTTTTCCCACGTCATTCTTTTCCCCTGCGAAATCATGGATGCTGTGGCTGTGGAAAGTCGGTATTTCTCTCTTCCTCTGCGTGGTCTTTATGTTCTTTCTCCGTGATTTTGTTGCCCAGGAAGGGCTGTATTTCCCCACGTTTGCTGTGAGCTGTGCTCACTGATGTATTTCGAGACTGTTATTCTTCCACGTTGTTGGCTTTGTTGCTGGGGTCTTCCTTACCTCTTTGGGGCTGTTGTAATTTCGTTTGAAGAGTCATTTTGGCCACGATAGGGCCAAGAATGACTCAGAATTCGTTTTCCCTGTTTAAGCCGTGATAGCTGATTGGTTGCCTGAGTGCAATGGCTGGTCTTCGGACTGTATTGGGAGCAGGGATGGGGGCTTAGCTTTGCTTGATAAACCTGGTGGCTGGAAACCACACAGACAGAGCTAAAGGGCTGGCCTTCTTCTCCATCACCCCTGAATAGCACTGGAAGGGAATGCAGGGCCTGAGGGACTGTGTAGCAGAGAAGGGACTGATTCCTTGTGTTAGGTGTGGATGGGTGTCTTAGAGGTCAGGCTAGTTCTGGTGTAGGTGTCCTTGGCTCTATAATGAGCTCACCAGCTTAGCAATGAGCCTTTCCCATACTCCTTGATGGCCTGATAAACCCAACTGTGTTGGCTTGGCTATGTGTTGTGTATCCTTGGCTATGTGTAAGCCTGCTAGTTCCCTTATTCCTTGGAGAATCATGCCCAGCTCGGGGGTGGCAGTGTGCTGAGAGATTGATGAGCACGCTGGCCTATGGTTGGGTGGAACGTTGTAGCGACGTAGCTGGTTGCGGATCGAGTTCATCATAAGATAAGTGACCTTATCATTTTACTTCTGCAATCTTAGTTTTTGTTAATGAAATTGATGAACATGTAAACGAATACATGCATGTATGAATGCTGTTGGTTTCCGTTGTGTATGATGATTAAATTGCATTTGTGCATGTTATACTGCAATGCATTCTCTTTCAGCATTCTGTTTCAGTAATTTTATGCATGATACATGTTCATGAGGCAATTATCCCAAGTGATTGAAGCTAGTAGTCGCGTCCTCTACGCCGGTCGGAGGCATGGGGACGTGACACCAACGTTTCAGAAAACCCACCTGGGAGACACCTCGATCTAGGAACCAGAAAGCAATTGGTTCGGAAAAGCTAAGGTACAGGAAACCTAGCTCAATGGATGACTAGCGCTAGGGCTTGGGAGGACAGATCTGCAGTTTCAGGGTCACCGAGAGGCTAATGGCTCAGCATTGAGGAAGAAAAGAGGTCAAGGAGACCTGATCTACAAGCCCAAATCAAGAAATCAGCAGAAAATCAAATCTAGAAAAGTCAAAATCTGGTGATGGGGCTAGGAAGCTGAAAACTGATTTTTCAGATCTAGGGCAAACCGAGAGGAGCTAGCCTCAGCGTTGGGGGTGATTTCGACTGTGTGGGACCCGATCTATCCGTCTATGAAGTCAGAATTCAGAAAAAAATCAAAACCCTAGCAGGTCAAATTTTCTGAGTGGGGGGGTATGCAGTTTTCTTAAAAATCAGATCTAGGTCAAACTATGAGGAATTTGACCAGCGTTGCAGTTGATTTGGTGAAGGGGAGGCCCAATCTATGAAACCCAGAAGTGGTTTGGCAAAAGACCAGACAATTCCCAAATTTATTGGTTTTTAGGGTTTTTAGTGTTTTAGGAGTTTTCAGAAAAAGTTGAAGAACAACAAGGTACAATGGAATAAGATCTGAAAAAGAAGAGACTTACCTGCTGGATCTTACCTGGAAATGCTTGTAAAAGTCTGTAACAGTGACGATCTTTGCTATCCCAATCAATTCTGAAAGATCCCCATGATTTCTATGGCATATGCAAGCTCCAAGCCACCAACGCACCCCCTACCCTGCATGAGCAAACGTCAACCATATCAGATTTTCTAATACAAGATAAAGAAACTGAATGCTACAAGATAGTAAAATGAAGTAATCATAGATCACAATGAAACTAATGAAAACCCCCTGATCCAAGACGAAGAGAACCGAGCGAGTTGAGGTCCCCCTACAAAAACGCTCCAGCCAAAACGCCCTCCTGTAGACAAAACAATGATAGCCACAAAAATATAGATCTCACGAGAATTTCCACAATGGTAGGAAGCTTAAGACTAGCTAATCACCATTTGAGCACATCAAATGCAAAGCAGATCCAGAAAAATTTCCACAAAAAAATCTTTCTATTATTCAGATCCAAAAGCCAAAGACCCCTTACAAATGAGAAGCTCTCTCCTTTAAATAGAAATGAGAGAACCTCAATCATAACCGAATCCTAACCACTTTCAAAACGAGTGGCTAAAATTAAAAAATGAAATGTTCTAATCAATGGTTGAGATGAACTCAACATACAATACATTGATCAATATAACCATAATTTATCAAAGTGGACTAACCTACCCAAAAAAGGTAACCCACTCAACAAGAAAAAAATGAAAGCACATGGTGGGTCCAAGGAATGTTTGACTAACTACCTCTGGGTGTCCCCATGGCACAGTAAACTAATATAATAATTTAATTCTTTGACTTTTGTGCCTCCTTGAGGAAATCATGAGCCTCTCAAAAGAGCTCCAGAAAATAATATAAAAATGGCCAAAAATAGGTGTGGGCCCAATCAGGAGCTGCAACTGCTGGAGAAGGTGTGGAAGACATCACTCTCACCATCATGACTTATCCCATGTCATTTCCTTGCCTCAGTAGCCCAAATCGATTTCTTCAATAGCCATTTAATCATTTTTTAATCTGCCTCGAGAAACGTGAACCTGCCAAAACAACCTCCTAGGGTGCCTGTGTTGCCAAACTGAGCCCACTAGGCTCTCTGGGATGTGGGTACTATGGTACAAACAAGTGGTTACACCCCTATGTTCCATACAACGCCCTAGGAGATCCAACTAAAACATCTCCCTACTCAGACATATCAACCTATGAAGAAAAACTGCATCAGAAAGGCAGAATGAGCCGGATCATATCCGCAAGTGCCCAGAACTGGAAATAAACTACCTCATTAGACTCAGAAAGTCCAAATCCATTTAAGGTGTATACTCATACCCCTCATACGTCTCTATCTGATCAACAACCATATCCAATAAACAATATAACCATCTGTAAATGATCAGACACCAATAATAACTCAGATTATCATCCATCTGCTGCAAGTGTTAAAAGGCTAAGACATGCTCTACAACTCATTCAAGCAACAATCACAACAAGTAGCAATCATTTCATTGGTGGTACATCAACAAATAAATATATAAGACTTTATTTATTATTACTCAGACTTAGACTTTCAAGACTATACTCACTTCATAGTTGTAGTCATTTTGCTCATGAAGGGTGAAGGATGAAATTGACAAGGCTAAGGAAAATGATGACTTCCTACTCAACATCATGACACTTAGGATATGGAAAGGAAATACTCACTATAACCAATGTCGGACAAACAACAACACAAGGAATGGCAGTGCCTCACAAATGGGTGAGTTGTTTAGAGAGTGCTTATTCAACTTAGGCATCATGACTACATCAAGCTTGATCCAAGTCCATTAGGATCATCATTTTATTCCATGGCCTTTTTGGCCTATATGACCCTTTTGGGACTTCACTAGTGCTTAAAAGCACAGCTAATAACAGCTTTCATCCGGGACATTTATTTTAATAAGGTCAGCAATTTTTGGATATAGCATATTTTAAACCATTGCTTTTTTAGACCTTTTCTTATACTCTTCAAGGAGTATTTTAGCATTTCATTGCTCTTTACCTTTTTACATATGTTAAGAAACACAGTTTTATAATTTTTCATTTTCCATGGGAACATATTCAATACTTTCAATATAGGTAGTACATGAGCTTTCAGTTTTAGCCAACAACATCTCAAGTGACTATGGGGAGTTCTGCACAATACCAAACATCAAAACAACCGACCAGAATGATTTAGGCATACAATCCAACTTACCAAAGGCAAGTTCTGTCACCAACTCAGAGTCGAGACACAATATAAATAGGGAGGCTTGTCTAACAAAAGTTCTAGCGAGGAAAAATGTCCTCCATGCCATAAGTCAAGAAGTCAGTCAAGTTGAAAACTAAAATGGAAGGTAATGGATGGGTGAAGACAATGAATGATGGAGCCAACACTAGCAAGCTAAAACAATGGTGGGAATGACTAACTCTATTCTCCCTAAGGAGGGTAAAACCAATGAGTATAGATCAAGAACTTCCAAGTCTAAGTAGAGACATTAATACATAGTACAAGATACAACCAAGTCCATATAATTATGACTGCCAGATCATGATACCACAAGTTAATACATGTCACAAAAATCAATATAAGAGCAATAATAACCATAACACAATATAAAATGTTGAGTCATAACCATGCAATATAATCCATCGGAGACACCATCTGTCCAATGAGAAAGAACTGACATAAAACTGGGCATCAATGACTGCTCTAAAATGACATAAATGGCTACATCGGTCCTCAAATCTGAGTGTCCTAAGACTCAGGCATGACATGGGAGAGTACAATAGTCCACTAATATAATAATGATCCATCAAAATTGCTCATCTCAGCATCTCATATGTAAGAGATCTGGCTGAAAAAAGGTAATGTGTCTGAAAAATAGAATATGGTAGCTTGGCTACTATATATGTGATAAGATCTGGCTCCAGCTGGGACAAGGGCTCTGCTGAAAAGAGCGCTTGAGAACCTTCGAATCTCTGGTCCTCGTGCTCTGCTTCTCGCATCTTTGATCAATCCATCCAGCTCTCAACCGCTACCAAAAATGTACCTAACTACCTGCAACATGTCTAGAGCTATACCAAACTCACTGACCGGTCGTCAGAACAATATGTGGATAATATATAAAATATTGAAAATAAAGATGCATGAAACTGAAAAGCAGAAAAATAAATCTAATCTATAACCATAACTTTCAGTAAAAGTTTGATTTTTTTATTTTGCAGGACAACAAAATTACACTAAGAGCTTCCAAGTTGAGCTTCAGACAACAAAGCAAGATTCTATACTACTGCCGGGAAAGGCTTATTCAAATCCTACCTACCCTACTCTAAGTGTTAGGCAAAATCATAAATCCAATGCAACCACTTGCTGAACAAATGTACTGAGCTTTCTTTTCTGTTAATGATACAACAAATCAAAGATAGGTTGTAAGTAATGTGAATAAAAATTGAAGCTATTGTAACTTGTTGTTTGAAAATCAAAGAAAGATGTGGATAAAGAGAAATGAAATCATGCCAGCGATGAGATTGATTGTTGTAGACTTCTTCCATCCATAGATCGATAAGATCATAAAATTTATGTAAGTTTAAATTTGATGAAAGAAAAGAATAAGATACATAATTCATCCCTCCTAGGCCATCATTTTTTCCCTCATCTTTTTCGTCAAGATACTCGACCATTCTTACATTATGATCCATGATGAAACAAAATAGGGACAAATTAGAAATCTTTAAACCAGAAATTGAGATTAACCCCATTTGTTGTTTATAAAATGAGAAAATATGGAATTGGTCTTTATAAATCTTTTCATTCACCCAATCAAAGAAATTAGCAAAGTTGAAAACATTATGCACCAAGGATGAAAGGAGATAAAATGTTTTACCATTGACCAGTTGGCACTTCCGAGACTCTGCACCGCATGATACCATAGAGGACTTCAAAAGCTGGGATGGGAAGGTGGATTGACAAATTAAAACTTGATTTGTATCACCTAAAGATGTTAACACCAATCTTCCATCTAATGTGGGACATTTGCTAGAGAAATTGGCAAGATTAAAACTAACATCCCAAGAACTAGACTCACTATGAAAACTAACATCCCAAGAACTAGACTCACTATGATTAATCTCCTCAACCAAATCACCTTGATCAAAAGTATGACGGGGAATAGTAACAAAATTACAAGAATCATTCCTTGGAGGCTCTTGATGATTATTGGGACACCGATTCCAGTTCGAAAGATGTGACCAAGAAGGTTCTAGGTCAAGCTCGCTTACTAGTATATCATCATAATGTGGTTGTTCTTCTTGAGATTGTTCATTACATTCAACTGAGGATAAATGATCATCATCATTCATTTGATAAGGAAAAACATCACTATGCTCATTTCTATCCTCACAAACTTGGTCTTCAACTACAATATGACCACATGATTGCTCTTCAACGGAAGTTTTATTAATTTCAACCTTTTCTTCTTTTGCAGTGATATGATCAAGCTCTGAATCTAGATTCGGATAGGTTGGATACTGACTCAAATTATCATCTATTAGGCAATGACTATGGAGTTCCTCTTCTAAAGGCTCTTTAATGGACTCACAAATGGAAGACTCAACTATGGATGCTTCTTGATGGTGATCAGGTTCCCTTCAACGGATCAAAGCCAGGATTTGCTCTGTGACTGCTTCAGGTAATAATAATAGAGTATCTCGTATGATTTGATTGATATCCCTCTTAGTTTCATCATGAGGTTTTGAAACATTATTCTCGAAGTACTCTGTAACATTCTTATGGATTGCAGGCACGCTCATAATTTGGAACATATCAGGAAATGAATGGTCCAATTGAGAAAGCACTTCGCCGATATACTGATTATAATCATTGCTAGATTCACACTCCAAAGAATCATCAGTGTTCCTACTCCAACTATTAATTAACAAATCTGTGAACATGTCATACCCAATGACGGATCCTGGTGCTAAATGATCAAACCATAGTTGAACATCCCCTTGCAAGGATTCTCCTAAGGCTTGCATATAAACATCTTCATTGTCTACACCTCTAGATTCCATGTAATCCCAGAGAATGTTCAGATGACTTTCAATAGATATATCTTTATTTCCATTGAACCGAGGCATCCACCTAGTGTAATCATTTGGCATAGGATGAGGTGCTCCCGGTATTTCAGAAAAGTCAAAAGGAGACCGTTTGTCTTTCTTTTTAACAACTCTGGTTACTTGGCTATAAGGCTTTGACTGGGAATGACTTCTAGGTTCATGTCGACTTACAGGTCCACTCGGGATGGTCGAGAAATTTTTATTGCATGGGTGAGGCAGTTGGTGGGTATCATAAAGATTGTGATAACTAGATTCATACCCATAATCATGCTCGACATCATCCTCATACTCGTATTCTGACCTCCATCTATCCCTTTCGTTTATCTACCTGCTAGTTTCAATCATGCTTTTGGTTACTTCTTTCATGTGCTTCAAAAATACATCCGAACTCATTATGATTTATGGTATGCTCTAAGAACTTAAGATTAATATGTTGGGTATGATCCTCAGTAGAGTCGCAGGGTGGAGTCTCCAGGTGAACCACACAAGTAACTCACTAATAAAAGATATGTCGTAAGGAAAAGTGAGGTATGTTGAACCAAGGTAGGCCTCTACCTCCTCGGCAATGGCACCAAAATGTGGCAAAGAGAACGGGAGGAGAGCTTAAGAATAAATGTCATACCAGGGTAGGCCTCTACCTTCCCCGGCAACGACGCCAAAATGTTATCACCCGCCTTGTAGTTGCCTGCTTGAGGTGGATCCAAAATGGATGGTAGAGGGGCAAGCAACTAAGGGGTGGAACCACGACTGCCTAGACTCCTAAATGGATGGTTGTCACGCCATTCAAGGCAGCCTTCACTTTAGGTTATCCTAGTCCAGGACAACAATGGGGGAGACCTGGATCTGCTCCTGACAGGAGAGATCGGACCTGGACACCAGAAGAAGATCAGATGGGGCTTCAGGGTACTTAAGGTGCAAGGTGAATGGAAACCCTAGCTCTAGGGTTTAGGTACTAGCAACTGGTGGAAGTGACCATTGTCTTGGGAAACATAACTCTGACAGGGTGAGCAAGAACAGAGTTGGGACTATCCAATACCTAGAAATCAGACTCAATGAAAGGTGTTTGAGCTATAAATGAATGTTGGTAAAGGGCAAAGGCTAAGAGCCTAAGGGCAGCGCTAGCTAGGAGATCAGTGCTTTGTGTGCATTAGGCAATGGAGTCAGTAGTAAACCAACATTTCAGAAAACCCACCTGGGAGACACCTTGATCTACGAACCAGAAAGCAATTGGCTCGGAAAAGCCAAGGTACAGGAAACCCAGCTCAATGGATGACTAGTGCTAGGGATTGGGAGGACAGATCTGTAGTTTCAGGGTCACCGGGAAGCTAATGGCTCAGCGTTGAGGAAGAAAAGAGGTCAAGGAGACCTGATCTACAAGCCCAAATCAAGAAATTAGCAGAAAAATCAGATCTAGAAAAGTCAAAATTTGATGATGGGGCTAGGAGAATGAAAACTGATTTTTCAGATCTAGGGCAAACCGAGAGGAGCTAACTTAGCGTTGGGGGTGATTTGGACTATGTGGGACCCGATCTATCTGTCTGTGAAGTCAGAATTCAGAAAAAATCAAAACCCTAGTAGGTCAAATTTTTTGAGTGGGGGGTTATGCAGTTTCCTTAAAAATCAGATCTAGGTCAAACTGTGAGGAATTTGACCAGCGTTGTAGTTGATTTGGTGAAGGGGAGGCCCGATCTATGAAACCTAGAAGTGGTTTGGCAAAAGACCAGACGATTCCCAGATTTATTGATTTTTAGGGTTTTTAGTGTTTTAGGAGTTTTCAGAAAAAGTTGAAGAATAGCAAGGTACAATGGAATAAGATCTGAAAAAGAAGAGACTTACCTGCTCGATCTTACCTGGAAATGCTTGTAGAAGTCTGTAACAGTGACGATTTTTGCTATCCCGATCAATTCTGGAAGATCCCCATGATTTCTATGGCATATGCAAGCTCCAAGCCACCAATGCGCCTCCTACCCCGCATGAGCAAACGTCAACCATATCAGATTTGCTAATACAAGATAAAAAAAAACTAAATGCTACAAGACAGTAAAATGAAGTAATCATAGATAACAATGAAACTAATGAAAACCCCTTGATCCAAGACGAAGAGAACCGAGCGAGTTGAGGTCCCCCTACAAAAACGCTCCAGCCAAAACGCCCTCCTGTAGACAAAACAATGATAGCCACGAAAAATATAGATCTCATGAGAATTTCCACAATGCTAGGAAGCTGAAGACTAGCTAATCACCATTTGAGCACATCAGATGCAAATTAGATCTAGAAAAATTTCCACAAAAAAGTCTTTCTATTATTCATATCCAAGAGCCAAAGACCCCTTACAAATGAGAAGCTCTCTCCTTTAAATAGAAATGAGAGAACCTCAATCATAACTAAATCCTAACCACTTTCAAAACGAGTGGCTAAGATTAAAAGATGAAATGTTCTAATCAATGGTTGAGATGAGCTCAACATACAATACATCGATCAATATAACCATAATTTATCAAAGTGGACTAACCCACCCAAAAAAGGCAACCCACTCAACAAGAAATAAATGAAAGCACATGGTGGGTCCAAGGAGTGTTTGACTAACTCCCTCTGGGTGTCCCCATGGCTCAATAAAATAATATAATAATTTAATTCTTTGACTTTTGTGCCTCCTTGAGGAAATCGTGAGCCCCCCAAAAGAGCTCTAGAAAATAATATAAAAATGGCCAAAAATAGGTGTGGACCCAATCAGGAGCTGCAACTGTTGGAGAAGGTGTGGAGGACATCACTCTCACCATCATGACTCATCCCATGTCATTTCCTTGCCTCAGTAGCCCAAATCGATTTCTTCAATAGCCATTTAATCATTTTTTAATCTACCTTGGGAAACGTGAACCTACCAAAACAGCCTCCTAAGGTGCCTGCGTTGCCAAACTGAACCCACCATGCTCTCTGGGATGGGGGTACTATGGTACAAACAAGTGGTTACACCCCTATGTTCCATACAACGCCCTAGGAGATCCAACTAAAACATCTCCCTACTCAGACATATCAACCTGTGAAGAAAAACTGCATCAGAAAGGCAGAATTTGCCTGATCATATCTACAAGTGTCCAGAACTGGAAATAAACTGCCTCATTAGACTCAGAGAGTCCAAATCAATCTAAGGTGTATACTCATACCCCTCATAGGTCTCTATCTGATCATCAACCATATCCAATAAACAATATAACCCTCTGTAAATGATCAGACACAAATAATAACTTAAACTATCATCCATCTGCTGCAAGTGTTAAAAGGCTAAGACATGCTCTACAACTGATTCAAGCAACAATCACAACAAGTAGCAATCATTTCATTGGCGGTACATCAACAAATACATATATAAGGCTTTATTTATTATTACTCAGACTTAGACTTTCAGGACTATACTCACTTCATAGCTGTAGTCATTTTGCTCGTGAAGGGTGAAGGATGAAATTGACAAGGCTAAGGCAAAAGATGACTTCTTACTCAACATCATGACACTTCGGATATGGAAAGGGAATACTCACTATAACCAATGTCGGACAAACAACAACACAAGGAATGTCAGTGCCTCACAAATGGGTGAGTTGTTTAGAGAGTGCTTATTCAACTTAGGCATCATGACTACATCAAGTTTAATCCAAGTTCATTAGGATCATCATTTTATTCCATGGCCTTTTTGGCCTATATGATCCTTTTGGGACTTCACCAATGCTTAAAAGCACAGCTAATCGCAGCTTTCATCCGGGACATATTTATTTTAATAAAGTCAACAATTTTTGGATATAGCATATTTTAAACCATTGCTTTTTTAGACCTTTTCTTATACTCTTCAAGGAGTATTTTAGCATTTCATTGCTCTTGCCCTTTTTACATATGTTAAGAAACACAGTTTTATAATTTTCATTTTCCATGGGCGCATATTCAATACTTTCAATACAAGTAGTACATGAGCTTTCAGTTTTAGCCAACAACATCTCAAGTGACTAGGGGGAGTTCTGCACAATGCCAAACATTAGGACAACTGACTAGAATGATTTAGGCATACAATCCAACTTACCAAAGGCAAGTTCTGTCACTAACTCAGAGCCGAGACAATATAAATAGGGAAGCTTGTCCAACAAAAGTTCTAGCAGGTAAAAAGGTCCTCCATGCCATAAGTCAAGAAGTCAGTCGGGTTGAAAACTAAAATGGAAGGTAATGGATGGGTGAAGACAATGAATGATGGAGCCAACACTAGCAAGCTAAAACAATGGTGGGAATGACTAACTCTATTCTCCATAAGGAGGGTAAAACCAATGAGAATAGATCAAGAACTTCCAAGGCTAAGTAGGGACATTAATACATAGTACAAGATACAACCAAGTCCATATAATTATGACCGCCAAATCATGATACCACAAGTTAATACATGTCACAAAAATCAGTATAAGAGCAATAATAACCATAACACAATATAAAATGTTGAGTCATAACCATGCAATATAATCCATCTGAGACACCATCTGTCTAATGAGAAAGAACTGACATAAAACTGGGCATCAATGACTGCTCTAAAATGACATAAATGGCTACATCGGTCCTCAAATCTGAGTGTTCTGAGACTCAGTCTTGACATGGGAAAGTACAATAGTCCACTAATATAATAATGATCCATCAAAACTGCTCTTCTCAGCATCTCATATGTAAGAGATCTGGCTGAAAGAAGGTACTGTGTCTGAAAAATAGAATATGGTAGCCTGGCTACTATATATGTGATAACACATATGTCTATACTTTTGAGGCTAGAGATTTTGTATCGAGAGATCTATATATTGAGAGGCTCCCATTGTAAAGGGACTTTTGGCTCTAAGAATATTGGATTATAAAAAAAATTGGAAAATCTCTTGAAAGCTTTGTGAACGTTCTTGTATGTTATTGTTATGCCTCTTGCTTCGACTTTTCAGTGAATCTTGCATGCAAACGACATACTTTTTTGGAGGCCGAATTTATTTTTGCAGTGTAGTGACTTGCATGAGGGGAGATTGTGGAGGTGACTTGCATCATTTCTTCTTGTGAATCGTTTCGTCTTCAGGGAGTGATCAATTGTTACTCTGTGCATTGGATTTTTTTCTTTAGATGACTTGCATTGCTTATCTTTCATCCGTGTATCAAATCTCACTTTGGTAGTTTGCTTTTGCAGGTGAAGAGGGTGCACTTCCTCCTTGGATAAGGACGTTTTGCTTCATAGATGTCAAATCTAACTCGAAATTGTAACTAAGTGGAAGGATCATCGACATACAAGGGGACCTCAAGTATTTTCAGGTACAATATACAAGGTTAGTATCATTTTCCATATTTTTATCCAATTGTCACGTAAAACCCTCATTGTTAAAACCCTAGTTTTCTAGGTCTGATAGATTGGGTACTTATTTGATGACAACCATCAAAACCCACTTAGGAATAAATATTTAAACCCTAGATCTAAAGTTTCAACTCAATCCGACTCCATTTACCTCAAATCTAACACTGATCACTACTAGGTGGGACGCCCTCCTTGGGCTTTTGGTCATTCTTTCATAACTATTAGTTGGGTATGCTTGAACCCACTTCAAATCAATAGATCTACTCTTCAAGCATCTAGATCTAGTCGTTAGACATCCCGGTCTACTCTTTTGGATCCACTTTGTCCTTAATTACATAAACCCTAAGTGGATATAAGTTGGGTATTGCTCATTTGGACTAGATCTATCTAAATCTACTTGCCTAAGCTCTTTGTGGTACAATTTCACTTCAAGTTGGTTAATTTCCCATGCCCTTAAGCCTCCCCAACTTATCCTAACCCACATCTACCAAATTCATTTTCTAGATCTAGATCTACTTACTCATTGTCCACCTTACACATCACTTGTCTATCCATTATAGTGTCTTCAGTCGGTTCGCTAGCCCTCATAGGTTAGTAGGGTCTCCCCCTTGATCATTCTACGGTTTGATCTAAAGTGACAAGAGCTCGTTCGGTGTGACAACTACCTTTCATTAGTAGTGGACGAGGCCCCTGCGGTGTCATCAATTAGCTACCTCACCTCTACTGTCTCGACTCTCAAATATGATACCTTTAGTGGGTAGCTACACTTTGTGTGATAACAGGGTTGAGGCATGTAGTACAATTGTATACCTCCAGAACAAGAGTCCACATTGTACCTTAAGGAGCAAGACTCTTGAGGAGATGTTCATACGAAAGAAGCCTGAGGTTGGTCATTTTCACATTTTTAGTTGTCTGACTTATTCACACGTACCTTCTCAGAAGAGGACAAAGCTAGAGCCCACTCTAGAGAAGGGCATCTTTGTGGGCTAGGATGAGACTTCGAAAGACTTCCGCATTTATCTTCCTACCCATAGGAAGGTTGTTGTGAGGCAGAAAGTGAGGTTTAAGGAAGAGAGGGCCCTCAAGAAGCCCAGAGAGTCAGAGCAAGAGGAGCAGCAGGCTTCCACACCTCAGGTATTTACACAAGGTCCAACATTTCAGAATGCAAGATCACAGGTTTTCGGAGTGACAGGGCCACAGGTTACAGGCACAGGTTCTTTAGGAACAATGGTACAGTCGGTAGGTATTCCGAAGACGGGTTTTGGTTCTCAGGTCACATGTTCACTAGTTGCAATTACCGGATCATAGAGTTCACTAGTTATTGGTTCACCAGCTAATGGTCCACAGGTTTTTGGGCCATCCACTTCTAGCAGTTCTTCAGAGGATGAGAGACCAGTTTGGGAGCCACCTTCAAGGAAGAGAGAGCCTAAGTGGTTTCGTGATACCTTGACAGAAGTAGAGTCATTTGGAGCACCCAAGAAACCAGTGAGAAGCATTGTGATGGTAGACAGATTGGGTATGGCATTGGTTGCTAGTCTTCGTGATTCAGAGCCTGCAACCTTTGAGGAGGCCACTCGACATCATGTACCATTCCATCATAAAGAACGATGTCTGGGAGATTGTACCGAGACCATAGGGGAAGTCAGTGGTGACTTCCAAGTGGCTTTACAGGTAAAGGATACTGCAGATGGCAGCGTAGAGAAGTTCAAGGCTCTCTTTCTGGCACAAGGGTTTTCACAGGTGGATGGAGTTGATTATGATGAGACCTTTGCGTTGGTTGCTCGATATTCCTCGATCAGAGCAATGATTGCCATAGAAGCAAAGATGGGTTTGGAAGATACACCAAATGGATGTGAAGACTACATTTCTCAATGGTCTTCTACAAGAGGAGGTGTACTTCGTGCAACCACAAGGCTTTGAGATCCATGGGAAGGATTCTCATGTGTGTAGGTTGAAAAAGGCCTTGTATGGTCTAAAGCAAGCTCCTAGAGCTTGTTGTTCTAAGATTGATTCTTACTTTTTGTCGATGGGATTTTAGAAGAGTGAGGCTAATCCTAACCTTTACTACATTCTTTTGTTGCATGTTGATGACTTGTTTATCACTGGGGAGGAGCACCTCATTGGATCTTGCAAGAGAGATCTTGCTTCAAAGTTTGAGATGACAAATATTGGGATGATGCATTATTATTTGGGGATGGAGGTTTGGCAGGAGCTTGGTCATATTTTCCTGAGACAAGCAAAGCATGCAGTTGATATTATGAGGAAATTTCAGATAGAGGATTACAGGCTGAAGGCCACACCGATGATCAGCAACTAGAGGAAGCTTTATGCTTATGAGGGAGAGTTGGTGGATCCCACTTTATATTATCAACTCATTAGTTAGTTGATGTATCTGATCAACATCAAGACAGACTTGTGTTTTGCAGTGAACACTCTCAGTCAGTTCATTAAGGAGCATAGGAAAGTGCACTGGGCAGTCGCAAAACATCTATTGAGATACCTTGCAGAGATAGTGGATTTTGGTCTAGACTAGAAGAGTTCGGGTGGAGTTAGTTTGGTTGGCTTCACGAATTTAGATTGGGAAAGTAGTGTTATAGATTGGAAGAGCATTGTTATCACCAACCTTGTAGTTGCCTATGTATGATGGATCCAAGATAGATGGTAGAGGGGCAAGCAACTAAGGAGATGGAACCAAGACTGCCTACACTCCCAAATGGATGGTTGTCACGTCAATCAAGGCAGTCTTTGTTTTATGTTATCTAAGTCCAAGACAACAACGGGGGAGACTCGGATCTACTCCCGACAGGAGAGATCAGACCTAGACACCAGAACAAATCAAATGTGGTTTTGAGGTATGTAAGGTGTAACGTAAATGGAAACCCAAGCTCTAGGGTTTAGGTACTAGCAACTGATGAAGATGACCACTGTCTTGGGAAACGTAACTGTGACAGGGTGAGCAAGGACAGAGCTGGGACTGTCTAGTACCAAGGAGATAGACTCAGTGAAAGATATGAAAGTATCAGGTAACCTGAGTTATCAAGGAATGGTCAACTTTTGGGGGAAAGAGGTCAGGAAGGGCTAACGCTATGCTTGGAGATTAGTGCATGTTCAGCCTTGGGTAATGGAGTCAATATCAGCACAGCGTTTCAGTGAACCTGCTTGGGATATGTCTTGATCTATGGACCCAGAAAAGGATTGGCCCGGAAGATTCAGGTTACAGGAAAATCAACAAAAGGAGGGCTAGCGCTAAGGTTTGGAGAGGCAGATTTGCAGATCTAGAGCCACCAGGAGACCATCAGCTCAACGTTGAGGTGGAAATGAGATCAGGATGGCCCGATTTACAAACCCAAATCAGAAAATTTCAGGAAAAATCAAATCTGGAAAAATCAAAATCTGATGAGGGGGGCTAGGAGGCTGAAAGTCAGTTTTTCAAATCTAGGGCAACCTGGAAAGAACTAGCTCAGCCTTGGGGGTGTTCTGAAATGAGGAAGACCTGATCTACACACCCATGTAATTATTTTATGGAAAAAGTCAAATTTTTAGTGGGGTGCTGGGATTTGAGCAGTTAAAAAGTCAGATCTAGGGCAAACCAGTCAGAATTAGGGCAGCGTTGAGGATGATTCAGTGAGGGGGATGCCGGGTCTACAAAACCCAGAAATGGTTTATTCAAAGATCAAGCGGTTCCTCAATTAAATATTTTTTGGATTTTATTATTTAGGAGTTTTTTCAGAAAATTGAAGAAAAGAAGGTACAATGGATTGAGATCTGAAAGAGAAGAGACTTACCTGTTAGATCTTACCTGGAAATGTTTGTAGATGCCTAGTTGATGATGATCCCCGCCATCTCGATCAATTCTGGAAGATATGAGTGAGTTCTAAGACCAACGTTGTGCTCCAAGTTACCAATGCGCCCTCTCTCTTGCACAAGCAAACGTCAATAATATCAGATTTGTCGTATCATGAAAGAAAAGCAATATCTACAGAAAAGTAACAAGATGCAATCATAGATCACGATGAAACTAATGAAAACCCTTTGTCACAGATGAAACCAGTCCAAGCGAGTTGAGCCCCCCCTACAAAAACGCCCAAGATGAAGTTGCACTCCTGTAGACAAGACAAGGATCCTGAAAAAAGAGTATAGATCTCACAAAATATTCTGAATGCTAGGAAGCAAAAGATTTTCCAATCACCACCGAAGAACACCAGATGCAAAGCAGATCCAGAAAATATCCACAAAACATCTTTCTATTAATCAGATCCAAGAGCCAAAGACCCTTTACAAATGAGAAGCTCTCTCCTTTAAATAGAAATGAGAGAACCAAAATCTTAACCACTTTCAAAACGATTGGCTAAGATTAAAAGATATAATATTCTAATCAATGGTTGAGATGAGCTCAACATACAATACATGAATCAATATAACCATAAAGTACCAAAGTGGACTAAATCGCCCATAAAGAGGGTACCCCACTCAACAAGAAATAAATGAAGCACATGGTGGGTCCATGGAGTTTTAACTAACTCCCTCTGGGTGCCCCATGGCACAATAAAATAATATAATATTTTAATTTTTTTACTTTGTGCATCCTTGATGAAATCATGAGCCTCCCAAAAGCTCCAGAAAATAATATAAAAATGCCCAAAAAATAGGTGTGGGCCCAATTAGGTGCTGCAACTACTGGAGAAGGTGCGGATGACATCACTCTCATCATCATGACTCATCCCATGTCATTTCCTTGCCTCAGTAGCCCAAATCGATTTCTTCAATAGCCATTTAATCATTTTTTAATGTGCCTCGATAAACGTGAACCTGCCAAAATAGCCTCCTAGGGTGCCTGCGTTGTCAAACTGAGCCCACCAAACTCTCTGGGATGGGGGTACTATGGTACAATCAAGTGGTTACACCCCTATTCCCCATACAATGCCCTAGGAGATCCCAACGAAACATTTCCCTACTTAGACACATCATCCTGTGAAGCAAAACTGCATCAGAAAGGTAAAATGAGGTTGATCATCTCTGTAAGTGCCCGAAACTGAAGATAGGCTACCTCATTAGACTCAGAGAGTCCAAATCCATCTAGGGTGTATACTCATACCCCTTTCAGATCTCTACCTGATCATCAACCATATCCAATGGACAACATAACCATCTGTAAATGATCAGATACCAATAATATAACTCGGACTATCATCCATCTGGTGCAAGTGCTATAAGGCTAAGACATGCTCTACAACTCATTTAAGCAACAATCATAACAAGTAGCAGTCATTTCACTGGCGGTGTATCAACCAAATACATATATAGGGTTTATTTATTATTACTCAGACCAGACTTTCAGGACTATACTCACTTCATAGTTGTAGTCAATTTGCTAGTGAAGGTTAAAGGCTGAAATTGACAAGGCTTGGGCAAAGGATGACTTCCTATTTAACATCATGACACTTTGGATATGGAAAAGAGAAACTCACTATAACCATATGCAGGAGAAACAACAACACAAGGAATGGCAGTGCCTCACAAATGGTTGAGTTGTTCCGATAGTGCTTATTCAACTTAGGCATCATGTCTACATCAAGTTTGATCCAGTTTCATTAGGATCCTCAATTTTATTTCCATGGCCTTTTTGGCCTATATGTCCTTTTGGGGACTTCACCAGTGCTTAAAAGCACAGCTAATTGCAGCATTCATCCAGGACATTTTCAAATTTATAAGGTCAACAATATTTGGATATAGCATATATTTAACCATTCCCTTTTTGGACCTTTTCTTATACCCTTCGAGGAGTATTTTAGCATTTCATTGCTCTTGCCCTTTTTCACATATGTTAAGAAACACAGTTTTTAGCATTTTCATTTTCCATGGGCCCATATAAACATTTCCAATATAAGTCGTACATGAGCTTTCAGTTTTAGCCAACAACATCTCAAGTGACCAGGGGGAGTTCTACACAGTGCCAAACATCGGGACAACCGACCAGAATGATTTAGGAATACAATTCAACTCACCAAAGGCAAGTTCTGTCACCAACTCAGAGCCGAGACACAATATAAACAGGGAGGTTTGTCCAACAAAGGTTCTAGTGGGGAAAAAGGTCCTCCATGCCACAAGTCAAGTAAGTCAGGCTAAAAATTGGAAGGAAATGGATGGGTGGAGACAATGAAAAATGAAGCCAACACTAACAAGCCAAAACAATGGTGGGAATGACTACCTCTATTCTCCCTAAGGAGGGTAAAACCAATGAGTATAGATCAAGAACTTCCAAGTCTAAGTTGGGACATCAATATATAATACAAATACAATCCAAGTCCATATAATTATGACCTCCAGATCAAGACACTACATGTTAATACATGTCACAAAGATGAGTATAAGAGAAATGATAACCATAACACAATATAATAAAAGCTGAGTCATAATCATGCATATAATCCATCTGAAACATCATCTGTCCAATGAGAAAGTACTGATATAAAACTAGGCATCAATAACTACTCTGTAATGACTAAATGTCTACATCGGTCCTCAAATCTGAGTGTCATGAGACTCAGTCCTGACATGGGAGAGTACAATAGTCCACAAATACAATAATGATGTCAAAACTGCTCATCTCAGCATCTCATATGTAAGAGATCTGGCTGAAAAATGTACTGTATCTGAAAAATAGAGTATGGTAGCCTAGCTACTATATATGTGATAAAAAGAACTTTCGGTTGTTGTTTCAGATTTGGCTCGGCAATAGTGTCGTGGTTCAGTAGGAAGAAAAAGTCCATTGCTTTGAGTTCTGTTGAGACTGGGTACAGGGCATCCAGTTAGGCTAGTGGCTTCGCAAGTTGTTGGTGGATTTGTTTGATTAGGAGTTGAGGCCAACAGTGATTTACTACGACAATCAGAGTTGCATCCAACATGACAAGTCAAAGCACATAGAGATCAAATACCACTTCATCCGAGATTATGTTTAGAGAGGAGTTGTTGAGCTACAGTACATTTCCACTAATGAGCAAGTAGCAGACATTTTGACAAAATACTTGGGGTGAGGCAAGTTTGTCTTCTTCAGGGACAAGTTGGGAGTGGTGAAGAACAACTTTCTCAGTAAGAGGGAGTGTAAATTTTTGAACCTTGGAAGTTGTTCCCCCAGTGATTTTTTCTACCTCACTAGAAAAGGGAAAACTTCACATGAACCTTGTATTAATGACTTGAGATGAGCACTAATTGCACTTTAGATATTAAAGTGCACTTTATGAAAAATTAAAAAGGAGGTTCAGTGAAATTAAGTTTTGGAGAGATTTATCTCATCCGTTCATCTAAACCAACGTGGGCCCTTGGATTAGATGGCCATTCAGTTACCCCCATTATTTTTATTCAAGGCGAAGTTCATGTGAAGAAGTATTCGATTCAAGCATTTTTTTAAGAGAGCATTCAACTTCTTGAGATGAGGAGCAAGACACAGCAGTGAGAGGAGAAGACTAGGCATGCATTCCAAGACAACCGTACAAGTTTTTCATTGCAAAAATCCCAAGAAAAGTCAGGGCAAATAATTCAAGGCACTGTACAACAACCATTAAATTGCTAAGACCGTACAGTTGTGGCAAAAATTCCTAGGTAGAATTTATGGGGACGAATTTCTAGGCAGTGGGCACAAAATTCAAGGTAGTGAGTGATAATTACAGTGGGAACACAATTCGAGGACGCAGTTCTAGGCACAAAAATCGAGGACTGTATAGTCCTGTACAGATAGTTTGTACGCTTCTAGTTTGGCACGATTTTTTAGGTGTGGCTACACGCAATTCAAGGCATCCCATACACTGTTTTCAAGAAGCTTGTTGGGTTTTAACTGGTTGAGAGGCTGCATCTTGTCTTGGTTAAAGTGTTGTACATTTGAATTAAGAAATAAAATCCTCTCTCTCAGAAACAGGTTTTCCTTTTGAGGGTTTTTCCTAGGCAAATTGCCAAAAATATTTGTGTCTAAAATATTTTCATGGTGTGCACCTTGTTAATTTTTTGCTTGTAAAATTTGAAGTTCATCTTTTGTTTCAAGTTAATTTATTGTTTATGAGAAATGACTCAGTTGCAGCATTAAAACTCTTGGGCTAGGCATTAAACAATTAAAATTTCCGACTTGAAACCGGGATAGGATTGGACCTTAAAAACTTTAATCCAGATCTGTAGATTGAAAAGAAGAATGGGTGGAACATAAATATCTGCAGGCAGATATTTTTAAGGTAAATTCTACATAACAAAGGAATTTTACCCCAAAACGTACAAAAATGATAAAAATAAGCCAAGAGACGACTTCACTTGATAAAATAGTGAGCCTAGGGGGGACATCATGCCCCATCTAACCCCAAAATGTTCAAAGTCCTTCAACGCCCCCCCTTCCAGCGCTTGTAGGCTTGAGTGGTGTGCAACTGCATGAAGGATGGCGCAATAGTCTAGACGCACAAGATGATGGGTCCTTGGATGCATAAAAAGGTCCAAGTGGGTGCAAGAAGGTGTGTTAGGAGGAGATAACAGTCCTTTACAAAGCGCAATCACCTCTACATAAATAAAAACCAGGATGGGCATGTTCCCTAGTGGATCACCCCTAGAAGCCCTATTATCACAGATCTTGTAGTTGCCCCGATGGAGTAATCTTGTACAGGATGGCAGAGGGGATAGGAAACCAAAGTCGTGACCTACGAAAACCCTAACCCCCAAAAGATGGATGGTTGTCACGCTGGTTAGGATTTCCTTCACTTTATGCCACCGAATGTCCAAGTGACAAAGGGGGAGACCCAAACCTATCTTGAAAGTACATATCTACAGCTAATCACCAGATCAAACCAAAGATTGAGAATACGTAAGGTGAGAGCCAAAAACCCTATATTTAAGGGATAAGCCACAAGTTATGGTGTTCGAGTACATGTGTTTAGGAATGATAGAAATATTACTCGAATGAAGTGGATTAGTGACTTATGGAATTAAGACCAAGGCTAGGGTTGGTGTGTTTGTTCTAATGATCAAACCCGAGACCCTAGGCGATTTAAGCAAAAATATGGAAAATTCCCAATACGAGGTTGACTCAAAGAATTAAGGCCTTCAACATACCTACTTGGATGTAAGTTTCAACAATACAAAGAAATCCAAGCAAAACCGGAAAAAATCACCCAAGGAATTGAAAGCTAGACTAAGAGGAACGTTTTTCTCCCTAGGGATCAGTACCTGGAGATAGGTAGATAGAGTCCAATGATGATGCCTAGGAGGAAGAGGACGTTTTTCGGGAAGGTTGACAAAACCCAAATCACTATATTTGCAGATTCCCAGTGCAAATCTATCCAGTGATTTTTCCTAATTTCTAAAGAGGGGTTTTCAGTGAAAATTGGTGATGGGCAATGCATGAAAAATCAAAAGTCAGAGAACTTACGTGGGAAATGTACCTGGATCATGTCAATGAGTTCCTGCATGACGAAGAATGTTGTTCTTTCGATTAAAGGAGAATCCTGAGCGAGATCTTGATAGAGTTTTGCTTCAATCAGTGACCCTAGCGCCCCCTTCAACCTACCAAACCAAAGAAAATCAATTAGCAAGACAATCGAATGGGATTGGAAGTGTAAATAAAGTACATGAAGTAAGAAATCATGAAAAAGTAATCACTCCTTGATACACAAAGCCCAAATGTCGGCACAGAGTGAGTCCCCCCACTAGTGCGCCTTCCTCAAGTGCGCCTCCTTCAACCTGCAAATGGATGGGTGCAAGAAAATATACAAGCTCTATCCCAGATTAATCTGAATGCAAAAGAATAACAATGCCAGTCATCATCTCATTCATTCATCAAACAAGAAACAAGTTTGTAGTCCCAGAAAAAATCTCTTTATTCAATATTCCTGTGCCAGAGCTCATCGTTTACAATGGGGGGGATATCTACACACCGAAGGGGCAGCCAGCAAAGCCACTAAGCCAAGTACTTCTAAGAGTGAAACCAAAGGGGTTGGCCATGTCCAATCTAGGGGTAAACAGCCCCTAGACCAAATATCCATACAATAAACCCCACTTTGTCCTGTACAATAAAAAATGTTGACCCCTTGCTCTAGCCTCAGCCTTGCTGGAATGTTGGAGTAGCCTGATCTCTTTGCTTTATTGATTGCATCATATGCTTGTTGGTTTTGAGCTGTTAACTGACAAAGGATCTCAATGGGCTTATCATACAGTTCTTTGCATCAATGTGGTTGAGTTGATTATGTTCATGTATAACATAACTTGTGGATTTCTCCTTCATATCACAAACTTCTTCATCAAGTAATGCTTTCATTCCATCTTCCCAAAGGACAAGGCACTCAATATTTACTTGTCTTCTCACCCTTTATTTAAAGAAGATCATTAAACACACAAATCACTAATCTGATTTTCAGATTTGTGCTAATAGATAGATTACGGATTTGACCTAGGGAAATGCCCCTTGTGTCAGAGGAGAGTCGGCCTAAAGTGAAGGGAGTTTCTACTAAGGTGAGAGTGGGTAGAACTTCCAAGAGTTTCCCTAGTGTTTGCAGTTGGAAGATTGGTCTTAGCAGATCCAGTAGGTAACAAAATGGTACCATTGGGAAGGATAAAATCCCTTTTCCGGAATTTGTAGATTAGTTTGGTTACATTGAAAATATGAACCGTTCTTTTCCTCATATGGCAATTCCACAAAAGTTACAGAGATGTACTCATGAAGAACAAGATCACAAGGAAGTTGTGAATGGAATGCTAGTACCTTGTGGTACAAGTTCCTTCATGTCAAAACGAAAGAACAAAAACCCCATTGGAAGTTTCATATCAGGTTCATCGAGGCATACAAGGTCTTAGGTAATCCATCCATCATCAAGAGTAAATAAGGTTTGTCTCAGGAAGCTGTATATTAATGCAGCAAGTCATGTCATGTATTCCTCATCTCTTTCCCTCCAATTTAGGTTACAGGCATATGGAAATGCTTCTTTGACTGTTTGATTAGGGAAAGAAGATGGGGAGAAAGGACTTTTGTCAGTTAAAGGGACATCTATAACTTGCCCAGGGAGGCTGGAGGAATTGGTTTGACTGATATACCATCTCAGGGTGCAGTGCTGGAAGATTTTGAATACCCAATTTAAGAGTTCTTAGGAGGCTCAAGCAAGCTTGGCAGACAGTTTCGAACCAATTACTCTGGGATTTTGGCAATCCCCAAATCGAGTGGGATCTGGTTGCAAGATCAATTTGGACATTTTCTTGGCTAGTGTACTAGCTGGTTTAATTCCTTTTGTAGGTTAGGAGTTTGACCAGGACTCAGGCTCAAGTGACCAGTTGTTTACCAAACTGTCGACCAGGCTCAAAGGCTCTAGGTTGCAAATGAACTGGCCTTCATCATAGTTTGTAAGATAATTCCGAATGTCACCCTATTTAAGATGGATTTGGATGCTCAAATATCTATTTTCTACAATTGGAAATGGTCGTATGGGTAGCCCTTCATGTAATAGAGAATCAAGGAACTGTAGTCTATGAATTGACCAGATTACGTGCTTACAAATTGCCGTGACAGGAAATGGACCACTCAAGAAAATGGAACCAAATACCTTCGGAGGAATCAAAGAATTTGGAAATCCCACTCTTCATTTAAGACTAGAGTGCTTGGGTGATTGATTCTCAATAACAGTTAGCAATTAAAGATGGGCTACATTGCTCCAATTTTACAGATTGTTGTTGGTTGGTTTATCACAAAGCTGAAACTGTTATGCATGTTATGTGGAGCTCCAAAGTTACAAAAGCAATTTGGGCATGGATTGCAGCTTAATGCAACATTCGTTTTGCTGCCCCTTTTCAATGGAAAGGGGTCCTCTTCAGGGACAGATGGATGGTCCAGCAGTTAGAAGAAGCATTTAGGATGCTATCAGATTGATAGGCATTTCCTTTCTATAGGAAAAGCGATGTTGTGCAAAACCTTTAATGGGTCAAGTACTCCATTTCATTTGGGAAGATTCACAACCTTTAGATGACTATTACTATATGAATGTTAGCCAGGATTGAAATTGTCAGGAAAGATATAGATTCTCTCGAGATCACAGAATCAAAGCTGACACACTAGATCTCTTGAGTCCTCACCTATGTAGGGAGGGATAACCTGTGTGGTCATGCTTTGGTTCCATGATGTATAATTCTTGATGTATTTTTATAGTTTAGAAATGAAATGTAAGGTGCAATTTCCAAAAAGAAAAACAAATTATTCCAGGAGGAAATTAAACCTAAAATTTTGGAAAATATAGACAGCACCTGTAGCAGGCAAAATGCAAAAAAATTACCATTTTGTCAATGATGTCATAAGATAACCTCGGAATACAGTTTCCTCATAAAGTGGCGCCAAAATCCCTGTAACACCTATCAGACAAGCCGTGCTGAATCACAAAGTATATGCATTCAGGTTAGAGGCTTTGAAGAAATTCATAACCATAGAAGGTTATCCTCGGATTCATGTCCTTTATAGACCAGAAATCATAATTCATAAGCAACTATACTGAGTTGTATCATTCTACATGCAACATTGATCTCTGACAAAAGTAGATGAAATCTCATTAAAAGAAGGTTGAGAATGTTGAGAATGAAATCAATGGCTGTATGGGTTCTGATAAATTACCTGATATTCGATTTACCAATCAGTGGTAGAAGAAGCAACAAGGCATCTACCTGCCAGGAAAATCAAAAGGAAAATAAGGCCAATAGCTAATAACGAATTAAAATTACTAGCAAAACAACTAAAGATGTTCCTGTAAATTGAATTTCAAACTCAACAATAGAAGAAGGCCAAAAGAAGCCACCAAGCTTTGTACCATATTTTTTAGCATACAACCAATGGTAGCTAATTCAACCAGAAGTCAATCAGTGGTATGGAATCGCTTAGAAAGCTAATTTCCTGATTAATTAATCTGAATATAAATATAAAGCTTCAATATAAAAAGATTTTCAATTGGTGCCACCAATTATGGACCGTTCATAATAGGAAATCCTTGTTGGAAAATTACTTCAAAATGTTACATGCTTCAAATTTCTCTATTACAATTTACAACAATTCTTTCAAGCATAATCAAGTACGATACAGTAGGTTTCGGAGGACAGTGTACTACAGTGCTGATTAACTTTATTTTTTCTTGAGAAACTGCATTTTGATACTTATTTGCTCGCTATATATGCTGATCAACTGTTGCATTACCATAATTCCATTTATAAAAATACCAAGGAGATTGCAGGCAATGAGCAAGCTGCCCATATGTTTGTTGGTGCATAATTATGTGCATAATGTTTAATTGATTGCACATGTTATCATACAAACCAGTTTCTTGAGATTAAAGCCCTAGTATTAATGATGACTGATGGATAAACAACAGGTAGGGTAATGTCACCACAGCTAACCCTCTTCTGCTCTTTAGGCCATCTCTTCTTTAGCTCAAGGGAGGAGTCTTTAAATAAGATTACAGTTGTCTCTAAGGACACAGTTTGCAACTTTATTTGAGGCCTTGCATTTCACAATATATAGCATATAACCTAAGCCACTTGACATGGGGACACGGGACACGAAGGACACAGGGATTCGAGTGTCCGACACAGACACGGTGACCCCGGGAATCAGGACACGTAGGACATGCTATATATATATATATATATATTAAAATTTAAAAACATAAAATTTAAAAACATAGACATATAGCTCCAAATTTTTACAAATATTCAATATAAATCAGAATCAAGCCTTCAAATCTTCTTAACTTGCAAAAAACACCACTCTTTGAGCTCTCCCAACATTTGTAAATGACCAGATATAAGTGAAAATTCTTTTTTAAAGAGGGCCCGGCCATCTTTTTTTCGGTTTGAGTGTCCTGTTTTTGGGACACGTAGTGACAGTCACAGGACACGAGCGTCCGAACACGGGACACGCTACAGAGAGGTGTCGGACACGCTCTGTCAACGCGTAGCCCAAAACTAGCATGTCTGTGTCCGATTTCTTAGCATATAACACATAATGCATGTAATGATGGTAGACATATTGCTTCAAGCTTTAACTAACACTCTTCAGGCAACAAGGGGGGAATATCCACAATCAATGTTGGACACAATGGTCAAACTGAGAGGGGGGGGTGAATTAGTGTGTGAGCAATTTAAACCTTTTTGTCCTTCAATTCTTGACTGTATATGACCTCAAAAATTCGGGACTGGTGTATACTTTAGATGACTTCAAAATCAGAATTGTGTATGTGATGAGTAAGTGTCAAATTTGGACTATGTGGATGTCCTCAAATTTGGACTGTTTATACTGATAAAACCCCAAGACCAAGTCCAAAAATGGACTGTCATATAGCAGCAAGAAAGATGAAAATTCGGGACTGGTGTATAAAGATTAGACCTCAACCTTTGCTGCTGCAAAATTCGAACTGTGGAAACCCTCCATTTGTTTCCTCAGTGGACTGTACATTCACTGCCTCAGTAAACAGTCGAAAATCAGAGATAAAACCAAATTTTTGTGTGTAATAAATGAGGACGTTGGCCTCATATTTATACACATTTTCCATCATCATTTTTTACCCGACTTGCTAGATGAATTTATTTTTAATTTTTAATTTTTATTTAATTTATTTTCATTAGAGGAAATTTGAGGTCTAAAATGGGCCTCCTAAGGAAAATAATAAAATAATAGTTAAAATAATAAAATAATAGTTAAAATAATAAAATAATAGTTATTAATTTTGGAGGAAGAATGAAAAAAACTACCTTTTTGTTTGTATTTTCGACATATTTCCTTGTGTTTTTACTCATATTCCGAGTGGGAGAGCTCGTTGGATGCGGAATTTAATTCTGCATCC